>OX411548.1:26578229-27000729 GCA_948146395.1 Fragum whitleyi | reverse complement strand
AATATTTGGTATGAAAGATTGTCTGGATAAAAGCTCAGTCCAGTTTGAAATTTGGGCAAGGTGGGTCAAAAACAAGGTCACTGGGTCAAATCTATGAAAAACAGTGTATGCACCCTGGTTTTCACTTTTTTGCCCATTCAACTTAAAATTTGGTCAGAATAATAATTGTGATAAAAGACAAGGTTTTTTTGCTTGAAAATTAGTCAAAAAACTTTTCAAATTCTACTTGAAATGTGTTTTGGACAATTCACTCAGGTGAGCGATTAAGGGCCACTATGGCCCTCTTGTTTCTTGCAAGTCTTTCTAACCAATCTTTTACTGCATGTGATTTTCCCAATAACACATGTTAAATTGTTGTGTGCCAATTTTCTTTAAAGAGAAAATATTATGGTATATCTTCCAATTTGTAAAAGTCTGAAATCCTTTCCTGCTGACTTAAATTTTGTTTCAAACAAATTTGAGCCAGTGCGTGAGATTTCCAGCAATTTCAAATATGCACATAGCAAAGACTCAGACCAGCCTGTGCAATGCACAGCCTGACCAGAGTCTTTACTTTGCATTTAGTAGATGAATAAGGTTTCAAAGTATTTGCAGACCATTAGGTAACTTTATATTTACAGTATGTGGCTGCCTAGGCTTATCAATGTTTGCACCTAAAGTACATTTCAAATTGTTGGAAATGTCACACACAGGCTCATTTCCAATATGTGGGCCATTCCAATCAGTCTGGCTCATCCATTCCCAACAATCATTAAGTGGCAAACAGGGAGTATAGACTCAGATCAGACAGCACTGCTATAGGTTCAGCAAAAGCTTTGTGTACAGTAGGAAAATGCAATCAAGCACAGAGAAGGGTTAACTTTTGTCATCTGGAACAGACTGAAGATGTGGAATTGTTACATTAATGAAAATTTGTTTGATGCTATTATAAAACCTTGTGTGTGGTACATCAATTTTCACTGGCTCATTATTAGCTTGGCTGTTGCTGAGAAAATCTGAGGTATTCATCACCTTGGTGTATTTAGTATTGATGTTGGCATTGGCTTGACAAATACTAACCTTTGCCATTACTCTTTTGTCATCAAAAATATCTTCATGAAACTTGGTATTTGTGTTCACCATAGCGAGAGCTATCCAGATTATCAAGGGGGATAACACTGAAACAAAGTAAGATTTATTTCCCTTTTGACTTAGATTTTTTATGATTATCCAGCACCTGCAGCCATGTGTAGGCATCTGTGACAGTGCTCTTGTATTAACCCTTGTCATGCTGAATAAATTGTACCAACTGTAGGTCAATTTTTATTTGAAAAACTAAATCTATTGACAATTCTGGTTTGAAAGTGAGAACGGCTGGTGTAGACTAACATCAGACTGCACAAATGTGCAGGTTGATGTTTGTCTATAGCTCCTGACAAAGCAGAAATATTCTTGGATCAGCATGACAAGGGTTAACTAGTGTCTTTACCTTCTTCTAAAAGATCATCAATCTTGTCATACTCAAAGCTTTGCTTCAAACAAACAATTTTTCTTCCTTTTAAATGTCTGTTTTCTTTCTTGAAAGATATAAGATACTGAATTTCAAAATTGTAATCAGTTCAATTTCCTGATACGACAAGAATAGAATAAATGAAGTTTGCATTTACATATCTAGAATGTTTGAAAAGGCATAAGTCTCAAAGCAGCTTTACTCAGCAAATGCAAAAATGTGTTCATAAAGCATTTGATATTTCCAAGTACCCAGTACTGAAAAGAAATGTGTGATTATCTAATAATCTAATTTTAGATGTGTCCATCAAGATTCATGTAATCTGATTAGCTAAACATTACTCAATTTTGAGTACACAGCTAATTTATAAGCTTCCAAACAATGTAGTCACTCGAGCAATCTTATTCTCTATGGATAAACCGTTACCTTCTTGCTTTGAAAAATTAAATTATTGGAGATTAAGAGAGGTCCTGTTGATTTCATTGAGGTATGAACTTAAAAACCTCATCACACTCTTGTATGAATCCGCTATGCGCATTCATACAATGTGATAAGGCTTTAAGTTTCATACCTCCATGAAATGCAAGTATAGATGAAATCACACTACACTAGTTCGAAAACATCATAGTCAAATGAACATAAACAAAAACAAATCATTGGTGTATGCCCTAAACATCAGAACTACAGCTTGTAGAAGTAGTCGTTGCAACATTTTAACCATCCATCTGAGAATATTTTTTTACTTAAGGTAGTGGACCATTATAGTTCTGCTACGTTTTGGGAGTAATGAATTTTAAGTGTTAACTAAGGTTTCATGATTTTCATTAGAAAACCTTGGTTAACACTGTGAAAGAATATATGGTCTGAAATGTTGGGGAACTATTACGGTTCCACTACCTTAATTGAGGAGTAAGCACAAAACTATTGTAAGAGTCTATAAATATGAAGACTCTTACAAAAGTTTTGTCCTAATCTCTTCAAATAGCTGAATTCAAGAGTGCTCTCTTAGTCTAAGATGATGATTTGATTGGGTGAATTGATTATTCAATTATTTTATAAAAAACTGCAATAGTACAATAAAATTTACATAATTGTCTTTTGAAAAAACAAACAACAAGCCAATATAAAAAAATACTCAGAAATTCTCTCTAGCTGTTTTATTGATTAGAATTACATGTAAATCATTACATAATGCATTTGTCATCTTCAAAGTCTTTTTCATATGAGCTAATTTTCCTACAAGTATATTTAATTTTGAGGCTTTTATTTCTAAATCAAAAAGATATTGACATTGAATACAAAGTTTTTGTATATTTTGTGCAATGAGTTGTCTTTAAAGTGGTACAGTTTAATATATGTACTGTTTTAAGAACTGATTTTATATTATTCTTATTTGTTAGTCTGTTATTTCAAACATGGGATGGAATAAATGATAAAAAACATCTTGCATGATTTGAAGTTCTTTGCATCACTTTTCGCGGTTGGCAGTCTGTTGTTTGGAAAGGACATAATCACCATTTGAGATATACAAAATAATAACTTCTATCGGGTATATGTTTGGTGAATAATCCAAACTTTGTAACACAGCTTTTTCAAGCTGTGGTTATGATGTTTGGATCATTCATCAACTAGATCTGTCTCAAAGCATATTGATACCCCACACCAGCACTTTGTCCCTGTTTCAGAAATGGTTTTCGGCAAAGTTCAATTTTGACATTGACCTTAGTGACTCAAAAGTAATAGGACACTTCCCTTGATCATTGAGATTACCGCTCTACCGCTTGATCCAGTCAATATCTGTCAAGGATTCGCATATCCTTAAAGCTCTCCTGAGCACAAAGTGCTCAAAGTGAGCTAAGCAAACATCCAATGTCCGTCGTCAGAGTTGGGTAGTCCATAATTTCTTTAATCATTTTAACCTCCTAAACTAGTGGGAAAATCTTGATGAGACTTGGTAGGGATACCTTGAAACTAGGTCAAAATGTTTTTCTCCATCAAATCCGAGTCAAATTTGATAATGGGCCAAGTAGGATAGAAAATTAGGTCAAGGGGTCAGATCCTAGAAAAACCCTTGTGTTCACTCTAGAGGCCATATTTTTGGCTCAAATGTCTTGAAACTTGGTCAGAATGTTTGTCTACATGATTTCTCAGACAACTTCAAATTCTGGTCAAGCAGGGTAAAAAATGAGGTCAAATCTTGAATGTCTTGGTCAGAATGTTTGTCTACATGATATCTCAAGACATGATGACAACTTGGTTCATGAACGAGAGCATGCTCACTTTTCCAGGAGGTCTTGGGTTCAATTATCCTGTTATTGCTCCTCTCATTCAATGTGACACACCATAGGGGTCCAAATATACCCCCTACCACCATTTAGACCAATAAATTAACCTTTGTGACACCCCAGACAATGTGGCACTCACTGAAAAATGCATATTTGAACTTATGTATATGTATATGTATAAGGTCATCCAAGTAAACATCTTTTCTTTTGTAAGAATGATGATTTTATGATCTTTATTGTACAAAGTGGAAAATTTACCCACTTATGCAGAAGTTTTATATCATATGACCCACAGAGGCAAGAGATCAATTTCTATGATGACCAGTTTTCCACAATATTCAAGGATTCTTTTGAGCCCGAATATGGGCATGGCAGGCAGTGCTTATTTTGAGTCTCCTTAGTAATGAATGGTTAGGCAGGGTCTAACTTCACTTTAAATTCTTGAAATAACATCTCCTTTTCAACAATTAGGCAAATGTGAATGAAACTTGGCCAGTAAGTTACTTGGATGAGATCCACTGGACCAATAAAGTTCAGGTGAGTGGTTTAGGGCCATTCTGGTGTTGTCTTGTATACTTTTTGAGATATGCTCTGAACAAAAAAGGTCTATGGACGGACGGCATAATTATACCCCCTACCTACGAAGTAGAGGGGGGTATATTAGTTTCACCATGTCTGTCTGTCTGTCCATCTGTCCGTCCGTCCGTCCATCTGTAGACCTTTTTGTTTCCGGACTATAACTCAAGAACCAAATGACCTACAATCATGAAACTTTATACAAATGTTCCTGATGACCCATGGAAGTGTCCTATTGTTTTTGGGTCACAAAGGTCAAGGTCACAGTCAGCCTTTGTTCAATTTTTGTTTCCGGACTCTAACTCAAGAACCAAGTGGCTTGCAATCATGAAACTTTATACAAATATTCCTGATGACCTAAGGAAGTGCAATATTGTTTTTGGGTCACATAGGTCAAAGGTCAAGGTCACAGTCAGCCTTTGTTCAATTTTTGTTTCCGGACTCTAACTAAAGAACCAAGTGACCTACAAGCATGAAACTTTATGCAAATGTTGCTTATGATCCAATGAAGTGCCCTATTGTTTTGGTCGATGTCACAGTCAATTTTTGTTCAATTTTCATTTTGGACTCGAAAACTGAGCGACCTTAAATCATGAAACTTCATGCAAATGCTGCATATGACCTCAAAATTTGTTACAAACACAACAGCACTAATAGCACTTGCATTCTGACAAAGTGCTTGTGGGGGGTATTAGTCCGCTCTGCGACAGTTCTAGTTATGGTCTGATTTGCATGATACCTTCACTTAAATGTTCCTAATCATGTGACCATACACATATTGTCGGGATTTTGTGATATTATGCTGCGTCGAAGGAGCTGTTTATGAACATTTTCCAATAGCAGCTTAAAATGACTCTGGCACTTATGTTTGGTTAATGTCTATGGATTTTTGACAGAATTATGTCTCTTTGATAAGAAAGTCTGTCAGACTGTAGCTTTTTCGTAACAGGTCCAGGCAGGATTCAGTTATGTGACCTCTCGATCCCTTTGCAACGATTCTAAATTCTAGACCATAGGCTCAATAGATAGATACGTTGAATAGGAGCTACAAGAGCTCTGTCTGGATCTTCAATGTATTCAGCATAGCACTTACATAGTATTAGGTCCCCCATTTAAAATTGTTTCATAAACCGTTAGCTAATGACAAAATTTTAGACTGGACTATTTTGTAGTTGCTGACTACAATTTTCAGTAAGATCAAATGAACTTTTTGTCTTTTTCAAGCAATCTCTTAATTTTCAAGATGCTTTTTCTTCAATGGTGTCAAAAAGTAGGGGGATTGTGTCATTAGGTTAAGTGTAACTTCTTTTGTAGTAGAGTGAGGGGATACCACATTTCCTCTAATAAAAGCGCCATCTCGAATAGTTGCACCCCTACATTTCTTACTATGAAAACCCACTTCAAATGCCTTAATTTTAGGAACCTTTTGAGACAAATTCTTTAATTTGAGATGAATTTCCTCTAAACAATCATTTAGATGAAATTCACCTCAAATTAGAGTTGATTGAATGGAGTTTAATGCAGCTTTCAACATTTTTTCAGTTATATTACGGGGGTTGGAGCACCTAACAATGGTTTCCTGGTATTTCTCTCACCTGTACAACCACCACATCCTTTCCTAGCCTCCAGCTGCTACCTCACATAGGTCTATGATAATCAACCCATTGGTGAGAGACAAACAGTCAGAAAGAATGAGTGCCGCCGTTGAGGATTGAACCTGGGACCTCTAGATTGACAGTCTGACGAGCTACTAACTGCGCTATGATGGCGGTCTTCCTCAAATTAAAGGGAAAAGGCCACAAAATACAAATTTTAATGATTTATTAAAATCAGAAAATGCGTACTTAACTGAACATGTTATGTATAGCTCTTTGGAGGGTGTATTAGGAAATATGGTGTGTACTTTACTTCAATTCGTTTATTGATACATTTCAGGCCTCCAGCCTATTGTACATATATGTTACAAACAAGTTACATAAACATGTGTACAGTGATGGTTAAATTAACACAATAATGTATTTAGACATGGTTACAAGATGGGAATTTGTTCTTTTTTTTGTCAAAATAAAACATTTTCTTCGACATTTCAATTTTTCCTGGCCAGCATTGCACGATAGGGGACGTGTCCCAATAGTATGAGACACTCCCCCTTTCGTTCAGCGCTCGCTTATGAACATTTATAAGAGCATACTACAGTTCTAAAATTAATTTTCTTCTCTGTAGTGAGTGATAGATGTAACGGGAAATGTTTCTAATAATCAAGTCATTTTTGCTACTAAGTAGCATATTCATCTTACGCTTATTTGGCTTTTGTTATGTATAGCTCTTTGGAGGGTGTATTAGGAAATATGGTGTGTACTTTACTTGCTATAACTTACGAAACTTTTCAGGTTGATGCTTTTGTGCTTAATTTATGAAATTAATTTATTTAAACCCTCTGTCAGCCCAATTAGCTCAGTTGGTAGAGCACCAGACTTCAAAACCATTGAAGTTAGACGGCGTCGGTTCAATTCTGGGCTGGTACACTAACAAACTAATTGTCTTCCGGATGAGACGCTAAATTGGGCCCTGTGAGACGGTG
This sequence comes from Fragum whitleyi, assembly GCA_948146395.1. Lineage (NCBI taxonomy): Eukaryota > Metazoa > Mollusca > Bivalvia > Cardiida > Cardiidae > Fragum > Fragum whitleyi. The sequence continues at coordinate 26,993,798 of OX411548.1, read as the reverse complement.
CTTTACACTGAGCACATTAAAGAACTATGGGGGATCTCCTCAGTAGTTTCCTTGTGTATCCTTGCACTATCCCTCGTAACAACTAACCGTCTTCTTGGGGCGTCGCTCATATGGGCATGTGCTACGTTAGCGACGATAAATAAACGGAAACTCACACTTCTTTAGGCATATCCCAATAAGCACTTGAATATCAAAGTTCATCTCAGTCATTGAATTACAATTTTTTAGTGGTACACAGTCTTTATAATAAACTTTGTCTGAAACCTCGTCAATTATAACAACCGCTTTACCTTAGATATCTCTCTAACTATCAGATACATTGATCCAAAAGGTCAAGGTCTAAAAAAAAAATTATTTGGTAATTCTTTTTCCAACAAGAGTGCCATCGTCACAAAATACGCCGCCACTTTGCTGCTGTTTCACAAAAATAATTGTAGACACTACTTATTTTGACAGAACAAAATTGAAAATGACCAAGTTTCATTTAAATCAAGACAAAAAGTTAGGAGGAGTTACCTTCACAAGGCTGCAATTTCAATAAACCCCAGGCACTAAGTTTTAAGGGGACATAATTCAGGGAAATAAATGAGCCATAAAATCCTTGATCCATGTACATCTACAAATTATGGTGATGACTTTGACCAAGTTTCATTTAAATAAAGACAAAAAGTAAGGAGGAGTTGAGTTCAAAAGGCTGCAATTTCAATAAGCCCTAAATACTAAGTTTTAAGGGGGCATAATTTAGGGTAAAATTAATGAACCATAAAATCCTTACTTCATGCTCATCTACCAATTTCGGTTATAACATCCACCAAGTTTCATTTAGATCCAGCCAGAAACTTAGGAAGAGTTGCATTCACAAGGCTGCAATTTCAATAAGCCCCAGAGACTAAATTTTAAGGGGGCATAACTGAGGCAATAAGCCCCAGAGACTAAGTTTTAAAGGGGCATAACTCAGGCAAAAATAAACAAACCGTAAAATCCTTCCTTCATGCACATCTACCAATTGAGGTGATAACATTGACCAAGTTTCAAGAAGATCAAGCCAGAAACTTAGGAGGAGTTGCGTTGACAAGAAAAGTGGACCAAGAGACTACTTTTTTTAGGGGCATAACTCAGGCAAAAATCAACGAACCATAAAATCATTCCTTCATGCACATCTACCAATTGAGGTGATTACATTGACCAAGTTTCAAGAAGATCAAGCCAGTAACTTAGGAGGAGTTGCGTTGACAAGAAAAGTGGACCCAGAGACTAAGTTATCAAGGGGCATAACTCAGGCAAAAATCAACGAACCGTAAAATCCTTCCTTCATGCACATCTACCAATTGAGGTGATAACATTGACCAAGTTTCAAGAAGATCCAGCCAGAAACTTAGGAGGAGTTGCGTTGACAAGAAAAGTGGACCCAGAGACAAAGTTATCAAGGGGCATAACTCAGGCAAAAATCAACGAACCGTAAAATCCTGCCTTCATGCACATCTACCAATTGAGGTGATATCATTGACCAAGTTTCAAGAAGATCCAGCCAGTAGTTTAGGAGGAGTTGTGTTGACAAGAAAAGTGGACCCAGAGACTAAGTTATCAAGGGGCATAACTCAGGCAAAAATCAACGAACCGTAAAATCCTTCCTTCATGCACATCTACCAATTGAGGTGATAATATTGACCAAGTTTCAAGAAGATCCAGCCAGTAGTTTAGGAGGAGTTGCGTTGACAAGAAAAGTGGACGGACGTACGGACGGACGGATGGATGGACGGACGGACGGACAGATGGACGGACGGACAGACGGAGAAGATGACGCCAATGTACGTCCGCCTCCGGCGGCATATAAAAAGGGTTATCTTCAGCCCTAGACATGTAATGTGCAAATTGGTAAAGCTCTTATTACAAGAGTACCATTGGAACAGAAATTATCAATCATGATGGCCTCTTTTTAAGCGTCACAGCAGAGTATGACTGCACCACTGAAAATTTTGCTTTGATGCATACATAGGAAAATACTGAGAAAGATAAATGCAAGATTTGTTCAATGACATAATTTGAAGACAAGTCAACAGTGTTGTATAATGTACACTTGCGATTGAGATGTGATTTTATTGCATAGCAAGGCAAAAGAACATAAATGAATGCAATTTCAGAAGAGTTAAGCACCAACTGTGGTATGCACAGGCAAATCATGCAAAATCAAGGATGCATTCAGTACAAAAGATCACATATAAAGAAATGGTGGAACAATTTTTATTCCAATGATTTTTGACATTGTATTAAGATGCATCTTATCCATAAATGAGCCTTTGCATGAGATTTCCAACAATTCCAAATAAGTGCAAAGCAAAGACTCTGACCAGCCTGTGCATTGGCACAGTCTGCCCAGAGTCTCCACTATGCAATTAGTTACTAGATAAGGTCTTAAAGTATCTGTAGACCATCAGGTTACTTTGTATTTACACCATGTGGCTGTCTATGCTGCTCAATGTTTGCACCTTGCGCAAATTTCAAATTGTTGGAAATGTCACACACAGACTCAAATGTAAAGTTCATGCTCAAAAACAATGGGACATAGACAAATACACTCACTCTTCCATGCACTGACTCACACATGGACAGAGGTAATTCTTTATGACGGTCATTATTTCACTACCCAAGGACTTTTGGAAGGTAATTTTGCCTAAGGTAACAAGATTCAAGTAAAAGATATAAAATTGATAGATACCATATTTTTATTCAATAATTTCATGCTGACATAAATAATCTGTATCAAAAATGTAACAATTTTAATAAGATAAATAATTGGACTGATGCACATTAACTGAAGGAGATTGAAAACTAGAAAGCCATGAATGGCTTGAGTCGCTCCACAGGCTTGAAATTTTTGAAATAGCAAATCTAAGTTTTGACTAGATTTTTAGATATTTTGGGTTCTAATGATCTTGAAATGATTTTCAAAGTTTCCACTATATAACATATAGAGAAATGACCTCCGCCCATAAAAGACATATTTTTCATCTAATGACAATAATTTTTGGCTGCATGATAATGGGTCATCCAAGGATCATACTTATAAAGTTTGATTGATATCCATCAGTTACATTCTGAGAAAATGATTTTCAAAGTTTCCACTATATAACATATAGAGAAATGACCTCCGCCCATAAAATACATATTTTCTAACCGATCACAATAATATTTGGTAGACTGATAAAGGGTCACTCAAGGATCATTCTCGTAAAATTTGGTTGATATCCATTGATAACATTCTTAGAAAATGATTTTCAAAGTTTCCACTATGTAACATATAGAGAAATGACCTCCGCCCATAAAATACATATTTTTCATCTGATCACAATAATCTTTGGTAGACTGATAAAAGGTCACCTAAGAATCATTCATGTAAAATTTGGTTGATATCTATAAGTCAGATTCTGAGAAAATGATTTTCAAAGTTTCCACTATTTAACATATAGAGGATTGACCTCTGCCCATAAAATTTGGTTGATATCTATAAGTCAGATTCTGAGAAAATGATTTTCAAAGTTTCCACTATTTAACATATAGAGGATTGACCTCTGCCCATAAAATACATATTTTTCATCCGATCACAAAAAATTTTTGGTAGACTGATAAAGGGTCACCCAAGGATTATTCATGTAAAACTTAATTGGTATTCATCAATTAGACTCTGATAAATGTCTCTTTTTACCATATTTGGAAATTAGCCACGCCCATTAAATCCATGTTTTTCATTGGATCAAAATTTCTTGAACAACTTTGAAAGAGGGTCACCTAAGGATCATTTCTGTGAAGTTTGGTTGAAATTCATACAGTAGTTTCTGAGGAGAAGATTTTTAAAGAAAAAGTTTACGACCGCACGGACGGACGGACGCACGACGGACACAACGCCATGACAATAGCCCCAGTGGCTTTCAGCCAGTGGAGCTAATAAAAACAAGTAATTTTATCTGATTTGTTCCTTTAAATTCATTGTGACTTTCCCTATGATCAAATAACATAAACTATCAATGTTCTATGACAGAAGATAAAGATTTTATGCACTAACCTTTATCTTGTTGTTTTTTACTTTTGTTTCAATCAAATTGCCATTCCCTTTGATGTAAACCAGCCTAGCTTAGTTTTTTTCCACTTCATTGAAGTAGAAATCAGACAATGTATTCTAAGAGCAGACTGTACACCTGTGTGGGCTGAACTTAGTCAATGCTTTCCTACAAAGCTTTGTATTAAGGTAGTGGACCCATAATAGTTCCACAATGTTTTGGAAGTAATGAACTTTTACAGTGTTAACCAAGGTTTCCTAATGATTTTCATTAGGAAAACTTGGACAACATTGTTAAAGTTCATGAGGGCCAAAATGTTGCGGATCTATTACGGTTCCACTACCTTAATTAGGAATTCAATTGTGGCCATCAAGAACTTGTAATATTAACTAGGTAGTCTTAAATTTATTCACCTAATAATTAGTTATCAAACTTTCAGATAAGGTTTTCTTCCATTCTACTTTATAAGAATTTCATTCAGAAAGACAACCATAGAAAATAGAAAGAAACCAAAGATATTGAATATACAGCTTGACATATTAGTTGACAAACAGCAACATAGATCAAAAAGGGTTAAGGCCACAATTTATAAAGAGGATAATTGTTTGTTTCAGTGAAATATTGACTTATAATTCATTTCCTGAACAACAAAGGCTATATTATCACCATGAGTGAAATGTAGCTTTTGATAGCTTTTGTTGTTCAAGAAATAAAATATCAATTGATTTAATTGAAAAACAAACGATTATTCTATTTCATTAATGCAAAAAATGAGATAATTTTAACAGAAATTTTCTCAAAAAGTGTCATTTTGTATGTGATTGCTATGCAGAATGTCCATTACAACATCACTTTTTTGGGTCCACTTAAAAGATGTCAGATATGATGAACTGAACAAAAGGGGAGGGGGTATAAGTTTTTGATAATTTCACTGGTATGGCAGTGAGTTTATCAAATGATAATCTACCGTTATTTCTCGATATTCTGAAAAGCATTTAAGAAACACTTATAAACATAATTTGATACCTATTATACCAGCAAAAGATACTTTTTCTCTTTATGAGAAATGACTATGACAGATGTGAACATAACTAATGCAAAAGACACCAAGTTTGATGATCATTAATGATAACCAAATGAAAATAAGTATTATCTGTAAATAAGGATGGTAAATTGATGTCTCACTGCAAAAGGGTTGTAACTGCCTATAGTTATACAGGCAGTTACATCTGATATGCACCAAGCAAAAAATTAACGAGGTGTTTCATGGCATTCCTTACAGAAATATAAGAGTAATATTCATTTTTGACTACTCACACCATAAGGAATTTTATGCAAAATAAATACATTAATTTACAGCTAATTTTAGATACACAAATGTAAGCAATCAAGTGAAAAGGGACCATCTGGGAACTTTGTAAAATGAACATTTGAAAAAACGATTGTTTCAAGCACAGGTAAACTAGAGGTCGCATTTCAAAAATTCTTTCACAGGAAGGGGGATTGATCACTCTAGATTTAGAAAATAAGCAATGTGAAAAGTTTCAACACTGGTTAGTCTGCACAGTCCTCACAGTCTGACTAAGGTCGACCCTTTACGCATTTACCAGATTGTCCCTTTTCAAGTGACAGGTCACATAAAAGAAATAAGTTCACTGGCTAAAATTTACATTAAATGAATAAAGGGACGGAATAGAAATAGATCACAGACTACAAATGAGTAAACAACAAATAATTACATCATTGCCAAGATAATGATAGTCAAACTAGAAACAGATTCATTTTGATTGCTAAATGCAGTACTGTTGTAAGTACCTACAGTCAAACCTGTGTTAGCGGCCACCTGTATTCAGTAAGCAACCTGTCTTAAGCAAGTGACAACCTAGTTCTGAAATGAACAAATTGCACTGAAATTGACCTGTATTAAGCAAGAACCTGTCTTAAGCAAGCACTTTTTGAATGTCCCTTGGGTGCTTGCTTAAGACAGATTTGACTGAATTACAGTAGCCCCATATTTAGAGATTCATTTTTGGTAAATTGGTGTGAAACTCACAGAGTATAAAAGCTGCCCTGTGTTCAGGATGTAAAAGCGTTTTGCGAGCACTTTGAGATGATACCTCTCTTTGCATGTGCACATACGTGCAAAGCAAGGTATCATTTCGAGAGGGCTTCCCTAACATTTTCATCCTGAACACAGAGCAGATCTTTATTAATGCTGCCTGGCTAGTATTGACAGAAGGACAAATTAGACTGAGAAAATAAATTGACTGACATTTGTTTTGACACTAAATAACTGATATGTGCTTCAAAATAATAAGTCACTTTGGGCTTTCTTACATATATATAAATATTTACAATAACTTTTATACATGTTTAGACAAATAATTTATGTACACTGATAGCACAATAGCTTGCAATTTCAACATGAATTGTAATAAATATATTAATATTTACAGGCAAATTAAGAAACAAACACTGAAGCCTTTGAATATAAAACCACAATCTCTTTTTGTTGATGTTGGAAAGCTGTCGAAAACATTGTGTATTAAGGACAAAATGCTTGTGTAAATGAGTTTATTTCCTAATTTCATTCATAAACTAATTCATAACCAAATTTTCATTCCCATTGTAAATGTAAATGGTCTACAGAGGAGGGGAGGATCAAATATCTTTGGATTCCCCCACAACCGGTCTGAATCTGCCACTGAACCTCAGGGAATAACAATAGGAAATTGTTGGAAATGTCACACACAGGCTCAATTAACCCTTTGCTGTTTAATCCCTGCTTTTTACATGCCTGTGATTTTATGACTGAGAAAACATTGTGAAAAAAGAAGAAATTGCTCCTGACAAGCAATTTCTTCTTTTTCCACAATATTTTCTACCCTATTGAATGGTTATTTTTCAAATTAAATTCACTTTAAATTTTCGTCTGCAAAATCTTTGAATTTGGACAGGTTCAAAATTTTGTAAAACAGGAAAGGGTTAAGAGTTTCAGGCATTCAGTGAGTAATTTATCACAGGCACTTTGTAAGTATATACAGTCACTATATACAGTGTATAACATTAGAAGACTGGCTGTAGACAAGGATCAGATGGCTTTACTTCCAGGTCGAAGCCATGTGTCATCCTGTAACGTTTGTCCTGATGGAGGCCTGAAAAGGTTAGTAATATTTGTTTAGGAAATATAAAATTAAGGTAGTGGAACCTTAATAGTTTTGCAACATTTTGACACTTGTGAATTTTCACATTCTTCACTGAGGTTTCCTAATGAAAATCATTAGGAAACCTCGGTGAACTCTGTTAAAGTTAATTACTTCCCAAACATTGCAGACTTATAATGGTTCCACTACCTTAACAGTACATTTTAAAGGGTCAGTATTAGTCAATACATTTGTAACCTGCCAATACATACAACTTCTCTAAGTAATTAACCAAAAAATTACTGTAAAGTGATGACGGAGAGGATAATAAATGAGTGGTCATTGAATACCAAATTTATAAAACAAGTCATCTATAAACAGATAAAAACGAGGCTGTGCCGAGTTTTTATCTGTTTATAGATGAAGAGTTTAATAAATTCGGTTTTGATGAGCACAAATTTGATATTCTATTTATAATATGACCAGGTTTTTGGTGATAAAACGAGAAAATTACTGTTTATAACGATTTATGTTATTCTGCAAAACAAATAACACCGTTTGCAAAATGACATCAGCAGATCCATTGTGAGTTCATTTTCCTAACAAAAATATAATGTTGTTCTTCATTCTTAGCTCATTTGCATAGTTATTCTACTAGTGTAATAACATCTGGTAAATATCAATAATATTTAACAGGGTTATTTCACTCTGGCGACGTAGGTCATATTATAAATATAAATAAAGGAGTACTGCTTGTAGGCATAATGCCAATTCAACACGAGTTTCTTAGCAATATAAAATATTTTGAATTTTAAAGTAAATACTGTTTGACGAATATGATGTTAGTGCAAATTGCTATTTGCATTGATGAAGTGTTCTTCTATTATGAATGAAATTAAATTAATTTAACCAGTTGCATATTTTTTCCTCAAATTTCTTTCAATAGTCCAGTGATAACACTATGATGCTTGTAAATGGCTGGTAATCACTGGTCCCCAAATACAAGAGGTTGTTGTACAGATTAAGTTGTTCGGACAAAAATGACAACACATTTGTTTTTTATAAAAATTGATTAATAAATGAATTTTTTGTGGGTTTTTTTTTTACATACAATTTAAATTTACACTGTAATAATTGCCATCTTTTATATAGATAAATCTGCATGTATATAGGGATGAGTGTCTTTTTCACTGCGTTTATTGGGGTATAAAGTGTAATTGCCTTAGCACACGGCAAATAACGCCCATAGGGCGTTATGTTTAAGCCATGTGCTAAGACAATTGCACTTTATACCCCAATAAATGCAGTGAAAAAGACACTCGTCCCTTATAATTGCAATCCTATAGATCAAAGAAACTATTAAAATACTCGGCCAAACATTAAAGCTTCAAGTCTACTTTCTGCACGTAAAAAATTACATGACCTATTTTTAAATCGTGTATTGTTTATCTCGCTATCGAAGTGAAATGTCATAAAGTAAAACAAATGTTACACAAATAAACGTCAACATTAAAATTCGTAGAGGTACTTGTGACAAACAAGATGTGTTTGTGAAACACGAATGCCCCCGTAACGGCATTTTTTTTCAATGTTTGACCTTGACAGATGACCTTGACCTTGTCACATGACCTTGACTTTGGTACCAGCGGATGCGGATCATTGAGATCTATCATCATGCCAAATATTAGCTTTGTATCTTGAATAGGCTTGAAGATATTGGCAAGGTTAAGTTTTCGGACAGACAGACGGACAGACAGACAGACGGACACTAGTAAAACAATATGCCCCCGATCTATCGATGCGGGGCATAAAAAGCTTGTTTCTGCCAAGTTAGTCTGTATTTTTGAACGAAAACAGCGTTGTCGGTCTTAGTTGAGAGGGTTGCTTGAAGGTCTTCGTCGACTTGCTGTTTTCTAAGTTTACGTCGGCTCAGAATCAGAACTGCATGCTTGTAATCGTAAATTCTTTTGAAAATATCTTAATTTATAATAGATTGAATAGAAATGTTGCGTTGATGATCGGGAACTAGGTTAATTCGAGTTTCTACAACACAGGACTTGCAGATCGAAGTTTGGGGGTTTCCCGAAAGACCTATTGCATTTTATACAGAAATAAAGTGCAATGGATTTCCCCATGTGATGCGATTTAAACCAATCAGAATTCTTTATTTTATTTGATTGCAATTATATGGGTTTAAAGTCCTATTTAGGATAATAGACTATGAAACTAGCTAAGCATTGCAAAAGGCACAGGGCAATGACTAGACATAAACAATGTAGGTGCATAACAAAAACAATTTGAAATTACAAAAGATTGGCACTGACCCTTTGATATTTGTTATCATAATACTAGAGTTTGGATGAGTCCTAATCTATCAAAGCAAATTTGGTTATCCCTTTTCAACTTTCTGTCTTCAAAAAGAACTATCAGAAACAGCTATAGTAACCATAAAAGCTGGCACATTTTTTTAGCCTTGAACCCAAGGATAATAATTGGCAAAGTAAAATGATCTCTTAATTAGCCACAAGCAAGGAGATAAGACTCATGCATGAATTTTTCATTCTTTTAAAAGCATAAATCAACTTCCAGATATTTTGTGTAAAGGGATTAACCAAGGACTGATAAGGCTATTGTGCGTCAGGTTAGATAACTCTAACATACTTAGTCCTCATCCAAACCTTCTACAATGGGATCACATATGGAACAGACTGATCTCCTGTCAATCATAAATGACATGTACAGCTTTTATCTTATAGATATGGAATTGCTTTACTGAGTAAGATGTGATTGTGCACCATATTTGCATCTAAATGACCAAATGTTGACAATTTATCACTTTTTCAGATTGTACCGAGCTTATCATCAGCAAATTTACTGAGTAAGATGTGATTGTGCACCATATTTGCATTTAAATGACCAAATGTTGACAATTTATCACCTTTTTAGATTATACCGAGCTTATCATCAGCAAATTTATGCATTACAGCCACAGATACTTACAAATATTCAATTATTGATGTTGTAGCTGTTATTCTTAGTCATTTTAAGTGTTTTTAATCCACTTATCTTTTTTTAGATTTTCTGGTGACAGGACTGAATCAAAATACTCAAATCCTTTTGGACATGAAGCTTATGGAAGGTTGTACTCTAACAAGTGATTTTTTGTAAGGTAGGTGATTGTCCCAAGACAACTGCTGTTGAAGCTGCATTTAAGCATTTTACCTTGACCGAATACCTTGATCTTGGTGCTATCTGAAAAGGTCTTTCAATTAGCATGTTTAGTCATGATGATTTGTTTGTTTGTTTGTTTCTTCAATCTTTAAGTTATATCGCATTGGCTGGAGCACCTAACAATTGTATAATAAATATGTAAAGCCTAACTTTTTTGACCTCTGTTTAGCCATAAATCTGTCTATATATATTCTCGGATTTTGTTTTGATGTAACATGTGTATTTAAAGACTTACCTGTTATATCTCTGTTTGGCCATAAATCTGTCTAAAATATCGTCTGGATCTCCTACTGATACATCATCACCTGATAAACACAAGAAATTATTTTGTACTCTTTTCATGAAAGTCAAAACACAATACTTTGTTATGTAATGTATTTTTTAATGGAATCATTGACCTAGAATTAAAGCCTGTTTCGTTAAAAGTTTATAAAGGACAGCTTAGAACATAATTAATAATTATATAGGGTTCAGCAAACACTATTGTAAGTACCCTTGCAATATTTTTGTGCTAACCTTTCAATAAGGTCTCGAATTAACCCTTGTCATGCTGAATAAATTTTGGCTAAAAATTTTCATCAAAATCAAAGGACAAAAAGCACTGAGAGTACCAACTGTAGGTCAAATTTTATTTGGAAAACTAAATTCATTGACAATTCTGGTTTGAAAGTGAGAAATAGGTGGTGAAGACCAACATCAAACTGCACATATGTGCAGGCTGATGTTTGTCTATAGCTCCTGCCAAAGCAGGAATATTCCAGGTTCAGCATGTCACGAGTTAACTTCAAATTACAGTCAAATATCTTTACGTCGAATATCCATAAGACAAAGTTATCTCCACGTCGAAGTTTTTTTCAAGTCCCGATCTATTTACTCTTTATTTATCTTTATTTCAACCTCCATACGTCGTTATCCATTGCTCGAAATTTTTCTGTACGTCGAACCAATTTCAAGGTCCAATCACTATTGTTCGTGTGCATTCACACCTCTTTACGATGAACCCCAACCTTGATTGGGTTTGATTGTTTGTAAGAGATAGAGAATGTGAAAGGTTAAGTGATTTATTGTTTTGAAATGAAAAGGGTCGGCAAAATGCATGTGACCTACGACGTTATATTTGTAATTCTCATTGACAACGGAAGCATGTAAAGCCAATGCCATGCTGGACTTGATTGGTGAAGTATCCAGTAGACATGTGGGTATAACCATCAACATCGCCCAACATGACGTACCCAAGGAAGGACTGGGTAACTAATCCAAGAAAGATTTGTCCAGGAAATTGTATATGCAGAAATCATTATCAGACATGTTGTTGCTTTAGAAACGCAAAATGTAAACCTCTCATACAAAAGTCATTGTCTCATAGATCTAAATGTAAGCACATGTAAATTTGTTAATAAATGGCTTGTTTGAAAATGTTTTTGCTTTGTGATTTAAATGTATGTTATATATGATGTTAATAAACAAATAAATATGTAAATAAAAATAAGAATCATCTTTTATATTCGAATAATTCATCACGATAATCAAATACGTCCGTTATTTCGCCACTAGTTTCGGTCGTACTTAAGTGTGATAATGGCCGCATTTGTCATCGTCCTAATGATCCCCTTTTATCTCTTCGTCAAACTTTCTATACGTCGAAGTTTTTTGGTGAGTCCACCGAAGTTAGACATTTAGATATTCCACTGTACAGTTGGTAAAGCAAAAATTCCTTAATGTGATAGACAGTTCGCTTTAAAAAAATGAGTTCTTAAAAGCTCACTGTCCATGTTCTGCCTAGCTCCAGGGAGCATTTATAAAATGAAATATGGTACCTGTATTGATTTGTTGGTGAAGCCTGCGTAATCTTTCAGCATTTTTCCTTTCTATTCTGTCAACATCTAAACTTGTTTGTGATCCCATACCATTGACACTGGGTACCTGAAAGAAACAAATAATAAAGACACTGCTATTTCAAAACATACAATACACTATGCATAGCTCCTACGTAGAATTTTGTTTTCTTGTGTTTAACATCTAGAAGTAAATAGTAGCAAAAATAGTTTTCAGTATTTTTTTGTAGTTCAAACATTGTTAGAAAACAACCTCTACTTAAAAAGTGGTATCCCAACAATAATATTTATCTGGATTTCAGACAGTGTTGTCCAATCTTGACTGTTTTGCGTACATCAAACTTACCCTGGGGCTATATCTATCTCTCCTACGAGCTCTAGCAGAGTCATTCCTCACACCAGGTAAATCTTCAAAATCATCAGGAAAATGTTTGACTCCATCTACATCTATAATACAAACATCAAACTTACCCTGGGACTATATCTATCTCTCCTACGAGCTCTAGCAGAGTCATTCCTCACACCAGGTAAATCTTCAAAATCATCAGGAAAATGATTGACTCCATCTACATCTATAATACAAACATCAAACTTACCCTGGGACTATATCTATCTCTCCTACGAGCTCTAGCGGAGTCATTCCTTACACCAGGTAAATCCTCAAAATCATCAGGGAAATGATTAACACCATCTACATCTATAATACAAATATTTTAAGATTTTCAATTACTCAGCACAAAACAGTTGTAACTCCCTATATGTTTATAGGGAGTTACAACCATTTTGAGCTGAGCCAACAATAGTGTTCACTTGTGTCATAATACAAAAAAGATGTGTTTGTTAAGCATCAATGTCCCCTCCTCTGCCATGTTTCAGAAATTTGCAACATATTTGACAATTTGACCTAGACTGATGATCTTGAAAAGGGCACTGACAGAAAGATCTTGTCACAAGCAATACATGTATGAATATGAAGACTCTATCCCTTACAAATCAAAAGTTAAGATGAATCTTAAAGTATGAATGACAAACAGACAAATGGAGTCAAGGACAAACCAAGGGCTCAGCGCAACACTTTTGTAAGTGCCTAAAAATATATAGGCACTTACAATAGTGTTGCGCTGACCCCTCGAAATTAACAAACAGGACAAAAACAATATTTCCCTAGACTATCCTTGCAGGGGGATAAAAATTAGGCTGACAAAATTGCTATCTTAGTGTAACAATTTACAGGATGAAACTAGCTGCAATATAGTTGAAGATCCAGATCCATTCAATCAAGATATAAAAATAATTCAATATAATTTCAATAATTCCTTATTGTAACCATGTAAAGAAGATTTACTGCAAATTATTTACAATGATTTAATGGCTAAGTGAAAAACAGTTGCATATGCCTATATATTTATAGGCTGTTACTTTTTACTCCATTGTGCTGAACCATCGACTTTCACGTTGAGCTTCAGAAAAAAATATTAGTAATCAGCATGTCATCTTTTCCTTTTGAAAAACATGTCTGTTGGACAAGATTTAGGAATCAATATTTTTGTCATTATATACCATATTTCTCCTAATAAACACTCCTGAGAGCTATACATAACATGGACAGGGAGCTTTTATTTAGTATGCATTTTCTGAACTAGAAAGCCATGAATGGCTTGAGTCGCTCCACAGGCTTGAGATCCTTGTAAAAGCAAATAAATGTTTTGACTTGATTTTTAGATATTTGGGGTTCTACTGATGTTGAAAATGATTTTCAAAGTTTGAACTATTTAACAGATAGAGAAATGACCTCTGCTCTTAAAAGGCATATTTTTCATCAAATCAAAATGATTTTTGGTTGCATGATAATGGGTCACCCAAAGATCCTACCAAAAATTTTGGATTGATATCCATCAGTTACATTCTGAGAAAATAATTTTCATTGTTTCCACTATCTAACTCGTTGAGAAATGACCTCCACCGATAAAATGCATTTTTTTCATCCAATCAAAATAATTTTTGGTTCACTGACAAAGGGTCACTCAAGGATCATTCCAGTGAAATTTGGTTGATATCCAAAAATTAGATTCTGAGAAAATGATTTTCAAATTTTCCACTATATAACATATAGAGAAATGACCTCCGCCTATAAAATGCTCTGCCCATAAAATGCATATTTTCCATCCGATCACAATGATTTTTGTTGACTGATAAAGGGTCACTCAATGATCATTCCAGTGAAATTTGGTTGATATCCATCCATTACATTCGGAGAAAATGATTTTCAAAGTTTCCACTATATAACATATAGAGAAATGACCTCCACCCATAAAATGCATATTTTTCATCCTATCACAATGATTTTTTGTAGACTGATAAAGGGTCACTCAAGGATTGTTTTAATGAAATTTGGTTGATATCCATCCATTACATTCTGAGAAAATGATTTTCAAAGTTTCCACTATATAACATATAGAGAAATGACCTCCGCCCATAAAATGCATATTTTCCATCTGATCACAATGATTTTTTGTAGACTGATAAAGGGTCACCAACGGATCTTTCATGTAAAATTTCATTGGTATCCATTGATTAGAATCTGAGAAAACTCACTTTTTACCATATTTGGAAATTAGCCACGCCCCTTAAATCCATGTTTTTCATTGGATCAAAATTTCTTGAACAACTTTGAAAGAGGGTCACCCAAGGATCATTCCTGTGAAGTTTGGTTGAAATCTATCCAGTGGTTTCTGAGGAGAAGATTTTTAAAGAAAAGTTTACGACCGGACGGACGCACGCACGGACGGACGGACGGACGGACGCAGGACGGACACAACGCCATGACAATAGCCCCAGTGGCTTTCAGCCAGTGGAGCTAATAAAAAAATCATTAAACTTATGTCTTTTAGACCCTTTTCCTTTTCATTTAAGGTAAGTTTCCTCTAAACAATCATTTACATGATTGTTTAGAGGCAATTCACATCAAATTAAAGAAGAAGATTCAACAAGTTCTTAAATTTCAGGCATTTGAAGTGGGTTTTCTTAACAAAAAATATAGGGGTGCTACTTATAGGGAGTGCGTGAATATTAGAGGAAATACAGTAGATTTTAAATTGAGCTAATACATGTTCAACTTGCTAACAGGTTAAAAACTTTTGGAAGAAAGCTCAGAATAGAAAAGTATTAATAAGGCTATGACTAAAAGTTAACTAAAATTGCAACTAAGTTAAAACCTTGGATTCTTCAAAAGAAATATCAGTAATGTTTTATATTTCAATGATAAAACAACGTTAAATCATAATAATATTTAGCTATATCAATAATATTGTTAGATTACATGTGCAGATGAAGGTCACAAAAAACATTTTTTGTCTTGTAGCCTTAAACTTATCTTGTAGTCTATGAAACAAACAACACCAACACCACAACACAAAACCAACCTATAAATGCACTGTTTGCTGCAAGCTGTGATCTAGCACTGGTGTTGCCATGCCGACCATACCCAAGACTTGTGGAATTGTCATACGGATCTACGAGAAACAAGTGTGCATGGTTAGTGACAATAACAACTATATATACAGCTGATTGGTTGATTGTTAAAAGCAATGAAATATATCTAAATCTGATTAATTAGTGCCCAATTTGACCTAATACCATAATATAATTCATAACAAGAGGCCCAGAAGGGCATATATCACTCCACTGGCAAACTCTGCTAGAAAAAATTTGTGACCAGTGATATTAAAATGCTTTAGAAAGTTATAAGCTAAGATCTAGTTCATTTGTAAGGAGATTATCCTTATAGATCTCAGTGAAAGTTAAAGGATGTCATAAAACCATGAAAATTCTGAAAGGTTACAATTAAAGTCAATGCCGCAAAGACTCACCACGTACACCAGGCCATGATGATAGCCTAGTTCTTATCTTTTATAGATACAAATTGTATATCAACTTGTATGAGTAGATGCTGCTTATTAATGAAGAAATCTTTTACTGATGTTTAATACTTTTGTATCATGCAAAAGTGAGATTCAAACACAATCTACATTTCATATTGAAAAGGCCCATTATTATTTGATTGCTTTTATTTCATCTTCATCATCTTAAAAATGGGTATCATATATTCTATAACATGAAAAAAAACATTTGTCTTTAAATCTCATAATGCAACTAATTCATATTGTGAATCATACTGCAAGATAACAAGAGGACCATGATGCTCCTATATTGCTCACCTGTGTATCTTTGTCTAAATTAACTATTATCAATTTTTCCAGCAAAAGTTGTTATTGTACTTTTAGACTTGTGGTCTCTAGAGTGTTAACAAGAATATTGTCATCTTTTCCAATAGTATGGCACAGATCCTTCCCATTTTCAAAAGGGTACATCCTTGTGTCTAAACAAACATTCTGACCAAGTTTCATGAATATTAGACAAAATTTATGGCCTCTAGAGTAATAACAAGAAAATTACCATTAAAGCTCCTTTACCCGTGATATGACACAGATCCTTCCCATTTCAATGAGGTTAATCCTTGTGACTTGACAGTGTGAAAAAGTTTCACGAAGATTGGACCATATTTGTGGCCTCTAGAGTGAAAACAAGAAAATTGGCATTAAGGCCCCTTTTCCTGTGATATGGCACGGATCCTTCCCACTTTCAATAGGGTTCATCATTGTGACCTGACAATCATTTTGACCAAGTTTCATGATTGGTTCAAATTTGTGGCCTCTAGAGTGTAAACAAGAAATTTGTCATTAAGGCCCCTTTTCCTGTGATATGCCACAAATCCTTCCCTTTTTCGAAAGGGTTCAACTTTGTGACCTGACGGTCATTCTGACCAAGTTTTATGATGATTGGTTCTTATTTGTGGCCTCTAGAGTCTGAACACTTAAATTGTTGACACCTGACAACGGACGATGCATTACACATGACAGACATTCAATGATCACAAAAGCTCATCTTGAGCATGATGTGCTCAGGTGAGCTTAAAATATCATGCTGGAATGGTCTTTCTTATGTTTGGTTTTAATTTACAATTTGTTTCAAGACACACAAACTCTGTAAGAATATGTCGATGGCTCAGTGTAAAACAGTTGTAACTGCCTATTAACATATAGGCAGTTACAACTGTTTAGTGCTGAGCCATTGATGTGCAAACATGCTTCAAAAAAGATATTTTTAAAGGATTGTATATTTCCAGAGAGAGAGAGAACCCAAGAAGATTTCCCTAAACATCAGCTGTATACAGAAAGCAAGTGCAACAAGCTCACAGATTGAATATGTGCAGTGAAAACTACAAACACTTTCTTACATAGAAGGAAAGAAGATTCACACAAAAGAAATAATACAGTTAAAACTCTAGATAAAAAGATGAATGTCTCCCTTAGTAAGATCCCATTTTTCTTTGGGACCAAAGTTAAAACAAAAGCACAATCTAAAGGTCCTTATGCTATACTGTTAGGAGCTGGATAGTGGATAAAATATCTCTGTCAAAGAAGGGGTATAATTTTATCTACAGTGAAATTTTAAAGGGGTCAGCGCAACACTATTATAAGTGTCTAGACAAATATAGGCGCTTACGACAGTGTTGCACTGACTCCAATTTACTAATTTAGTCCGTTATCCTGCTTGATAGTTTGAGTTGCTCTTTTATTAGTAACATGTGTACCCACTTTCAAATAATTTAATTTTACTTGAGTCCTTCAATATTCGTGCCTTCTGATTGGCTGAAAAGTCAGTTTTATTCCCTAATGAAATCAATTTTAAGGACTCAACTTTTTTATAAGCTTTCACAGTCCCATAAGAAATATGTTTCTGAACTACCAAATCTTTACATTTTTGCTCTATGATATTGAATTATATGATATGAAGATAATATTTATTGATTTCATAGATTATGAAACAAAAACCTAATCACACGCATAGCAATACCATGGGATTCAATACCTGGTTTTGGTTTTCTGTGTAATAAGTACTTTTGTATGAGGACATCTACTTTTATATAATTTTGTTATAACAATATCATATGTCTTAATGTAAATAAGTATTTTGTTTCTTGTGGAAAGTACATGCATATAGATATTGGCATAGATCAAAAATGGAAAATATTTCTGTACAGTGCAACCAAGCCAAAAGTAAGAATTGAGAAACTTCAGAAACATAGTCAAGACAATCTATTTAACCCTTATCCTGCTGAATTGATATTTCTAGATAATCAAGCTGTGTAGACTAAGACCAGACTTCATTTCTGGGTTGATCTTAGTCTATACTGTCTGTCAGAGCTTTGTGTACAACAGAATTAATGGAGTATGCCATGAGCAGCATGAAAAGGGTTAATATGACAAAAAGCAGAAAAAAGATCCTTTTGAAGCAGAACTTGTGCTTGACCAACCTTTATATACCGGTGGTTTGGACCGTTTTTTATCATTGACTGGGGCTGAATTATTGACAAAGTACAAAATACAACACTGATACAACAAAAACAATAAGTGAGAAAAGTGAGAAATATATAATACAAACTTGGTGTTTTGTATGAAAAAAACAAAACTCACAAGGTTGGGGAATTGCTAATTGTCAAGGTTATGCCGAGACAAATATTAATTCTCACAACCAAGTAAGATATTTTTTCATACAATAAAATAAGTATGTATTATATTCATCTTATAACCTCTATTTGCCTTTTTTTAGTTGACGTTTCTAACAGAGATTCAAGTTTCTAAAAATAACCCCATTATGTCATTGTTCTAAAAATACCAATGTGATATCATAAAAAATATCATATGGGATGTTATAACATGGATATTTGTATATTTAAAAGATAAGATTTTAAACAAGTCAGCATTTCTATAATGCAAGATGTGCTCTATACAAAGACAATATACAGGAATTTAACATTTGAAATTTGCGTGCTGCCCCTGAAAACTTTGTTTCAATTGGCACATCTACTTAACCTGCAAGGATTCATACTAAATAATTTTTAATAATCCTAGGTAAAATCCTTCAGCAAAGATACAACAAGTAAGTGATATGTGAATGTTTGTCACTGCTACATTTTGAAGGTGACACTCCATTGATATAGGATACCATTACATTTCTGCCTTGGTGACTTTGAAGATGGAATTCTCAATAAATTCACATCCTTGATACTTCTGTCCCTAGGATTTCTTGCTACAATTGGTATTATCATTTTTTTATAATGATAAAGATTTATAATAACAAACAATCATTCATTAACAAATATTAAACTGGTTATATTTTCATCATCTAAAAAACACATAGTGTGTGATTCAAACCAAGTAATCTTTAACAAGAAAGATATCAAAATCTCGTAAATTATTGAAAAAGTAGCTTTAAATCATAAATTCACAAATAGTTACCTAAACCCTTTTTGGAAAGATAATGTATAGACAATAATGTCATGTCATCAAAATTTTGGGAAATAATTTCTCAATTTTATGTAAGTAGTTTGTGAAAATAACTAGAACTTAAATGCATTAAAATCATTCTTCCAAAGAAAGAAATAGTTTTCTTTTATTTTTATTTATTAGTTTTGTATCTTGTATTAATCATAGAATAACCAAATTCTGTTAAAAAACATCACTTAGTCTTGAAATTTCAGAGCCATTTAATATAACATTTAGAATACATCATACATAAATATAGAACCACAAAATTAATATTCCCACCTGAACAACAAAAGCTTTCCATATTATTCAAATGTCTGATTGTATTTTGTGATTATAAAATTTACAATTACTATCCCCGTTAACATCACAACATGGTATTCAGCCTACCTTCACTAACAGTTGTTTGTTCTGATTATATTATGATATTGAGATCCAAGTTTCAGCTTACAATTACAACTACTATTCCCAATAACATCACAACACAGTGTTTACCCTATCCCACTCACAACTTTCGGTTTAGATTCTATTGTAAAATTGATGCCTTAGTTTCAGTAAAACAATAACATTTACTTTTCCCAATTACATCACAATATGGTGTTCAGCCTACCTTCACTAACTGTTGTTGGTTCTGATTGTATTTTCACCAAAATGTCATCACCAACTGTATCATAAATCAGTTCATGTACAATTGGCAAAAAAATCTAGAAAGAATTGAGGACTGCTTAAAAGAAGGTCCTGGGAACTTAGATCAGATTTTTAGAGAGTCCTAGCCACTAATTTGTAAGTAACAAACTTGCAAAACTGGTGGCCCTTAGAAGCATGTTTTAGTTTTTGATAGAAGATCTTTACCCTCTTTCAATTATTGTCACTTTTTTTGGTCGTAAGCTGAATGAACATTAGTCAAAGCAACTGCTTTAATGAGATATAATAAGATATAGTCATGGTACAATGTAATTATTATACACTAAAATTATCTCACTTTCAACAAATGAATCCATAATGAGATAATCATAAGTAAGCTTGTTTAACTTCTTCTGAAAATTATATTCAAATTTGTTATTTCAGCTATAAAGCATACTGTGTACTGCATTATAGATAGTGAACTGCATTATAATTATTTGAAGGTGCAATAAATAGACTCAAAGCGAAGTAAATTTAAATAGGCCTAGAGTATGAAATGATCTAATGCTAATTTATCTTATAAATACAATTCAACATACATCTGCACACATAGTTAGGTGCACTCCAAACTCGACTTTCTGCAGAAGTGAGAATCAATAAATAAACAATTATTAATTTCAAGTCAATTAAAGATTTTCTTTTTACTTTTCAAAACAGAGGCATAGTGCAGAAACCATTTTAAGTATCTATGAACATAAAGGCACTTACTGTAGTTATGCATTAACCCCTCAAAATAAGACAAACAATATTAGATGGTCTTGCCATTGTTCAAAAACTCCACTAATCAAACAACGGATAAGACTAAAATTACCAACAAGACAGCCAATTTGGAATATAGAAAAAGAATATTGAGCTTGGGTTCTTAACCTTGTATTGTAACTACAGTAAACCATGCACAGACACTAAGCCAACTGAACAACACTGGGATTTCTGAACATATTCAAGTAAACACTTCAAGATCTTATTTGAACATATAGATGTGAACCATCTGGCAAAAAAGAGACCTTCTTGGAAGAGCAAAAAATATTTACCCAAGTCAGACTGCGCAGATTGCGCAGGCTGACTAGGGTAAAAAATTTTTGCTTTCTGTATATTTTCTGAAAGAGCATAATCATTCTATAAAAAAATTGCTAACATTCTTCCTCTGGTTGATCACTGCCAGATCCAATCACTTATTAAAATATCTGTTTTAACCCTTGTCATGCTGAACCCGAAATATTCCTGCTTTGGCAGGAGATATCAGACTAGGATCAGCCTGCACATATGTGCAGTTTGATCTTAGTTAATAATTCTTGATTTTCAGTTTTAGGCCAGAATAGTCATAAATGTCATATTAAAGAAATTAAACTCAGATTAGTGTATCTACTACTTTCCGCAATTTAAATTAAATGCAGTTTTTCTGAGCAGGACAAGGGTTAAGGAGTTTCAAAATGGTCCTTATTTGCTAGTCAGGTCAGAAATTTATTATAAATTTCATTATAATACAGTCTATACATACTTCTTTCTCTCATGCCCCTGAGTTGTTCCTCCTGTTGCCTGATCATGGCATCCTGTTGGGCCTCGAGGGTTGTATTGGTGACTGGCGCATCGGGAAACATGCTTCTAAACGCTCTACGAGAATCAGAGTCAGCTAAATACAGGAAGGAAGGATAGAAAAGAAATAGGAAGATGAAAATCAAACACTTATGTAAGGATATTAAACTAAAATATAACAAAGACAGTTATCAAATTCAAATGACAAATGTCTACTTTTACCCTTCCCATGCTGTTAAAGACAATTTCATAAAAAAGATCTTTAGCAGATAGTATAGACTGAGATCAGCCTGCAAAGAAGTGTAGCCTGATCTTAAACTATGCATCCTGCTTTCTACTAAATCATTGTGCAGCAAGTTCAGCAGGGTAAGGGTTAATTAAAATGTCAGCATGAACTATCTACTGCTGCTTCTAGACTTTGAACATTTGGCAAAATCTAAACATTCAAAATACAGTATTTATTGTGGCTGAGCTTGGCACAAAAATAAAAAGAATCTAGAATAACAACACTGAAAGATTGAAAATAGAATAATAAATTAAAACACAACGCATAAACTAACAATTTTTCTACAAATGTAAAAGTGAAATAAAATCAAACTAATGAGGTCAAACTGTCCTGCCTTAGATCATAATGAAGAAAATTTTTCTCACAAGATTTTTTACAGTTAACATGTTTTTCAAGAGTTTTCAAACCAAATATCACAGTATACATTCTGTTTACTCACATTTAAATTTCAGTTCATTAAACTGTTGTATGTTTCTTGCATTGGCCATATCTGATGTCTGGGCACGTGGGGGAGGCAAGGAGGCATTCTTGTTCATTGCGTTTTCAAATACAAGCTTATTTCTGAAATAAAATCAGGTGTCAAAAAATGTATAAAACGTATAAATGTTTTCTCTGATGTACGTATATATAGAAAATTTGATTTAAATTGGCTTAAAATAGCTAACTTAATGTATTCATATGGACAATTCAACAAATTTTTCATTAATAAACAATAAATTAATATGAAGCAAAAAATAACCTTCTTTAGTCTAGTCTCATTTTTAATAAGAATAAATAACATTGCCATATAAGCCTGTACTTGAGATTTCAAACAATTCCAAATATTCCCAAAGCAAAGACTCTAACCAGCCTGTGCATCCGCACAGTCTGCCAAGAGTCTTCACTATGCGCTAAGTAGATAGATAAGGTCTCAAAATATCTGTAGACAGTCAGGTAACTTTATATTTACAGTATGTGGCTGTCAACGCTACTCAATTTTTGCACCTCAGGAACGTTTAAAATTATTGGAAATGTCACGCACAGGCTCTTATGATATCTCACACTAAAACACTGTTCCATGAGTCTGTATAAAGTATTCCAAAAAGAATATAAGTGTAAAGTAACATAAAGAGAGAAACAAATTACACTGAGTGATACAACATAAATCTCACCTCTCAGTTTTCTGACAGCATTAAACAAAAACAAGACAAACATTAAATTTTACAGAGAAACATTAAACGAGATATAAAAGTGAAACTAACTGTCCAGATGGTCTCTGAATCATTCTAGGGTCAAATACATCCGGCTCATTCTGAAACATGGAAGATTTTATTGTAGAAATATTTTCCAAATAAGTCTGCACTTTTTTCACAATGTTTCTTATACAGATTTGACTACCTCACCTGCATTTTTTGTGGCAATTTAAATATCATTTGATGGAAGCCCTGATCAGGGTAGACTTTTGATATCTGTAATTGATGGATATAAGACGCCAATACAAATGTCTCTCTGAGCGAAAATGCAACTTAAACAACCATTTCTTAGTCAGTAGAGTGAAAGTTTGCAATCAATTCGTCCAAGGACAAGTGCGAACAAGACACATTTGTGCAAGATTAATGCCCCAAAATGACACTTTTTTTACAAGTTTGACCTTAACAGGTGATCATATCCTTATCAGATGACTTGGAAATTGGTATCAGCAGATGTGTCTTGACTATTTCCATTATCAAGCTAAAACAAGCATGTATCCAACATAGTAATTTGCATTATGAAATTTCTGGGATTAAGATTTGCAGAAAGACAGCCAGAATTACAGGTAGACAAAAGTAAAATAATATGCCCAAAATCTTATTGATGCCATACCATGATAATCTGCAAATCTGTTTTCCTGTTAAGAGTATCACAACTTTTGTTTGATAGGATAGCAATCAATACTGCCCTGTGTTAAAGATGACAAAACGGTGCAAACAGTATTCTAATTATTCACTGCTTTGCACATCGAAGCATGTGCAAAGAGAGGTATTATTGGAAAAACTGTTTGCACCGTTTTGTCATCGTGAATGTTGGGCAAGATAATACCACCATGACTGTGTTTAACAAATATTAATAGATCATAAACATTTGGACAAGTATTTGAAACTCATTAATACCCACTTACTGTAAAAGTTCTAATAGACCCCCCCATTCTCCAATTAAAACTCCACCCTCCTATTCGGAGGTTGAAATTGACCATTTCTGATGCGATTTTACAAAATCTTGAAGCCTTCAATAAAGGCTCATACCAACAAAATCAAGGTCACTAAAAATTAAACAGAGGTTTTATGCACATTTTCCTCAATCAAATGTTAATATATTGCATAAATTGTTTTTATTTTTAGCCATTTTTCTACAGTCTTGATGAATATTGATGGCTCAGCGCAAAACAGTTGTATCTGCCTATATATATAAATAGGCAGTTACAACTGTATTGCTCTGAGTCATTGATCTGTAGCATAGCCTCTAATTAAAGCCCATCCCTTTCCAATTGAAATGCAATCATTATAATAGAACCTCGGGGTTCTATCAGAGCTTTTACAGTAATAAAACTCACTTTCTGTATCTTCAAATATTAAGTTTAATCTATACTGTCTGAAATAGCAAGACTGATTATAGCAATGAAATTTAAGTTTTGCAAGAGCATCAGGCAATGGATAACAACTTTTCAAACCAAATATGGAAAAAAACACAACTCCAAATCACCTTGCTGTTTTCCAGAGCATTTTCTACTCTTTGTCTCTCACTCTGCAACTGTTTTCTCATGGAAGCTAGCTGAGTTAGGACATCAGAACCTGAAATTTTAACAAAATATCAATAAGTTAAGTTTATTCTAAGTTTATTTTATAGTCTGTTTTCAAACCGATGGTTCATTCAACGACTTTACACTTAACCCACAATCATCGAGTCACTAGTTGGATAATAACACTTTGGCGCACCACGCAGCCACAGCTCATTGGCTTCCAACTCTCATGTGTACCCATTTATACACCTGGATGAAGAGGAGCAATGTGGAGCAAATTTTTGTGTCATGATGACTTGTCAATGTGAAATGAAAGTTCAACAAGCCAGGATACAAACTCATGATCCAAAGATTGACAGCCTATAGCATGGCTTCAGGGCTCGTGTTTGACCCTTAAACCAGGGTTTTGACCAAAAAAAATCTGAAAATATCTTAATTTGACTCCTAGAAATTTTTCCCAAGGGGGTCATTTTGACCCCCTTGAGAGGAATTTCAAAGGGTCAAAACATGGTTTTATAACTAAGATTTTCACAAATTACTATCTAAAGTTCTACAAATTAATTACTTGTTTTATATCATTACAAGAAACAGTTAAAGTGACTCCCAAATATGCAAAATTCGACTTTTGATTTGCTTTTTCTGATGTTTTGACCCCTTTAAATTCAGATTAGACCCCCAGAATTTCTTGGGTGGGGAGTCAAGGACTCCCCAAAATCAAACACGAACACAAGCCCTAGGCTTTCTATGTTAATCAGTCTCAGCCCATTTCAGCCCATCTCAGTGCTAAATGACATACCGTAAAAGTTCAAATAGAGCCCCATGCTCTAATATAACTCCATCCCCTTCTTCAGACGTCAATATTGACCTTTTTTGTATGATTTTCGGAACATTCAAAGCCTCTAATAACCCTCCATTTCTACCAAATAGATGTCACAATGATTTTAACAGAGTAAATGATACTTTTTCAAACAAAATGTTAAACTTTTATGTTAATTCAAAGCTTTAATTAGTGATTTGCTTTTAGCTTTTCTTAGATTTTCTGAGTGTACTTAATCCTAGATTGTTCAAAATATCTGTATTCAATACCGGAGATTTACAGTTGTGATGACGTGGAAGATTTGCTATTTTCCATGTCTTAAAAACAGTAACCTCTAATAAACCCCAACCCCTTCTAATAGAAACATGATGGTCCTAATAAACCCTTGAAGTTGTATTAGAGCTGCTTTTACAGTATAAACATAATATACATGTATTGATTTGTTAACCTAGTGGAAAAAAGTTATATATTATATAACTTTTTTCCACTAGGTTAACAAATCAATACATGTATACAGTAACTACAAATTTAATACTTACTATTTGGTCTTGTATTTGATGGACCAGGTCTTGGAGATGGCTGTAATGGAAAAGTTTTTTATTTCATTATTGTTTGTTTTCTTTCACCGAATTAGCATAAATTGAATAATAAAATTCATGAATAATATGATTCATCTAATAACACAGGTAATAAAATTTTTATTAAGTGAACTAAAAAAGTTTTTGACCAGTTCCATCCTTAAAATAATGAGAATATAATCTTTTTACTCATTTATTTCACAGACAGATAGAATCATTAGATAATGCATACATTTTTATAAAAATTTTATATAAATGGGTCAGTGCAACATAAACAAATTTATAGGTACTTTCAATAGTTTTGTCCTCAACATGTTTGAGGGCCTGTTTTACTAATCTTCTTACGACAAAATTTATTTTAATTCAAAATCACAAATCACACCTAGTGTTTTCATTCATTTTCAGATTCTGACTTGCAATATCTCAATGGAATTGTCTTCAGAAGAGGATTCCAATGAGATGATGCACAGTAGAATTCCATATTAAGGGACTACTGTAGAAGCAACTTGAATTTTTGACTTATGCAAAAAATGAACAAAAAACATAGGCATGAACATTAAATATGAAAAAAATCATTCAAAAACATGTACTAAAACACAGTATATTAATAGAACTCTAATGGCCCCAAAAATGGCATTTTTCTTATAAGTTTGACCATGATAATTGACCTTGACTGTAGAAGCAACTTGAATTTTTGACTTATGCAAAAAATGAACAAAAAACATAGGCATGAACATTAAATATGAAACAAGAGGACCATGATGGTCCTATATCGCTCACCTTCGTATCTTTGTCTCATTTAATAAGCAAATTTCAAGCAAAGGTCATAAATTTTTTTTCTGTGATATGGCACTGATCCTTCCCATTTCCAAAAGGGTTAATCATTGTGACCTGACAAACATTCAGACCAAGTTCCATGAAGATTGGACAATATTTGTAGCCTCTACAGTGAAAACAAGAAATTTGTCATTAAGGCCCCTTTTCCCGTGATATGGAATGGATCCTTCCCATTTTCAATAGGGATCATCCTTTTGACCTGACAAACATTCTGACCAAGTTTCATGAAGATTGGACAGTATTTGTGGCCTCTAGAGCGTAAACAAGAAAGTTGTCATTAAGGCCCCTTTTCACGTGATATGGCATGGATCCTTACTATTTTCACAAGGGATCGTCCTTGCAACCTGACAAACATTTTGTCCAAGTTTCATGAAGATTGAGCCATATTTGTGGCCTCTAGAATGAAAACAAGAAAATTGTCATTAAGGCCCCTTTTCCCGTGATATGGCATGAATCCTTCCCATTTTCAATAGGGTTCATCCTTGTGATCTGACAAACATTCTGACAAAGTTTTATGAAGATTGGACAGTATTTGTGGCCTCTAGAGTGTAAACAAGAAAATTGTCATTAAGGCCCCTTTTCCCGTGATATGGAATGGATCCTTCCCATTTTCATTAGGGATCATCCTTGTGACCAGACAAACATTCTGACCAAGTTTCATGAAGATTGGACCATATTTGTGGCCTCTAGAGTGTAAACAAGAAAATTGTCTTTAAGGCCCCTTTTCCTGTGATATGGCATGGATCCTTTCCATTTTCAATAGGGTTCATCCTTGTGACCTGACCAACATTCTGACCAAGTTTCATGAAGATTGGATCATATTTGTGGCCTCTAGAGTGTAAACACTTAAATTGTTGACGGAGGACGACGGACGACGCACGACGGACAACGGACATTCAACGATCACAAAAGCTCACCTTGAGCACTATGTGCTCAGGTGAGCTAAAAAAACAATCAAAAACATGTACTAAAACACAGTATGTTAATTAAACTCTAATGGCCCAAAAATGGCATTTTTCTTATAAGTTTGACCATGATAATTGACCTTGACTGTAGAAGCAACTTGAATTTTTGACTTATGCAAAAAATGAACAAAAAACATAGGCATGAACATTAAATATGAAAAAAATCATTCACAAACATGTACTAAAACACAATATGTTAATAGAACTCTAATTGCTCCCAAAATGGCATTTTTCTTATAAGTTTGACCATGATAATTGACCCTGACCTTGTCAGATGACCTTGACCTCTAACGATAAAGATTGATGTAAGGAACCTTGAGGCAAAATTTTCACAGACAGACGGCCAAATTTGTATGCCCCACATTCACAGATCAAGGGCATATTGTAATACTATTGATCTGTGGATGTGGGGCATAAATATTTAGCGTTACTATGACAGATCAGTTTTAAACTACCTGTGCTCTAGATGATGTTCTCGATGCTCGTGATACAGGTCTAGGAGATTCACGTTCACGCCGGTGTGCGGGTAAAGGTGGTGAGTTAGTTCTTTGCTGTTCAGTCTGAAGTGTGTTGTTAGCATTGTAATATACTGGTTATATACAAAAGCACTCCCTAATGGTGAAATTAAGTGAATTACATATAAATAATTTTTAAACGAATTGTACATTCTATCTAATATTATTTAAACTAGCACATGACATTTCCAACAATTTCAATCCCTATCATAAGGCAACCAAAACCTCATAAGAACAGATTATTCCGGCTGAAGTTACAAGGTTAAGGTCCCCCGTCATGAAAATGCCTACAATTAAAGCAGCAACAAGTTTGGAAATCTGTGAAAATTATCAAAAATATTCCCCCGGACATCCAGTTCAACTCTCAAGACCTATTTACAAACTAAGATCAGACTTTCTAATGTGAAAACTTATCAGAATTTTATTTGAGGAACCTATTTCATTGTAGGTTATGTCATGTGAATGCCTATTTAAGATACATAATTATGTAACTAAACTCGTATGCTATAAGAGAAAAACATGAATGAAAGTGATGAAATATTTGTGATATTTAGGACATGGCATCCAGCAAAGGCAAATCACAGCTGGCAAATTATTAAGGCGGCCTTTTATCCATGTTACCATGTAAATCCACATCTCAAGACACATGTCAATTCATTATTTCAAATGAGCCTATATGTGACGTTTCCAACAATATCCCATTTGCATGATTGGCAAACATTGAGCTGCCTAAGTGCACAAAAAGAAGATTTGCTGATTGTCTAGAGGCACTTTTGGGTTCTTACCTTTTTTATGGCCTGCAAGGTAAAGCCTCTGGTCAGACTGTGCAGATGCACAGGCTGGCCCGAGTCTTAACTGTGCTTACAATTTAAATTGTAAGAAATGCACAAGTTCAAATGATATTTATATTCCTGCAAAGTAGAGATCTTGCATTCCTTTTATTTTCCTTTTTACCTAGACTCCTTTTGCATCATTGAAACAAATTAAACTTTTGAAATTAAACATCTTTCAAAATTCATATTAAATAGTTTTATATTTCCCATCATGCTTTTGGCTGTCGAGATTCTCAAGGTTTGTCCACTTTGATCTTAGCCAGTACTACAGACCTGCTTCCTTTTACAATCATACCATAAGAAAGAAAGATACACATTAGAAAAGATGTATAGAAGGCTATTGCAAGCAGATTTTTGGTGAGTATGTTGAATACTATCATACTTTTTCCCGTAATGATATGTAAACTCTTCTTGGAGAATGCTGCAATGATAGGTTACATGTTCAAATAATGCCATTATGCTGTAATGATCAACAATTAACCCTTATCAAGCTGAACACTGGACATTCTTGCTTAAGAAGGAGAAATAGATATAGGAGTGGACTGGTATTAGACTGTGTTAACTGTTTTTCCTTTTCAAACCAGAAAAGTTTAAAAATTCTATTTTCAAAATAAATCAAGTCCAAAGAGTCCAAATCAGGGCAACAAGAGCTTTCAGCATGTTGATTAATTAAGGTTTTTATTCAGCACGAGAAGGATTAATGTCCCTAAATATTTTATATATGTGAATTGAATGATTTCTAAAAGGTGTCATAAATGACATCTATGGGCTCAGTGTTCTCACCATGCATTAGGTGCATCTGACTAACGAAATGAATATTTCTTACAACCAATAGTTTGAGCTCTCTAACTAAAATAAAGTAATTGTACTACAATGATACTTATCATTGGAAAGGTACCAAAACATTATCAATATAGCTTTATGCTGTATTCATATTGTTTAGATACCCATTCATGATATAATTTATTGACAACATTAGATGAAGTCTGCAAAAGTATATGGCTCTACATTAATTAGCATGAGTTTTAATTTTCTAAGCTATCTTGTGTGTCTTTTGACTCAAAGAATACCTGATAAAATGTATAATAAGCAGTATTTCGTTCAGTTGTTTGAACAGGGTACATCTGGAATTCAAATATTCTAACAAATCAAAATCAGAATTAACTTACCTATTGATCTTACTCTTTAAGGCCATTGTATTTATTTTCCAATTAATCATTGTTTTCAGTTATTTCAATGAAGAGTTTAAAACATTAACAAGATATGAGCTGTCAGACACAGATTTATAACTGTGTGCTAAATCAAGCTTATCTATAAATATAAAGAATATATCTTGGAGAATCATTCTGCATAATATAGAATAACCTTTCACTAAACAGATGTTTTGTTTGTTGTTACTGTACCAAAAAGTAAAACCTATTTGGATACCATTATAGTAGTGGCAGAAAACAGCTACCAGAAACTCCACTGTTACAGAGGAGCCCAAGATGTAGGGAATGACTTCACTTTCAAACTGAAATATTCCTATGGTGTGGGTACTCAATGGAATTGTCTCATCAAGACAATTCCAATGAGTACCAACAGCATTGAGTTTGGATGATATATATATGATATTAATATGATTTGGATTACCTAGATCTATTCCATTTCCAAAATTTCTGAAAAAGAAATTTCTTGTAAAATTCCAAAATTTGACCTCATTTTCATTTTACTTGTTTAGTGAAAGGTTAGATAAAAGATGGTGATAAAAGATATATGAAGAATGAAAGTGTTTGAAAAATAACTAAAAGTGCATATCATATTATGTAAAGCAACACATAATGCATCATTTATAAATGAGCCAGTGTGTGACAATTCCAACAATTTCACATGAGA
Source organism: Fragum whitleyi (assembly GCA_948146395.1). Classification (NCBI taxonomy): domain Eukaryota; kingdom Metazoa; phylum Mollusca; class Bivalvia; order Cardiida; family Cardiidae; genus Fragum; species Fragum whitleyi. The sequence continues at coordinate 26,962,468 of OX411548.1, read as the reverse complement.
GTGATATACAAACCTTGAGCAACCTGGACAGCCACATGAATATTTTCTGACTGCCTAGAGTGGGGTTAAGACCTTATCTATCTACTAAACGAATAGTGAAGACTCTGGTCAGACTGTGTGGATGCACAGGCTGACCTGAGGTTTGCTTTGCGCATACGTTAAATTGTTAGAAATGTCACACACTGGCTTTGTGAAAAAATCCTTTGCATGTTAATATCTTAAGATACAACATATTAGAATTGTATTGTATAAATGACCAAAACAGTTCATGTCAAACATAACATTATTGATAGTGTATAGAACCTATATAATCTTAGTACAGTCTTGCGCTAAACCCTTGATATCTAAGATTGAGAGATATCATACTGTTAAACAGCTCTGCAAACATACAATTCACATAAAAAAAAGCAGAAAACAAAGACAAGAATTAGTCTGAGAACTGCAAAATTTGACATAATGGCCACATGAAATTTTTTGCTTCTTTTCATCAATCATTTTTTATATACTGGGTGTATTGTAATATCAAATTAACAACTTCACACTTAAATAAGTGTCTTTATAGATAATCTAACTTAGTATGTTCTTCTGAGAAAAGAAAATGCTTTGAGTTGATTCCATTCAGGCACATTCTTTTCCCTCTTTCATATGCATTGTTGCAAAGTCATCACACAGACAAAAGAATTTTACTAGCCATTTAAATGGTCAAATTAACAGTTCTCATTATCATTTCACAACAAACAGTTAAGTGAATAGAAAAATTGAGATATCAATTCAATCTTGACATCATGTGACTATTTCAACCAATCAAAAGTGGGTGATATAAGATTTGGAATACCTTTACTTTTATAGCAGGTACAGGTGGTGATTTTACCCCATCATTTTGGGCTTCCCTCTGCAATTCAATTCATATCTTAAAGTACTTACAAACTAATTCAAACATTACAAGTATTAATTAGAATAAAAAAGGAATCTCGTTTTTTTTAATGTGATAATTCTGTTGCTTTTTGTAAAATGCAATATGATATCTATCATCTGAACTTAATCAGTTACATGTATATTCACCAAATCCGTTTTAGTATACTAATTCACATTGGTTAGCCCTTGTCATGTTCATCCCGTCAGTATGAGCCCCAAATAATCGATATTTGACAGAAGGTATAGACACAGATCAGCCTGCACATATATCTTTACAAATTGATTCTCCTTTTTTTGAAAAGAGGGGTTTGGAAATTACATTTTTGAAAATTAACACTGACTCACCATTAATACATCCAGTGCTTTCACCACTGACTTTGAATTTTATTCAGTTTTCCCAAAGTTGTTTTCAGCATGATCAGGGTTAAAACAAATGGAACATTATCAGGAACTAGAAAGCCATGAATGGCTTGAGTAGCTCCACAGGCTTGAAATTCTTGTAAAAGCAAATAAATGTTTTGACTAGATTTTTAGATATTTGGGGTTCTACTGATGTTGAAAATGATTTTCAAAGTTTCAACTATACAACAGATAGAAAAATGACCTCTGCTATTAAAAGACATATTTTTTATTAAATCAAAGTAAATTTTGGCTGCATGATAATGGGTCACCCAAAGATCATACCAAAAATGTTTGATTGATATCCATCAGTTACATTCTGAGAAAATATTTTTCATAGTTTCCACTTTTTAACATACTGAGAATTGACCTCCACCCATAAAATGTATATTTTTCATACAATCAAAATAATTTTTGGTACACTGATAAAGGGTCACTAAATGATCATTCCAGTGAAATTTAGTTGATATCCAAAAATCAAATGCTGAGAAAATGCTTTTCAAATTTTCCACTATATAACATATAGAGAAATGACCTCTGCCCATAAAATGCATATTTTTCATCCAATCAAAATAATTTTTGGTACACTGATAAAGGGTCACTCAATGATCACTCCAGTGAAATTTGGTTGATATCCATCAGTTACATTCTGAGAAAATGATTTTAAAAGTTTCCACTATATAACACATAGAGAAATGACCTCTGCCCATAAAATGCATATTTTTCATCGAATCAAAATAATTTTTGGTACACTGATAAATGGTCACTCAATGATCATTCCAGTGAAATTTAGTTGATATCCAAAAATCAAATTCTGAGAAAATGATTTTCAAATTTTCCACTATATAACATATAGAGAAATGACCTCTGCCCATAAAATGCATATTTTTCATCCAATCACAATGATTTTTTGTAGACTGATAAAGGGTCACTCATTGGTCATTCCAGTGAAGTTTGGTTGATATCCATCAGTTTTATTCTGAGAAAATGATTTTCAAAGTTTCCACTATATAGCATATAGAGAAATGACCTCCGCCCATAAAATGCATGTTTTCCATCCGATCACAATGACTTTTTGTAGACTGATAAAGGGTTACCCAAGGATCATTCATGTAAAATTTAATTGGTATCCATTGATTAGAATCTGAGAAAACTCACTTTTTACCATATTTGGAAATTAGCCACGCCCATTAAATCCATGTTTTTCATTGGATCAAAATTTCTTGAACAACTTTGAAAAAGGGTCACCAAAGGATCATTCCTGTGAAGTTTGGTTGAAATCCATCCAGTAGTTTCTGAGGAGAAGATTTTTAAAGAAAAGTTTACGACCGGACGGACGCACGCACGGACGGATGGACGGACGCACGACGGACACAACGCCATGACAATAGCCCCAGTGGCTTTCAGCCAGTGGAGCTAAAAATTAAACCTTGATATTTCAATTCTAGCCAACATTTCATGTTCTGTCAGTAGGTAAAACTAAAGATCAAAACTGTTTAAATATGTAGCCCAGTATTATCCTACAGTATCAGTCTCTATCAAGCAAGCTTTTCTCAAAAGAATATATCCAACAAATACTTCCTGGGCCTTCAGTATATAAGATTTTTGTACAAAACTGAAAAGATTTTTACATTGAGCAGGACAAAAGTTCAATTTTGATAGTCCAAGTTCAAATGTATCTTAGAAAACATACAAAATGTGTACATGTAGTTGTTAAATTCAAGATATACTGGAAAGATGGCCTTAATCTATTATTCCCAATTTAAACCCAATGTTATTGATAGACATGAATATTGGAATCTCATCTTGTTCTGAAATAGTGTGAAATGACCTGGTGTCCTAGAACTGGAATTTCTCCAGCAAAAAAATTGAATTCTTAGAAATGAGTTGGGGAAAAAAGCTTGAATTGTTGCATTGGTTACCTGTCTTTCTTGCTTTTCTTTCTCTATTTGTTCTTGTTGTTCTCTCATTCTTGCGTCTTCAGCTTCACGCTTCTTTCTTTCTGATTCTTTCTTCTTATCTTCTGCCAATTTTCTCAATTCTTCATTTTTTCTTCTGGTCTTAAAGTAGAAACATATATCTTGAAAACTAGTTTACATATTTTCACTGAGAAAACTTTACTTTAATGCAATCATCAAGCATGGAAGACTCACTATAATATCTGAAAGAAAATGTCTTTGTGAATGCCTCAGAAACAGCAAAATTTTAAGAACTTTGACCTTGACAGATGACCTTGCCACACGACCTAGGCTTTGGTACCAGCTAATGCAAATCATTGACATCTATCATCATGCCAAATATTAACAGTTTCTTGACTGGGTTTGAAGTATTTGACAATGTTAAGTTTTTTGGTTAAGTTTTTGGAAAAAGTGAGTTTGGACCCATGGATTGCATAGGAGAGTATAACCTTTAGTCATGACAATTTACATGTTACTGATTTTCTTTTGGTTTTTACTCATTTTAAACCATGTTCCAACCAATCAATGAAGTCAGTGCTTATAAGATAATTCAGGGTGGAAAAACCTTTAGAAAGGCTGTCTAAAAGTTTTGACCTAATTTACAGCTTAAGATAAGATTGAAAATTATCCAGTCTATAATTTATACCCATAAATACCGATGTTAACTTGATGATTTCCAAAATTTTCAAAAACTAGAAAGCCATGAATGGCTTGTGTCGCTCCACAGGCTTGAATTTCTTGTAATAGCAAATCTAAGTTTTGACTAGATTTTTAGATATTTTGGGTTTTACTGATGTTGAAATGATTTTCAAAGTTTCCACTATAATAACATGTAGAGAAATGACCTCTGCCCATAAAAGACATATTTTTCATCAAATCACAATAATTTTTGGCTGCATGAAAACAGATCACCCAAGGATCATACTAATGAAGTTTGATTGATATCCATCAGTTACATACTGAGAAAATGATTTTCAAAGTTTCCCAATATAACATATAGAGAAATGACCTCCGCCCATAAAATACATATTTTTCATCCGATAACAATAACTGTTGGTAGACTGATAACAGGTCATCCAAGGATAATCCATGAAAATTTTGGTTGATATCTATCAGTTTGATTCTGAGAAAATGATTTTCATAGTTTCCACTATATAACATTTAGAGAAATGACCTCCGCCAATAATAAACATATTTTTCATCTGATCACAATAATTTTTTGTATACTCATAACAGGTCACCCAAGGATCATTCATATAAAATTTGGTTGAAAACTTTCAGTTAGGTTCTGAGAAAATGATTTTCAAAGTTTCCACTAAATAACATATAGAGAAATGACCTCCGCCGATAAAATACATATTTTTCATCGAATCACAATAATTGTTGGTATACTGATAAAGGGTTACCCAAGGATCATTCATGTAAAATTTGGTTGATATCTATCAGTTTGATTCTGAGAAAATGATTTTCAAAGTTTCCACTATATAACATCTAGAGAAATGACCTCCGCCCATAAAAAACATATTTTTCATCTGATCACAATAATTTTTTGTATACTGATAAAAGGTCACCCAAGGATCATTCATGTAAAATTTAATTGGTATCCATCAATCAGAACCTGAGAAAAGTCACTTTTTACCATATTTGGAAATTAGCCACGCCCTTTAAATCCATTTTTTTCATTGGATCAAAATTTCTTGAACAGCTTTGAAAGAGGGTCACCCAAGGATCATTCCTGTGAAGTTTGGTTGAAATCCATCCAGTAGTTTCTGAAGAGAAGATTTTTAAAGAAAAAGTTTACGACCGGATGGACGGACGCACGACAGACACAATGCCATGACAATAGCCCCAGTGGCTTTCAGCCAGTGGAGCTTAAAAAAAAAAATAATAATTTTTTTTGATGAGTAAAATAAGAATTAAATATTTATTAGGACAGGAAGTTTAATAAAATTATTATTCTACACACATCTTAACCATTAACCTGCTAAATTTATAGTTTCCTAAAATCACCTTTTCTTGACATTTCATTCAATGAAGCTTAAGTTTTCTCTCAATGATTGAGTAAAAGGCAGACAGTGTAGGCCAAGGTCAGAGTGCATGTCTGTGCAGACTGATTTTGGTCTCTACTGTCTGTCAAAGCTTTGAAAACAGCATGAGAATATTTAACAAGAGATGTTTGTAAGACATTTATGTCCTCCATAAGAGCAGGTCAATGGCCTATTCTTTGTCAACCAACAAAGGTCAATAACTCAAAATATAGGATAAGTAGAGTTATGGTTATTCAGCACTGCACTTCTCCTAAATGAGATCTATCCACCTGTGAAGTTTCATGGTTCTAGCTTGCATAGTTTTTGAAATTCTCTGGACAAAAAAGTCTATGGACGACCCAACTGGTCTACCGACCAACATTGTGCAATGGGGGGTATATATATTTTCACACTAACTCTGAGGGCCACTTTCTCACCTCCTCTTCCCTCTCTTTTTTCTCACGAAGTTCTTTCTCATATTCTGCCTGCATCCTCAGTCTTTGATCTTCTAATCTTTTGTTTTCTCTTTCTTCTTCTTGCCTCTCTCTCTCCTTTGCTTGGAGGTCTTTTCTCTTTTTGTCTTCTATCTGTAAAGACCATTAATTTTATCCACTAAACCTTTGTCATGCTGAATAAATCCCTTGGTAAAATTACATTATAATTAATGTGCTAAAATCTCTGGATGCAGTAATTGTGAATCAGTATTTAATTGAAAAAATGAATTCTATTTTTTCTGGTTTAAGAGGAAAATTATATGGTATAGAACAAGATCAGACTGTATATCTGCTTTAAAAGTAGGAATATTCTGGATTCAATTTAAAAAAAACAAAAAACATTTTTTACTTCGTTTACTTTGTATAATTCACTCTTAAACAAACTTTCATGTACAGAATTATTACATTCTGTTACTATAAATTGTAACTTTTTATACCAAAATCACAGTGCAGTAGCAAGAATATTTGGCCATAGGAGACGGCAGATTTTGATATCGTGCCAGGTGAAAAAACAACAACATTAAGATAGTACAATGGTAAAGGTCAAAGATTCAAGGATCTTGGGAAGCTAAAAAGACTGGACGTACCTGCTGTCTGAGTTCATCTTTATATCTATCGGAGGCAGTTTTCTCTGCATCTGTCTGTAATAAACAAGGATTTAAACAGGGTTATTTCTACTCTACACTATATAGTTAATAACTCTAGAAGCATGTATATGGTTTAACCAACTCTCTCCCTAGGATTAATTTCTGTCCTTTTTTTTCAATAAGTATTTTACTGCATGGTTGTTTATTTCAGTTCTTCAATGAAATAGCATTTCATTGATTTTCTATTGAGTCATAAAAACATTGTTACAGATTGATCCTTTTGGAGTTCAAAATTCTATATAAAGAAATTCAAAGTGGGGGAAATTTCCATCAAGTAAAGAAAATTGTTAAACCATCACTATATATTCACATAGAACTCATTTAAAGCAATTGGTATCTAAATGTTGATAGTGATACTTGAGAAAACTCCTAATAGTGCAATCACTTCTTTTTTACTACTATTTTGAACTAAAAGGCTTTTTGCAACTAGTTCTACATAGAATATGCTGTAGATATTGTAGGCATACATTATGAGAGATAATAATTAGAATGATTTAAAAGTGAATGATTCTCCAAGACTTATGAAATCAATAGAACAGAATGGCTTGGGTGGAGGGTTCTTGATTTCTTTTCTACATGTATAAATACTTATGTAACCTCATGGTACCATTCAAAACTGTCCTGTATTAAGAGGCTTCTTTAGACCGTGTATAAACACCTTTTGAAAACTTTATAGAGACAAGGATAAGGAAATTATTTCTTTATACATATTGCTTAAACAAGAATATTTTAGTTAACTCCATAAGGCCCCTTTTCCCATGTTTTCCAACCGATCAGTCCTATTTTTGAAAGAATTGTTCCTTATGACCCTACAACCATCCTGTGAAAGTTTCCAGGATATCGGATAATTGTGGACTTAATTGCATAGATAAGAACTGTTTACAGACAGACAGATGGATGGACTAGAGCTAAACAACATACACACATGCATATGTAATGAAGCAAGTTTATTTTCTTCTACACAAAAAAAATTAATTTTGTGCAACCCTATCCAATATTCATTACATTGAATAGTGTTTCATATATTCTGACAATATTTGCCTGCACTTTTGAATTAAAATGAATTTTATCAAAATCTTTTTAATACAGGTCCACTCACTTAAAATCTGTCAAAAGCTCTTAAGTTTAAGTAGGGACAAAGTTTGTACTTTTGGTTAAGACACACTAAATCTTACCTTTGGTGCTCCAAATATACCATGCCCCCCTCTAGCATATGATGATTCTCCTAATGCATTGTGTTGTACTGGTGGGGGTTGAATATAATCATCCCTAGGGGCTGGGGGCTGAGGGGACCCTCCTGGTGGACCCTGTCGGACTGGGGACTGTCTGTCACTGAGGTTTCCTCGTTGTAATGATCGCAGGTCAGCTGTAATGTAGTTCATTAACATTCTTTTAAGGAGAGACTAACTAGAGCTTGTCACTGAATGTGACTTAATACCCCCGCAAGTGCTTTCAGAGAATGAGATACTTTGACAGAAGAGGCAAAACATGCTTCAAACATTAAGATAACTCTTGGATTTGAGACCTCTAAATCGCGTCTTGCAAAACTTAAACATGTGATAAATGTTTTTAAGCTATTGAAGGAAAACTGAAAGAGGTGTTTGTAACACAAAATTACTAGTATATGTGAACGAAAAAGAAAACAAGGAGGAGTTTGCAACACAAGATTTTTACTTGTGTACAAAAAAGCTAAAGTTCTAATTCTTGAAGCAGGGCAGCTGAGACTTGAAATTGCGTATTGCAAAACTTCAACTTTTGATCAATGTTTGTATTAAGTTTCATTACTATTGATTGAACACTCATGGAGGAGTTTGCCACACAAAATTATCAGTACATGGTATCAATCAGCAATAAAAAGGTCTAAGTTCAAGGGGACATAATTCATGCACCAGGGGGAGTTGAGACTTGAAAATTGTGTCTTGCAAAACTTCAACTTATCATCAATATTTGTATTAAAAAATCATAACTATTGAATGAAAACTAAAGGAGGAGTTTGCCACACAAAATTATCAGTACATGGTAACAAATAGGAAAAAATGTCTAAGTTAAAGGGGAGATAATTTATGAACCAGGGGGAGTTGAGTCTTGAAATTTGCTATGAACCAGGGGGAGTTGAGTCTTGAAATTTGCATCTTGCAAAACTTCAACTTATGATCAATATTTGTATAAAGATTCATTTCTAATGAATGCAAACTGAAAGAGAAGTTAGAGACACAAACTTATAAGTACATGGTAATATATAGGAAAAAAGTCTAAGTTCAAGGAGAGATAATTCATGAACCAGGGGGAGTTGAGACTTGAAATTTGCATCTTGCAAAACTTCAACTTATGATCAATATTGGTATAAAGATTCATTTCTAATGAATGCAAACTGAAAGAGAAGTTAGAGACACAAACTTATAAGTACATGGTAATATATAGGAAAAAAGTCTAAGTTCAAGGGGAGATAATTCATGAACCAGGGGGAGTTGAGACTTAAAATTTGTGTCTTGCAAAACTTCAACTTATGATCAATGTTCGTATGAAGTTTCATCACTATTGAATGAAAACTGAAGGAGGAGTTCGGGACACAAAATTATTAGTACATAGTAACAAAAAGGAAAAAATGTCTAAGTTCAAGGGGAGATAATTCATGAATCAGGGGGAGTTGAGACTTGAAAATTGCGTCTTGCAAAACTTCAACTTATGATCAATGTTTGTATGAAGTTTCATTACTATTGAATGAAAACTGAAGGAGGAGTTCACGACACAAAATTATCAGTACATAGTTACAAATAGAAAAAAAAAAGGTCTAAGTTCAAGGGGAGATAGTTTATGAACCAGGGGGAGTTGAGACTTGAAAATTGTGTCTTGCAAAACTTCAACTTGTGATCATTGTTTGTATGAAGTTTCATTACTATTGAATGAAAACTGAATGAGGAGTTCGCGACACAAAATTACTAATAAAAATGTCCACGGACGGACAGACAGAAGGACAGACGGACAGACAGACGGATGGACGGATGGACAGACGGACAGACAGGCTGATTCCAGTATACCCCAGAAAACATTCCTTTTGCGGGGGTATAATGAATACTCTTTTTCAATTTTTCAAACTAGAAAGCCATGAATGGCTTGAGTCCCTCCACAGGCTTGAAAATTTTTAAAAGCAATAAAAGTTTTGACTAGATTTTTAGATACTTTGGGTTCTACTGATGTTGAAAATGATTTCAAATTTTCAACTATATAACATATAGAGAAATTACCTCCGCCCATAAAAGACATATTTTTCATCCAATCACAATACTTTTTGGCTGCATGATAAAGGGTCACCCGAAGATCACACAAAAAAAGTTTGATTGATATCCATCAGTTACATTCTGAGAAAATGATGTTCAAAGTTTCCACTATATAACATATAGAGAAATGACCTCCGCCCATAAAATACATATTTTTCATCTGATCACAATAATTTTTTGTAGACTTATACAAGGTCACACAAGGATCATTCATGTAAAATTTCATTCGTATCCATCAATTAGAATCTGAGAAAACTCACTTTTTACCATATTTGGAAATTACCTACGCCCATTAAATCCATGTTTTTAATTGGATCAAAATTTCTTGAACAACTTTGAAAGAGGGTCATCCAAGGATCATTTGTGTGAAGTTTGGTTGAAATTCATCCAGTAGTTTCTGGGGAGAAGATTTTTAAAGAAAAAGTTTATGACCGGGCGCACTGACGCACGGACGGACACAAGACGGACACAACGCCATGACAATAGCCCCAGTGGCTTTCAGCCAGTGGAACTAATAAAAAAATGACTTAAGGTTTGTTATTTCATATACAATGTATAAGTAAAGTGACTTTTTTATTTAGTTTCAGAATATGATTAAATTGCTCAATAAAACTGAAGTTATGTAAAGAGCAATTTCTCCTTTTCTCAAAATCTTTTCTAGTGTGCAAAACACTTTTTGATCAATTCACAATCACTTTGAACTACCTTCTATAATCTCCTGTGTATTTCCAAAAAATGTGTTATTTTGTGACATATTAGTCTATGCTTGACATTACCATCAATTTAACAAGTGTTCAAGTCTTTAATCAGAATGTGCAATTGTACAGTCTGATCAGAGTCTTCAATCCACATTCAATAGAAAGCTTCTGACCTTAAGTCTTTGTTCACATTCAATAGAAAATACTTTAAATGCACCATGACTGTACAGACTGCTCCATGTCTGTCCATCACCCACTCATTAAAGTTGAAAATGTAAAGCATAGGCTCATATAAAACAAGAGCACTGCATCTGGGTGTTATGCTTGGCTGCAGGTGTTGGATAATGGATAAAATCTAACATGAAAAAGGGGCATAACTCTTACAAAAATGCCTCCAAAGTTATCCCTCATGATAGTCTGGATAGTTCTTGTAATTATAAACACACATGCCAAGTTTCATGGAGATATCTTCAATAACAACTGAGGTATGACTAGGGTTAAAGTTTGTCACATCAACGCCAACAAGGCCATGGTGATCACAATACCTCAGGTTTACTGCTGAGCTTATTAATGTCAGAGGGATACTTATCTTATAGCTATACAAATATCCGAGTGATTATATCCCATACGATATTTTTTATGTTATCACATAGTTATTTTCAGAACAATGATGTAATGCGGTTATTTTTAGAAACTTGCATTTCAGTTAGAAACATCGACGAAAAGAAGACAAATAGAGGTTATAAGATAAATATAATACGTACTTAGTGTGTTGTGTGAAAAAATATCCAACTCGGTTGTGAGAATTGATAATTGTCTCGGCATAGCCTCGACAATTTTCAATTCTCCCAACCTCATTAGATTTTTTTTTTCATACAATACACTAGGTACGTATTATATATATACCTATAGGGTTTCCACTAGAATCTTTCACAGGTGCCCCTCCTCCACTACGTCCAAATGGATTATAGTTTTTGATATCTTCTTCTAGTCTTCTTTCATATCTGTAATAACAAACATACAGTCAAAAAGATGATTAAATTTACTGGTGTTAACTTACAGTTAAAAAGAGGACAAAATATATCAGGTTCGAATAGGAAAAGTCTAAAGAAAATAAGGTGCAATTCCAGTTGATATATTAACAACTCCTTCTAGCTTATACATTCATGTAAGTTTAAATGCAACAAAATATTAAGCTTAAAAAGTAGCTCTCAAACACAAAATTTTAAAGTTTGCCCTCATGTCCCTAAAAGAAGGTCAGTGGTTTGAACAAACTGCTACCTAGCTATACAGGTGAGTGGACTAGGTATGGCAGTCTAGGTAACACACCCAGAAGGACACAAGTCAAGGGCACCTATAGCACTTTGCCATTACAAAATCTTCATGTCTACACTTTTTGTTTTTGCACACATGTAAATTGTTTGTTTCTGTTAAACGAGGTAGCCCCCTGCTTTTAATAATCTTTCAGACATATCTCAGAGGCTGGAGCATCTAACAAATGGATTCCTGGTATTTCTCACAACAGTACTACCGTTACATCCTTTCCTAGCCTCCAGCTGCCATCCCACATAGGACTATGATTATCAACCCATTATTGCGAAATGAAAAGTAGGAAAAGATCAAAGCTACAGTCTGGGATCAAAACCAGGACCTGTAGATGGACAGTCCAATGTGCTACCAACTGTGCCATGACAGCAGCTGCAGACATGTTTATAACTTTGGTCTATGCTGTTGACAATCAGTAATACATAGCTAGTGTTGTCAATTAAGTTCAAAATCCATATCAATAATTTTCAATATTAAACCGTCATGCTGAATCTGGAATATTCCTGCTCTGATAGGAGGCATAGACAAATATCAGCCTGCATGTAATGTAAAGTCTGATCTTAGTCTATGCCACCTGTTTTTCTTTTTTTAAACCAGAAGAGTTTAACAAGAGGACCATGATGGTCCTAGATCGCTCACCTGAGTCTCTTTGATCCCTGGGACATCACATTAATTAAATAAGCAGATGTCTACAAAGAGATAATTTCTACTTTAGATCAATACCATGGAATATTTTCAGCAAAGAGCAAGAAGGATATGCCTTTTGGCTCTTTGGTTTTATGTAAAAAGGGATGCACCCGAGTGGAGCCCAAGTGTGACCCCGGGATCTTGATATGAACAAACTGAGTAGAGGTCCACTAGATGATGCTACATACCAAATATGAAAGATGTCTGCCTTCTGGTTTTGAGAAGAAAATTTTTGAAGATTATCCTATTTTCACCCATCTTGCTCAGATGAGCTAAAAGGGATGCGCCAGGTTGGAGCCCAAACAAGACCCCAGGGTCTTGATATGAACAAACTTGGTAGAGCTCCACTAGATGATGCTACATACCAAATATGAAAGCTGTCTGCCTTCTGGTTTCAGAGAAGAAGATTTGACAACGCACGTCAGACGACAGACATTGTACAATCACAATAGCTCACCTTGAGCACTTTGTGCTCAGGTGAGCTAAAAATCATATTTCAAAATAAAAAACATTTCACTATCGGTGCATCCAGTTTTATCAGCACTTTTATCTTAAAATTTTTTTTAGCAAAGTTTTTATTCAGCATGATAAGGATTAGTGATTTGTGACCCATCAGACGAAAAGGGACTATCTGGGTAGCGCTCAACCTGTCAACCCTAGTCAGACTGCGCAGGCTGACTAGGGTCAAAACTTTTTTCTGAATCTAGAATGATCAATCTACCTTCCTGTGAAAGATTTTTTTTGTGAAATTCAATCTCTGACATGTACTAGAACCGATCTCTGTTCAAACATTTATTTTACAGAGATCTCAGATGGTCACTTTTTGCTTGTTGGGGCCACATTTATCTAGAAGTTGTCTAGAAGTTGTCAAATTATACATTTGTCCATACAGTCAAGGTAGGAGTATTCATTTCTTTGCAATTTTTTTTCTTTTACAAATCTTTTAACAACCAACCTTTCTTGTTCTTCTCTTTCCATTTGTTTTTGCATTCTCTTTTCAGCTATCTGAAATAAAGAAGTTGATTCCTACATGATTACAGAACAACCTTGTTGTCAAACTCAAGGCACATTATTAATATATCATGTTCCAATGGTACAGATAAGGGTTGGGACAGCCAGTCTTAAATCTTTTTAACAGAACCTTTTATTGTGGTCTTATAAACAAACTGTCCACAACTTAAGCATAGCTAATAGCCAACCACTGAGCCAAAGAAGATCTTCCCTGACGCAGGTGTCAGACATTGTATTAAAATCAAAGAAGCTATGCAGGACAGTGGTGAGAGTGGTCTCCTATAACAATGTGGGTATTCATTTGAATGATCTCACTGACACGATTCCAATGAGTAATAACTTCAAAAAGATTCCAATGAGGTCTACAAACATAGGTTTTGTACTGTTACTATTGAAATACTTTGATCTAAAATCGAAAGTACCCCCTCTATCTGAACCCTTGTCCATATTTGAATTTTTTCCAAAGCACATAAACAAACATTATAATGTATATTTATCATAGTCACTGTCCTTATTTGTTCTCCTATTTACAAAGTCACCCAATAAATTTGATCTTATCACATACACATTTTAAGAAAATATTAAAGAGTAATTTTAACTGTCTAGGCATTATTTTATATATATTTTTTAAAACTATTTTTTGATATGATATAAACCATTTACCTGCATTTGAAGCAAGTTAAAACACCCTATGAAATGTAAATCCTTCTCAAGCTGTTTATGGCATATTCCTACTGAACACAAAGCTTTGGCAGGCTGTATAGACTAAGATCAGCCTGCACATATGTGCAGTCTGATCTTAGCCTGCACTGCCTTCTTTCTTTTTAAATAATATGGGAAAAATTCGAGCCAGATGAGTTTAATTATCCCCCAAACTCTTTAATTTATTTCAAACAAAATGAGCTTGTGCATGGCATTTCAAACAATTTCAATTGTACACCAAGCAAAGACTCTGGACAGCCTGTACATCTGCACAGTCTGACCAGGGTCTTTACTTTTGCGTTTTGTGGAAAGACAGGGTCCACAAGTGTCTTTAGAAAGTCAGGCTAACTTCTAATTATATTACATTGCAGTCAAGGTTTCTTATTGTTGGCCCTTCATGCACATGTCAAATTGCTGGAAATGTTACACACATTCTCAAATTTAAATGAGCAGGATAAGGGTGAAGGCAATAAATTGAAATCTTACCTGTCTCTCTAATTCTGCACCATAACTGAGAGTATCTTGTCGTGACCTTGACCTATTATCATCGTCACTAGGAAACTGATATGGAGATATTCTTTCTTTGCTTCTGTCACGTTTTCTGTGGGCTCTGAAATTCAGATGTTAATCTTTTGTTAACCCTTGTCATGCTGAATAATTTTTTTTGGCAAAACTACATTAAAATCAAAGTGCTTGAAGCTCTGACTGCATTAAGTGTGAGCCAGTATCCATTTTGAAAGTTAAAATTTTTTAGCTTTCCTTGTTTTAAACAAGAGGACCATGATGGTCCTAGATCACTCACCTGAGTCTCTTTGACCCCTGGGACATCACATTAATCAAATAGGCAGATGTCAACAAGGAGATAATTTCTACTTAAGATCAATACTATGGAATGTTTCAGCCAAGAGCGAGAAGGATTTGCCTTTTCACTCTTTGATTCTATGTAAAAAGGGATGCACCTGGGTGAAGCCCAAGTGGACCCCAGGGTCTTGATATGAACAAACTTGGTAGAGGTCCACTAGATGATGCTACATACTAAATATGAAAGCTGTCTGCCTTCTGGTTTCAGAGAAGAAGATTTTTGAAGATTATCCTATTTTCACCCATTATGCTCAGATGAGCTAAAAGAGATGTGCCTGGGTGGAGCCCAAATATGACCCCAGGGTTGATATGAACAAACTTGGAAGAGGCCCACTAGATGATGCTACATACAAAATATGAAAGCTGTCTGCCATCTGTCAGAGAAGATTTTTGAAGATTTTCGCTCTTTGATTCTATGTAAAAAAGGTTGCGCCCAGGCAAAGCCCCAATATGACCCTAAGATCTTGATATGGACAAACCTGGTAGAGGCACACTAGGTGATGCTACATACAAAATATGAAAGCTGTCTGCCTTCTGGTTTCAGAGAAGAAGATTTTTGAAAATCGTCCCATTTTACATTTCGTGCTCATAAGAGTTTAAAGGGATGCGCTCGGGCAAAGCCCAAATATGACCCCAGGGTCTTGATATGAACAAACTTGGTAGAGGCCCACTAGATGATGCTACATACCAGGGATATTTTTGGATCAATTTCATGATGGGCCATTGAATCGGGCCAATGGCCAATGTCCAATACATTTATATGTAAAATCTAAGATTTTCAGTGGACATCTGCAAAATTGATGGGCCATTGGGAAAAAGTGGTGGGACTAGAAACCTTAATACATATCCTAGATTAAAATAAGCATCAGTTTCGGATAGCTTATATAAGGGGCCCATCCAAAACTGTAATCAGATTTAGTCTAAAACAAATAGTTTGTCCACAAAATCAGTACGGCCCATCCCAAAATGATCCCTGCATACCAAATATGAAAGCTGTCTGCCTTCTGGTTTCAGAAAAGAAGATTTTTGAAGATTTTCGCTCTTTGATTCTATGTAAAAAGCGTTGCGCCTGGGCAAAGCCCAAATATTACTCCAGGATCTTGATATGAACAAACTTGGTAGAGGTCCACTAGATGATACTACAAACCAAATATGAAAGCTGTCTGCCCTCTGGTTTCAGAAGAAGATTTTTGAAGATTTTCCTATTTTCACCCTTTTTGTTAAGGGTAAAGGGAAAGTTAAGGATGGATTTCATTTATATGAACAACTTTGGTAATGCTTGACCCAAGGAACATCCTTGCCTAATTTCATCAAGATTGGCCCACCAGTTTAGGAGGAGAGGGTGTTTAAAGAAATTGTGGACAACGCACGACAGACAACTGACGATGGACAATGGACATTTCACGATCACAATAGCTCACCTTGAGCACTTCGTGCTAAGAAGAGCTAAAAACCTAATTGGAAAAAAGGGCATAGCTCGTACAAAAATGCTTCCAGAGTTATTCTCCTTAATAGTCTGGATAGCTCTTGTGACTGTGAACACACATACCAAGTTTCGTGAAGATATCTTCAATTACATCAGAGATATGACCAAGGTTAATGTTTGTCATGTCAACACCTACACCAATACTAACACCAATGCCAATAACACCATAGAGATCACAAGACCCCAGGTTTTCTCTGAAAATCTCCAGTTAAGGTTAAACACTTAATACTGAGAAAAAAAAGAACTTGTAATCAATTTCTTCTTTTTTTTTTTGTTTTTTTTTTAAACAATAGTTATGGCTATCTGTCCTAAATTTGTTCCAATTGCTCTGTAATTCAGTTCAAATTACATGAAAATGGTCTGACCAACTGTCAACATGCTTTTTGTTAAATAAAGTAAGAAATCATTTTAATTTCATTTGATTGCTGAGATAAAGTTCCTTCAAAGACATCACAATGTCATGAAATAAAAGATTTCTTAATCAATTCTTCGTTCCTGAAAATTTACAAAATTGAACTTTTTTCCGATCTCAGAATATTCCTGCAGTCAGAGGCAGCTTGACATTAAGACCAGTATCTCTGCAAAAAATATGACATGATTTGGTCTAGTCTTTGATTAAATCCATTACTAGATAACATAATTTTAGATGGGTCTTATTTCAAAACAGTTGCAGACGATTTGTAGTTTGATGGAATTTCAAAATTCTTTATTTTTTTGAGAAGCAAATTTTTTGCTCAATGTGGTGAGTGCTTAAAACAAGACATTTCTTCTTTTCCTAAAAAAAATCCACAGATGCTTATTGCTAAAAATCCACACAAAAATTTCAGTTCACTCAAACATCATTAAACAGAACTGTTGGTAACAACAGAAAGCATTAAAACATCTTTGAACAAACTACAAACAAACAAATGGCCTTTCAAATATCTTTGATCATTTCTGAAAGATCTCACTGTTGTTGTTGAAAAGTTCATTTGAGCTATGAAATTTTTCAATTATCATTTTTTCACCAATTCTCTTGTTTTCTTTTCCAAACATATTTTTTTTTAAATTTAATAGATCAAGAGGCATTACTTGTGGATGACAAATAAGTACCATTAAAAACAAAAGTAGAAGCAGATTCTTAATTGAATATGAGTCTGTGTGTGACATATGCATGAGGTGCAAACATTAGGCAGCCAAGACAGTTACTTTGTGTAAGTAGAGGATTGCCTTTCTGTCTAAAGATACTTTAATACTTTATCTATCTACAAATCCCATAGTGAAGACTCTGGTCAGACTCTACGGATGCACAGACTGGCCAGTGTCTTTGCTTTGCGCACATTTGATATTGTTGGAAATGTCACACACAGGCTCATAAATAAAAGTAGTTGTAATGGCTTTCTTTTAATATAACAAAACTCTACCGCAGGACAATACATCATTTATTCTTTAGTAACATAAAGTTCAAAAGCTTCTATTTTAGATTCAAGGAACTTAATATGGCACAAACAACCTTTCTACTCGCTCTAAACTCTCAGCTAAAACCCCTTGTTTGACTTGGTAAAATCTAAAAGTATCACATGAAATTTTAAAATCTAAGAGAATTTATATGTAAGGTCAGTTAAATTATTTCACAAAAAGAAAGTAAATAGTTAATTGTAAAATTTTTAAGGACCTAAAATTGATAATTAATTGTTATTGAATTGCAATCATATGATCATGAAAATCACAATCAATTGATCATGTTAACTCTAATACCTAAACCTAATTCGATCAATGTGTAACCAAAGACCAAGAAGCCTTAAGATGATTTACATAATTATCTTTGCCAAATGAAAGATATAATGCAAACTTCACACCTTGAGAGCATCTTACCTGTCCTCATTGGATTTATCAGCAATTCTGTTACAGAATTATCAAGAATTTATTTTATTCTTATCATTGTACTAACACTCCCAGGGATTGACACTAACACAAGTCCTCAGGCCCGAGTCCTGTGGTTTTTAAGGACTGGTAGAAATTTTCCCTGCAGGCCTGTAGGGACTGGGCAAATTATTTTTTAAATCTAACATGTTTTGAAAAATAGTTCCATTTCCAATACTCAATTTTTCCAATACCCTTTGAAAACCAATCTGGAAAAAGAAGAAATTGCTTGCCACAAGTAATTTCTTCTTTTCCCACACTGTTTTCCATACATTTTACCCCTTAAATTGCTTAAAAATATTTAAAGTTTTCTAGGAGGACCTGTTATTATCTGGGAGGATCTGCAAGATTTAGAGCTAAAAGGTTCTTGCGGCTGGTGGCGCAAAGTATCTAATGTCAAACCCTGACTCCCTCAAAAGTAGAAGGTTCCCCATGCTATACTGACAAAAGTTTACCTCTTATTTAAGTATTATTTCACCTCAGTAATCATTTGTATAAAAAAATGATCTTCAAATTAGAGGCAAATAAGAAGAAAAATTTTTTGCACTGAGCCATCGAAATATGAGTATCAAGAAGCTAAAAAGATCCTATTTCCCTCTATGAGTACCCTTTTCCTTTTTTAATTCAAACCACCAACACCAAATAGCTAGTTCACTAGTTTTGTATGTAAGAATTACTTTTGTATTTTGTCAGAACATGCTTATCAATTTAGACAGGAATCCTAACACCCACATGCTTATTTCACTTATAGAAACATTGATAGCAAACTAATTTTTATTTTTATTGTATTTCAAGGGGTCAGTGCAACATTATTGTAAGTGCCTATAAACATATAGGCACTTACAAAAATGTTGCACTGATATCTCCATTTATGTCTATCCATAAAATAAACGTTCCCACATCAATTTACTTAACCAATGTATTGTTAGCCAAAAGATTAAATATTTCAATCTTTCTTATAATTCATTAAGAAGTAAAAAGAAACAAGAGATGTTTGTAAAATATTTATGCCCCCCATAAAAGCAGGTCAATAGCCTATTCTTTGTCAATCAACAAAGGGCAACAACTCACAAAATATGATTAGTAGAGTTATGGTTCTTGTGCACTGCACATCTCCTCAATGAGTTCTATCCACCTGTATAGTTTCATGATTCTAGCTTGCATACTTTTTGATATGCTCTGGGCAAAAATCAGGCTACAGACAGATCGGCAGTTAAGTGCAAAGCAATATACCCCCTCTTCTTCGAATGGGGGCATAATTATAAGACAGATGATATTGAAAGTAGAGTCCCATACTACTTACGTAACAGGTGACTCTGGCTCTCTAAACGTGACTCTAGTGGGAGATCCTCGTCTCCCTCCAAAATCTCCACCAAGATTCAAGGCTGGTACTCCACTACCTAGAATTTGAGAGAACAAACATTCTGGGCCCGAGGTTATAAAACTTTTCTCAGGCTCAGGCTCAATTTTCTCAAATTTTAAGTATAATAAATGTATAAAAATAAAAGATAATATTAATTAGTTGTTATTTATAACAACTTATAAATTCAATTTATGACAATACATTAAAATGAGTAATTAAACAGAATAACGGCTTTAATCTCAAATTGAAATTTGAGAAAAGTTTGAATTGAGCCTGAGAAAAGTTTTATAACCTTGGGCCCTGATCTTTGAATGTTAATCCTTGTCATGTTTTATTCAAAATCTTCAATTTTGATTACAATCACAGGACCCTTACAGTAAAATATTTGATTCTGTCATTTCCTTTTTTTGAAAATTGATTTTACAAGACATCTTGGGCCAACTTATTTCTAGCCTGGGTGGGTACCATTGTTGCTTTTTCACCCGGGTTACAATTAGAAACCAACCCTGCATTCAGAATGAACAATGTTGCAAGCTATTTTCAAATTATACCCTGCTTTGCATGTGCACTGATTGCAAAGAGGGGTATAATTTGAAAATGGTTTGCAGTATCTTATCTGGTTTAAGACAGTAGTCATTAGTGCAGGTTAGCCTTTACCTCCTACTAAAGCATGAAAGCCACTTGATCATTAATATTTTAACATTATCATTGTCACTATTTTGTACTAATAATTTGGGTGCATCAAACATATCTCAGTTGACATACAAGCATTTAAGTTCATGGTCAGAAAAAAAAGCATTAAATCCATTTTATATCATAATTTTGCAAAGTAACAGATGAACTGTTAATTTGTTTTAACCCTTTGCTGTTTAATCCCTGCTTTTTACGTGCCTGTGATTTTATGATTGAGAAAACATAGTGAAAAGAGAAGAAATTGCTGCTGACAAGCAATTTCTTCTTTTTCCACACTATTTTCTACCCTACTGAATGTTTATTTTCAAATTAAATCAACTTTTAATTTTCGTCTGCAAAACCTTTGAATTTGGACAGGTCCAAAATTTTGCAAAACAGGAAAGGGTTAAGCAAGAGTATTAACTAATTTGCAGGTTATTCTTACCAACGTCTCCAACATCCAGAATATTCTTCATACCATAGGCATGGTAAGCTTGATCTATAGAGTTATCATATGGACCCCCTATTCCACCAGCACCGGCTGTCACAAATGTCCTGAAATAAAGATATGATTGACATCAAAATGGTGGAATTCAAAGTAATTTTACAAGCCTATAAATTCGAATACTGTCAGACAATGTCACTTAGATTAAACTTGGTGGTTATCACAGGGAAACTGCAGTTGAGCAAAACTTTCACAATAGTGCTGGATAACTCTAATTTCAACATTTGACCTTGAAATGTGACTTTCACTTTGGGGGTTATCTGAAAATTCCTTTCCTCTATCATATCTACTCATGATAGAGAACATTGGTGCCAAAATATTTTGGAACCCATCCATTAATGTAGAAACTATGCTCTGAACAAGCTAAATTTTTACATTGTACTTAGACCTTGGAGATATCTGAAAATTTTGTTTGGAATCATATCTTCCCATCATGAAGAACAATTGCACCAAGTAATTTTGAAAATCTATCTCTAAATGTAGGAGTAATGGTCCTGACAAAATCTGAAGAACTGACAGATAGACAGAAACATCCACATTGAACCGTAATTGTAACCACTATGTATGGCTAGCCACATGTGGGCTTGACAAAAATTGTGCTCTTTCAAAGTTTTTGTTCGGCAATACTTATCAAAGTTGTAATCAAACAGAAGTTATATTGTTTAAAAGTTTTACAGGAAATATGTAAAAGAAGTATAATTTTTCTATTTACGACAATAATATCTTTACTTTGGAACATAAACACACATTAGATATTAGTTAACAGCACTTGTTACCAAACATAATTAGCAAAACAAAACACACAAACAACATATAAATACAGTATTATCTAAAACAAAAGGCCATTCAGATGATCAATATCACTCACAAAACTGCCAAACAAAGTTGAAAGTCAAAAGTTGAATGATTGTTTAAATGAGCATGTTACTTTATGCATGAAGTTCCGTAAAAGCTGGGGGTTCATTAGAATCATTATCTTTCTATAAGAAGGCAGTAGGAGTTTACTTTTTTCTAGAAGTTATATTGTTATTAAGACCTGTAAAAATGGCCAAAAACGCCACTGCATTTAAGCCATTTTTCCATGTCTTTTTTAAATAAAAGAAAAACTTAAAGCAAATCATAAATTTGAGTATGAATTGAGACAAAAACTTAACATTCGGTCGGAAAAAGTAATCAATGTTACATCGATTTGGTGGGGGTGGGGGCTTATTAGAGACTGTGTTTTCTGAAAGTCATGAAAAAAGCAGACAATTTTGATGATCCAAGAAGGGGTTACATTAAAGCATGGGGCTCTATTAGAACTTTTATGGTATAGAAATTAAAACTTCTGGTTATCTTGGTAAAATTCTGGTTAGTACATTTGTTTGAATGGGATTTAACGCTTATGACCTTGAACAGTGTATAATTCATATAGTGCTGCTGTTCATTTTACCTCTGGCTTCTTGTTGTTCCATACACCAGTACAAGAACAACATTTCATCAACTTCTCACATGTGAAAACCTTGACCTAAATATCACTATGTGTATAATTATGAGCTGTCACCAACCAAGATATGAGAATTTTATATGAAATTTAGACTTGATTAAATTTCCAAATTTTAGTGTTTTTTTTTTTATTTATTAAGTTTTGCATGCTGATGGACAGAACAATAAACTACAATACAAATTCCTTTTCTGATATAAAAGTACCCAACATGAGCAGAAAATGTTGACAGATAGATGAACACTAGTTAAAAATATGCCCCTTCACTTTAAAATATATGTTAATTGAGACTTTTTTATTTTAAAACAATTAAGAATAAACTAAATGGCAATGTTAACACTAGTTTAATGAATGATTTAATGGAAATCAGTAGCCTATATTAGACACTGTACAATCATTAACCTTACAGTGGATTTGCAGTGGGAACATCAAGCGGAAGATCTGGATATCTGTACAGCAAAATCAAAATCAGTTTAGCAAATTCAAGCTTTTTCTTTCTTAAAATTGATATAACAAAATTCAATACAATTTCCTTGTATATTTCCTCATTTTGATGACTCAACTTAAAACAGTTGTAACTGCCTATGTTTATAGGCAGTTATAACTGTTTTGAAATTGAACCATCTATTTGGTCAATCTTTGGAATTTCTGTCTTTGGTTTCTACAACTTAATCCCTTAATAAAGATTTCTGCCTGTATGAAGTATGTTTACTAAACTAGAAAGCCATGAATGGCTTGAGTTGCTCCACAGGCTTGAAATTCTTGTAAAAGCAAATAAATGTTTTGACTTGATTTTTAGATATTTGGGGTTCTACTGATGTTGAAAATGATTTTCAAAGTTTGAACTATGTAACAGAACTGATAGAGAAATGACCTCCGCTCTTAACCCTTTCCTGTTTTACAAAATTTTGGACCTGTCCAAATTAAAAGATTTTGCAGACGAAAATTTAAAGTAGATTTAATTTAAAAAATAACCATTCAGTAGGGTAGAAAATAGTGTGGAAAAAGAAGAAATTGCTTGTCAGAAGCAATTTCTTCTTTTTTCACAATGTTTTCTCAATCATAAAATCATAGGCACGTAAAAAGCAGGGATTAAACAGCAAAGGGTTAAAAGACATATTTTTCATCAAATCAAAATGATTTTTGGTTGCATGATAATGGGTCACCCAAATATCATACCAAAATTTTTTGATTGATATCCATCAGTTACATTCTAAGAAAATGATTTTCATAGTTTCCACTATTTAACTTGTTGAGAAATGACCTCCACCCATTAAATGCATATTTTTCATCCAATCAAAATAATTTTTGGTACACCGATAAAGGGTCACTCAAGGAATCATTCCACTGAACTTTGATTGATATCCAAATATTAGATTCCGAGAAAATGATTTTCAAATTTTCCACTAAATAGCATATAGAGAAATGACCTCCGCCCATAAAATGAATATTTTCCATCCGATCACAATGATTATTTGTAAACTGATAAAGGGTCACTCAAGGATCATTCCAGTGAAATTTGGTTGATATCCATCACTTACATTCTGAGAAAATGATTTTCAAAGTTTCCACTATATAACATAGAGAGAAATGACCTCCGTCCATAAAATGCATATTTTCCATCATGCATATGTTTTTCATTGGAGCAAAATTTCTTGAACAAATTTGAAAGAGGGTCACCCAAGGATCATTCCTGTGAAGTTTGGTTGAAATCCATCCAGTTGTTTCTGAGGAGAAGATTTTTAAAGAAAAGTTTACGACCGCACGCACACACACACGGACGGACACAACGCCATGACAATAGCCCCAGTAGCTTTCAGACAGTGGAGCTAAAAACATTATTGAAAAAGAAGTGTATAGCAATCACTGTCTCCTTTCCTCACATTGTTGACAAATAGGTAATTTCTAAATAAACTGACACTTCAATTTGTCATTATTCATTCCTCTCAATATTGTATTTTATAATCTTTTTGGGGTTAATTTTTCTTTTAATAAATGTGACCTGTATGACCAAAACGGACTATCTGGGTAGAGTTTAAAGTTTCCACTGCGCAGGTTTACTAGGCTCAATCTTTTCTCACTTGGCTGTTTTTCTGTTATAAAACTTTTCTCAGACTCATCCGAGAATTTTCTCAAATTCTAAATTTCAATAAGTGTATGAAAATAACAGATAACATTAATGAGTTATTATTTATAACAACATATTTATATTATATTTTATGTTAATTCATCAAAATGAGTATTTAAACAGAATTACAGCTTTAATCTCAAATTGAAATTTGAGAAATTTTGAAATGAGAATGAGAAAAGTTTTATAACCTCTGGCCCTGAAGTGACCTCTGGTCGACCTCTACTGGAACCAATATCTTTTTCAAATATTCATTTTACAGAGTTCCCAGATGATCCATTCTTGCATTATGTGTCACATGAACAAAACTGCTAGACAACAGATTAGCAAACAACAACAACAATTATGACAAGAAATAGTTGATTCTGGAGGTTACACATTAATTAAAAGTGAATTATGGGAAAAAAATGATGGAGAAATAAATATACCGTTTATCATCGTTCTCTTGAAATCTGAAGTCAAAATATCTAAGTAAGTGAAAGAGTCAAGGATAAGGGGGACTGGTAATGGCAGTCTTTAATATTCATTTCTCAATAAAACACTTCCTTATTGCTTGGCATTGATATATGGAGGAATTACAGAAGATTATCATTTTGATAACTCTAGCTGACTTCATCTTGGCAGAGCCTGAAAAGTGACGCTGCATAGCAATCATGTGTACGATGACTGGCTTAAGAAAATTTGTCCTTAAATCTTCACATTTTCTCTTGTCTACGCATTAAAGAAATAGAATAACCAATTGTTTTTCGAGATAGATTGATCGATATTTCATTTCGTTAACAACCAAAGCTGTATTTTCACTCATGGCTCTGCCACTTGTAAAAATATAGCTTTTCTTATTCACTCA
The DNA here is from genome assembly GCA_948146395.1 of Fragum whitleyi. Classification (NCBI taxonomy): domain Eukaryota; kingdom Metazoa; phylum Mollusca; class Bivalvia; order Cardiida; family Cardiidae; genus Fragum; species Fragum whitleyi. The sequence goes on along the minus strand of OX411548.1, from coordinate 26,937,079 downwards.
ATGAAATATTTACAATTGTACACTGAAACAAACAATTATTCTCTATGTTATAGGTACTCAATTGAATCATCTCAACAAGCCAATTCTAATGAGTAACCACAACACAGGGTTTGTGCCAGTACTATTCAAAGTTTATATATAAAAATTCAAAATATCATCCTCTATCTGTAGCTTTGGAAAGAGAGCCACATAGAAACTAAAAATATATTTTTCAAAAAACAAATTGCTTAAGTCAACAAAATCCCAATCAATTAAATGATCCATTCTGGTAACAACCAGTACCATGATGTATAATGAAACAAGAGAGTGCTTTAAAGTGCAAAATGAAATTCGTATTTTTAATGTTCTTAAATTCAAATCGCAAGTGTCATTTAGGTATGAATTTTTAACCTAAGATTTAAAGCATATAATGCTATTTCTGTAGATGGCAACCCATTATACATAAGAATACATTGTATTTTATATTCTTCAATATAATGATATACTGTTGTATAAGTGAGATATCATATCAGGTAAGATCACTTTAAGAAAGTGGACCTATAATAGTTCCACAACATTTCAGGTCTCATTATCTATCACAATGTTGACCAAGGTTTCTTAATGAAACCATTAGGAAACCTCAGTTAACACTGTTTAAGCTTATTGCTTCCAACTATGATAGGTCCACTACCATTAAGTAGAGTTTACTGCTTTTAATGAAAATCTAATTTTGTAGTAGAGCACAAGAAACTATCATAAAATATATCCTTCATACATTGAACAATATATTTTTCTATTCTATCCTTGGTAGGTGGGCATATTTCAGCAAAATTGGCCTAGTGCAACACCACTGTTAGCGTCTGTATTTACTTAGCTTTCAAAACTTATTATAAAATAGAACTTCAGACATGAGGACAAAGATGGTCCTTAACCACTCACCTGAGTAAGTCATCTCATTACTTGTCAACAAGGTTATAAATACCAGAGATTGTTTTGATGTACATTATGGATGGTTTTGAAAGGAACAAAATTAGTTCATCCTGTCAAATTTTTTTTTTTTCAAAACGAATTGCCATATTCTTATTTTCTTTTTAAGTAGCGTAGTTCTAAGTTTTTCTCATTATAATGTAGAAAGCAGGCAGCCTAGGCTAACACTATTTATTGTGCTGATCTTAGTCTACACAATCTGTTCAAGTTTTGTTTACAGCAGGAATATTACGTAAACAACATGAGAGCTAACTTTGTTTGAGTTACATAGAAGTGGCAATAATCAGCTTCCACAGTTGATTGATTGGTGTTTTTTTTTTTTTTTAAATTTACTCAATCTATCCAAAAACATCTGTGAAATTTATCTATTTAAATCTAACAATAATGAAACAAAAATAAACCAGAGTGTTTGATGAATTCAATCTTTTAATTATTTTAGTAGAGTTTCACCAAAGGAACATCCCTGCCAAGTTTCAGCCTGATAGCCCAATGTTACCTTGCTTTGCACATGAACATACATGCAAACAGGATATAATTTACATAACATTTTCACATCTTAAACACAGGGCTGATGATGTCTTATCAGACAAATACTTACGAGGGTTGATACATGAGCTGTTGTGGAGGGTTGATGGCCCCTACAGCTCTCCTCTGTTGTAAAAGCCCCGTAATTCCTGGATCTAAAATATCAAGATCTCTTTCACGCCTTCTACCCCTCTCTATCCCTGGACCTCCTAAACTATATTGTAAACCATCACCACTGCAAATAAATTAACAAAGAGAAATTTAATATAGAGAAATAAAGAAGACAAATCATAGTAAGAGAAATCAAACACTCAGTCAAACAATTTACACAAATTAAAAATACACTATGAAAGTTTATATTTTTTCTTCATATTTCAAAGTCAATTACTTGAAGAAATAAAGAGAGCGAATTCAAACACTCAGTCAAACAATTGATATCAATTGAAAATGCACTATAAAAATGTATATTTTTTTCTTTATATTTCAAACTAAAAATTATACAGATAGACAAAATTAAGAGAGGGCTCAAGACAACACTATTTTAGAGCCCTTATAAATATAGGCACTTCAAACCGATGGCTCAGCAAAAAAGTTGAAACTGCCTATATGCTTGCTGTTTTACACTGAGCCATGGAAACAGAATTTTGTTGAGCCCTCAAAATTTAATAATGATAACCAGTATATCAGCAACATAATCATAACCTGGATGCCTTAAGATAAATGCCACATAACATTGGGAAGCTGCTCTTATACTTTCCAACACAAGAGTGTTTTCTCTCTTTAATTTTCAATCAGTATATCTAAATGATTTTTCAATGCCTATACAAAATGATTCAGATAAGTTATAAACATAGGTGTGTATGTTTTCAATTCATTTCAAGCTTAATCATATCCAAAGAAAATCAACAAAATCAAGCAGTTTTTCACAAACTGATTTCAATAAACTGTAATAAATTGTAAATACAATGGACAGCTAATTCCTGGAAACTCAAAGAGAAAATGTCCCTAAGTTACCAAGTCCAAAGTTTGTTTCAATGAAGTTAAGGTCATGACAATAATCAATTGTTGGTTAAAGACTGTTTCCAAATGAAATCAGTAATTTAAAATGTAAATCTAGCTAAACAACTAAACAATTTGCCATACTCTTCTTCACAAATCTAACAAGAGTCAGTCTTAGAGTATTTGTATTGTTCAAAGCTTTGTTAGTTATAGACATAGGTCTAGCTCATAACATTGTGTTGCTTGTAATGGTTATCAGAAAGGCAAACTTTGAATGTCCTGGTCAATGACATATCGAACATGATCTGCAAGTTATGTGAGCTGGAAATTAAGTTTGTGGCTTTTGTTCTTAACATAACTTTGCATGTATTCAAAATTGTTTGTTGTTTGTTTTTAAAATTGTTTGTTGTTTGAGTTAAACACGATTTATGACAGATTCCTTGTATTTCTCATACCTGAGTTCTACCATAACATCCTTTTCTAGCCTCCACCTGCTCTCACAATTAGGATTTTGAATTGTAAAAGTGATCCAAAAAGCAGATCATTATGAGATTAAAATCCAAACAGTTAACAATTTCTGTATGAAAAATTTGTTTCAATAAATAATTTCAGTCTGTCTAAAGGACATTATAGATACAAAGAAAACATATGACATTGTGACCCGGCAGGTGAGGGGGGCCATCTGGGAACTCAGTAAAATAAACATACATATGAAAAAAAGGCCAACCAGAGGTTGCATTTCAAAAGTTCTTTCACAATAAGGTAGATTGATTATTCTAGATTCAGAAAATCAGTTAAGTGTGATAAGTTTCTACCCTAGTCAGGCTGCGCAGTCTGACTAGGGCTGACACTTAACAGACTACCCAGATGGTCCCTTTTTGTGTGATGGGTCACATATATTTATCCTGTGCAGAGGTACCAAATCCACTTAATTTAATAGATCACAAGATTTAATACATAAACTATTAAAGCATCTGTACATTTCTACTAAAATTTGTTTCTACGAAGATAAACAAGAGGGCCGTTGGCCCTGGGTCGCTCACCTGAGAAAAAAGCTTCATTACCTAGGTATGTCCATGCAACCACAGAAAAAGAGATTTTCACTTATTCAATCAGATAACATTTGAAATAATCATCCCCCCCCCTCTACTCCTCCCCTAGACATTATTTATTTAAGCTTTTTCCATAAAATGTCTGTGATCAGCTAATCTATGCCAGATATACAGGCTGAGTCTGAGACTTTTCTTTTTCTTTTTCTTTAATGAGTTGATCAATCCATGTCAAATATAAAGGCTGTAGGGATTCAAAATTCTCAACAAAGCACTCCCCCCTCCCCAAGATGCTGTGCACCTGGTGAATCTACAGTCATGATTTTAGCTAATTCAATATATGTCCATATGCTGATCATCCATACCAATTTTCAAGTCTGTAGGACTCCTGGCTCATAAGAAGAAGTTTAAAGATTTCAAAAATGATCCAAAGTACTACCCCCTCCCCAAGACACTCAGCACCTGGTGACCCTACAGTCATGATTTTAGCTTTTTTTATTAATGTCAATATATTGATCACCCATGACAATTTTCAAGTCTGTAGGGTTCCTGATCCAGGAGAAGAATAAGGTTAAAGATTTCAAAATTGATCCAAAGTACTACCCCCTGCCCCCTAATGCTCCGCATCTGGTGTCCCTACATTCATGCTATTTTATTTTAGATCCATATGCTTATCATCCATGCCAATATTGAAGTCTGTAGGGCTCCTTGTTCATTAGAAGATGAAGATTAAAGTTACAAAATTTTCACAAAAGTACTACCCCCTCCCCCCTGGTGTTATGCGTCTGGTGGCTTTACAGTCATGATTATAGCTATTTTTATTAAGGTCTATGAGCTGTTCCTCCATGCCAATTTTCAAGTCTGTAGGGCTTGTGGTTCAGAAGAAGGAGAAGGTTAAAGATTACAAAATTTTCAAAAAGGTACTACCCTCTCCCCCTTTGTGCTCAGCACCTGGTGAATCTACAGTCATGATTTTAGCTATTTTTATAAAGGTTCATATGCTGATCATCCATGCCAATATTCAAATCTGTAGGACTCCTGGTTCAGAAGAAGAAAAAGGTTAAAGATTACAATATTTTCATCAAAGTACTACCCCCTCCCCCTTGGTGCTCCCCACCTGGTGGCCCTACAAATAAGATTTTAGCTATTTATATTGAGGTCTATGAGATGATCCTCCATGCCAATTTTCAAGTCTGTAGGGCTTGTGGTTCAGAAGAAGAAGGTTAAAGATTACAAAATTTTGACAAAAGTACTACCCTATGCACCTGGTGAATCTATAGCCATGAGTTTAGGTATTTTTATAAAGGTCCATATGCTGATCATCCATGCCAATATTCAAATCTGTAGGACTCCTGGTTCAGAAGAAGAAAAAGGTTAAAGATTACAATATTTTCATCAAAGTACTACCCCCTCCCCCTTGGTGCTCCCCACCTGGTGGCCCTACAAATAAGATTTTAGCTATTTATATTGAGGTCTATGAGCTGATCCTCCATGCCAATTTTCAAGTCTGTAGGGCTTGTGGTTCAGAAGAAGAAGGTTAAAGATTACAAAATTTTGACAAAAGTACTACCCTATGCACCTGGTGAATCTATAGCCATGAGTTTAGGTATTTTTATAAAGGTCCATATGCTGATCATCCATGCCAATATTCAAATCTGTAGGTCTCCTGGTTCAGAAGAAGAAAAAGGTTAAAGATTACAAAATTTTCATCAAAGTACTACCCCCTCCCCCCTGGTGCTCCGCACCTGGTGGCCCTACAGATATGATTTTAGCTATTTTTATTAAGGTCTATGAGGTGATCATACATGCAAAATTTTAAGGCTGTAGGCCTTCATGATGAGAAGAAGAAGAAGGTTAAAGATTACAAAATTTACCCAAAGTACTACCCCCTCCCCCCTGGTGCTCCGCACCTGGTGGCCCAACAGATATGATTTTAGCTATTTTTATTAAGGTCTATCAGCTGATCATCCATGCCAAATTTCAAGGCTGTAGGGCTGCTGGTTCAGAAGAAGAAGAATTTTAAAGATTTTCTTTAATTTTTAACTTTGGTTGCCATAGCAACCAGAGTTTTTCACCGATTTCAATTCTTTTAGCAATTCTTAAAGGGGACCACCTAAGGAACATTTCTGCCAAGTTTGGTTAAAATTGGCCTAGTAGTTTAGGAGGAGATGTCGTTTAAAGAAATTGTTGACGGACGACAGACGACGGACGACGCACGGACGCCGGACAAAAGGTGATCACAATAGCTCACTTGAGCATGTTGTGCTCAGGTGAGCTGAAAAGATAGAAAAGAAATTCCAGAAAAATAGAAAAAATCCGAACAAATTATATTCATTTAAACTTTGAATGTATTGGTAGTTTCTAAATGAAAAACTGCATACATCAATGAGAGAAATAGTAAATAAGGCTTTACTTTATACTAAAATTCATTTGCCTCATACTATTACATACCCACACTGTGAGTCTTACCAGTATGATCTTTGCAAATCAAAGGGTCAGTGCAAAACTATTGTAAGTACCTTTAAATATATAGGCACTTGAAATAGTTATGCATTCAGCCCTTGATAGGAACCCTTATTAATAAATTGACATTGATTCAGAGCAGTAAAACCATATGATACTTGACATCGAAGTTGAAAATTCTGAACATAACTACAATTATGGATTTTTCTAATTTTTCTCAAAAACTGAATTATAAAAAAAATCTATATATATATATATATATTTATTTATAAAATGATAAACTATTAGAAACACAAATGTCCACTCAGCTGCATATTTAACTAGCAATATACCTCTATCTAATATATAAATTCAAGCCAGGAAACATAATTAACAAACACCAAATTGAGGGGTCAATGTAACACTATTGTAAGTGCCTATATATGCATATGCACTTACAATAGTGTTGCACTGATCTTCAAAATACACTTCATAAAACCTGAGATCCAATGCCAAAATAGGCACTGTTGAAATGACGTGTGACATATAGTTTTGCCAATGATTTGTTATAAGTGATATGGAAACTCAAGTTAGAGGTCAAATTGACCAAATTACTTTGAAATCCATACATGAATAGAGAAGTTTATTCTATAACTTTTGTTTGTTTGAATGGGGTTTAAAAACACTTTCATCAATCTTTCAGTTATATTGCGGCGGCTGGAGCAACAAACAATGGATTCCTAGTAAGTGTTATATTTGAGTCTGCGCATGAAATGTCATGCACAGACTCATTTTACATACCCTCAATCTATCATTTGAACTAGACCTGTGACCCTGAATTTTAGCCTACTGAAATTTGCTTCAAAGCCACTTTCCCTCTTTGAGATAATGAAGTCAATTCATTCATGCCATGCAATAATTCATATCGGAAACAAATGGATGGACTGTTTACAAGCAAAAATAAGATCTCTCTTGATATTGGCAGGGGGTACAAGAATTTAAATTATGACTGAAAAAGTTTATCTTAAATTTTATTCAACTGAAATTTAAAATCTATAAAGATCTCTGATAGATTTATTTATTCCAATGATATTTTGAGCTCTGTTTTGTGACAGACAGCTGTAAAACAATGATAATGCTCTCATTGATTGATTAAAGAGAAAATGAAATTCCTGTATATACCCACAACCTTTCTTTGTGAACTATAACTTACATATCAGAGAGTAGTGGAGAGGCTGGGACATCTCTACAACAAAATTGAATTAAATTGTAGTCTTAATTATGTATTTCTAACTCTATTGAATGAGAATTATAAAACACAGACTTAAAGATCATTAGTATGAAGCTATCTAATATGGTTACCAGATTATTCTAATATTTATAAAGAAAAAATAAGATATACTAATGCATAAGCATTATAAATGATAGATATTGCATTCTCTATTTCATTTAAGTTGTAAATTCATTAAAAAAGCCTTTAGCATTCTAAAAGTATTTTAATAATCATGCAGCAGTTGAAAGATTTATAAACTGTTTACTGGAAATACCTGTTTTTGCAAATGTTAAACCGTAAATTTTTTTACTATTGATGACCATGGTTTCAAGACCTATAATTGAGCATTTGCATGATGATATTTCCAACAATTTCACATAGGGCAGAATCACAAATATTGAGTAGACTGAACAAATGCAAAAATGCAATAACAATACTTTCTGACTGTCTGAATAGGGTTATAGCTTTCTTACAGAGGGCATAGTGAAGACTCTGGTCATACTATGCATGTGCACAGTCTAAGCAGAGACTTTACTTTGAGCACATGGAGTGTTATGAATGTCACATGCATGCTCAATAGTAATTTGCAGAGTTTCACAAGAGTTTAATTTTCAAAATACACTGTCCCAAGGTGAAAATGATAGGATGAAATTAATCCTCTAAATGAAAGCTCTTGAACTTTGAAACAAAATCTTATTTTCTCAGAAAATAACAGTTTAATCTACAAAAATTCTTGTCATTTATATATTCCACTTTCTTATCTGAAACCTCACACCTTTTATGATGAGTAGACATGTTTTTTTTAAGAGAATTTAAAATACACAATGATAACTTCCATACCCTTTTATTTCAGACTTAAACAAGAGTGCCATCGTCACAAAATACGCTGCCACTTTGCTGCTGTTTCACAGAAATAATTGTAGACACTACTTATTTTGACAGAACCAAATTGAAAACGACCAAGTTTCATTTAAATCAGGACAAAAAATTAGGAGTTGCCTTCACAAGGCTGCAATTTCAATAAGCCCTAGATACTAAGTTTTAAGGGGGCATAATTTAGGGTAAAATTAATGAACCATAAAATCCTTACTTCATGCTCATCTACCAATTTTGGTTATAACATCCACCAAGTTTCATTTAGATCCAGCCAGAAACTTAGGAAGAGTTGCATTCACAAGGCTGCAATTCAATAAGCACCAGAGACTAAGATTTTAAGGGGGCATAACTGAGGCAATAAGCCCCAGAGACTAAGTTTTTAAGGGGCATAACTCTGGCAAAAATCAACAAACCTAAAATCCTTCCTTCATGCACATCTACCAATTGAGGTGATAACATTGACCAAGTTTCAAGAAGATCCAGCCAGAAACTTAGGAGGAGTTGCGTTGACAAGAAAAGTGGACCCAGAGACTATGTTATCAAGGGGCATAACTCAGGCAAAAATCAACGAACCATAAAATCCTTCCTTCATGCACATCTACCAATTGAGGTGATAACATTGACCAAGTTTCAAGAAGATCCAGCCAGAAACTTAGGAGGAGTTGCGTTGACAAGAAAAGTGGACGGACGTACGGACGGACGGACGGATGGACGGATGGACAGACGGACGGACGGATGGACGGACGGACAGACGGAGAAGATGACGCCAATATACGTCCGCCTCCGGCGGCGTATAAAAAGACAGAAATTTTAACAAAAAAATTAAGTACAATTTCAGCAGTTATAGTTAAGGATTGTCAGCTCAAAGTACTTTCTAAGCATTAGTATGAATCATATTATAGATGTAAATGTCAAATTTTCATTTAATTAATTAATTTCAATTAATACATATTTTTCAATTGTTGACCCATCTTTTACTTAGGACAACATCGGCAAAATTCCTTCAAACTGGTAGTCTTATTACAGAAATAAGTCTATGTTTACCAGCAGCCTTAAATAAAACAAGAGGACCAAGATGGTCCTAGATCGCTCACCTGAGTCTCTTTGACCCCTGGGACATCACATTAATTAGATAGGCAGATGTCAAAAAAGTGATTGCCTAAGATCAATACCGTGGAACGTTTTCAGCGAAGAGCAAGACAGATATGCCTTTTTGCTCTTTGATTCTATGTAAAAAGGGATGCACCCGGGTGGACCCCAAATGTGACCCCAGGGTCTTGATATGAACAAACTTGAAAGAGGTCCATAAGATGATATTACATACTAAATATGAAAGCTGTCTGCCTTCTGGTTTCAGAGAAGAAGATTTTTATAGGTTTTCCTATTTTCAACCATTGTGCTCAGATGAGCTGAAGGGGATGCGCCCAGTTGGAGCCCAAATATGACCCAAGGGTCTTGATATGAACAAACTTGGTAGAGGCCCACTAGATGATGCTACATACCAAAAATGAAGGCAGTGTGTCCTCTGGTTTCAATTAAAGAAGATTTTAAAAGATTTTCGCTCTTTGATTCTATGTAAAAAGGGTTGCGCCCGGGTGGAGCCCAAATATGATCCTAGGGTCTTGATATGAACAAACTTGAAAGAGGTACACTAGATGATGCTACATACCAAATTTGAAAGCTGTCTGCCATCTGGTTTCATAGAAGAAGATTTTTGAAGATTTTTCGTTTTTTTACCCTTCGTGCTCATAAGAGATAAAGGGATGCACCCGTGCAAAGCCCAAATATGACCCCAGGGTCTTGATATGAACAAACTTGGTAGAGGCCCACTATGTGATGCTACATACCAAATTTTAAAGCTGTCTGCCATCTGGTTTCAGAGAAGAAGATTTTTAAAGATTTTCGCTCTTCGATTCTATGTAAAAAGGGTTGGGCTTGGGCAAAGCCCAAATATGACCCCAGGGTCTTGATATGAACAAACTTGGTAGAGGTCCACTAGATGATGCTACATACCAAATATGAAAGCTGTCTGCCTTCTGGTTTCAGAGAAGAAGATTTTTAAAGATTTTCATATTTTCACCCTTTTTGTTAAGGGTAAAGGAAAAGTTAAGGGTGGATTTCATTTATTTGAACAACTTTGGTAGAGCTTGACCCAAGGAACATCCCTGCCAAGTTTCATCAAGATTGGCCCACTGGTTTAGGAGGAGAAGATGTTTAAAGAAATTGTGGACGACGGACGACGCACGACGCACGACGGACGACGCACGACGCATGACTGACGACGGACGACGGACATTCTACGATCCCAATAGCTCACCTTGAGCACTTTGTGCTCAGGTGAGCTAAAAACATATTAACCCTTTGCTGTTTAATCCCTGCTTATTACGTGCCTGTGATTTTATGATTTAGAAAACATTGTGAAAAAAGAAGAAATTGCTTCTGACAAGCAATTTCTTCTTTTCCACACTATTTTCTACCCTACTGAATGGTTATTTTTCAAATTAAATCCACTTTAAATTTTCATCTGCAAAACCTTTGAACTTGGACAGGTCCAAAATTTTGTAAAACAGGAAAGGGTTAAGAATAACAGATGATTTGCCATCAAAAGTCATCTGTGCAATCAAAGTTTCAAAAGGGATATATGCTCATTGATGAAAAACTTAGGATCATCATATTTATTGTTTAACCTGAATTTAAGCATTAGAAAACGATTAAAAAAATGCCAAATAAAAAGACAATGGTGGAAAATGAAAATGAATAAAAAGCTTGAAATATCTACACACAGAGAAAAAGTATTTATATCAAAGAATCTCAAGTAATTGTAATCATTAACATGATTTCACATCACAATTTTTACAGAGTATCAATAATTGTTTATATATCCATAGAATTCAGAAATCACAACCACCAGTAAACCACCATGCACAAAATTTGTAATGTTTTACAATTTATCTGTACTCAGAAACCAAGGTATATCTAATGTGGGTAGTCTGAAATGAGGGGAACATGCAATAAAAAATATTTCTGTCCAAATAAATAAAGAAATACAACGTAAGCAGACAGATTTTGATAACCAAGATCAACTATTCAAGAATACCACTCATTTCTAGGGTGTCATTTCTTGATGACCCTAACCTTATTTTTGACAATATGTAACAATCATTTTGTGAAGAATACTCTCATCAAATTTTGATAAATGATTCATAATAACAATAACAAGTCTTATCATGACCTTGGCGCAAGAGACAAAAATTTACAGCCAGAATTCTTTCTAAAAAAAGCTTCCAAAAATTAATTCATATTCTGATAATTCATTTCCTGTTTTGTGTTACTCCTATTCATAAATATGGTTCTAAATCTAATTTCACATCATACAGAAGCAATAAATTGTATAAGCAATAGCACACATCTATGAGTAACTGTACATTCAGAAGAAAGCCAGAAGAGCCCATGTGTACCCTAAAACTAGAAAGCCATGAATGGCTTGAGTCGCTCCACAGGCTTGAAATTCTTGTAAAAGCAAATAAATGTTTTGACTAGATTTTTAAATATTTGGGGTTCTACTGATGTTGAAAATGATTTTCAAAGTTTCAACTATATAACAGACAGAGAAATGACCTCTGCTATTGAAAGACATATTTTTCATCAAATCAAAATAATTTTTGACTGCATGATAATGGGTCACCCAAAGATCATACCAAAAATGTTTGATTGATATCCATCATTTACATTGGAGAAAATGTTTTTCATAGTTTCCACTATTTAACATATTGAGAGTTGACCTCCACCCATAAAATGTATATTTTTCATCCATCAAAATAATTTTTGGTACACTGATAAAGGGTCACTCAAGTATCATTCCAGTGAAATTTAATTGATATCCAAAAATCAAATTCTGAGAAAATGATTTTCAAAGTTTCAACTATATAACATATAGAGAAATGACCTCTGCCCATAAAATGCATATTTTTCATCCAATCAAAATAATTTTTGGTAAATTGATAAAGTGTTACTCAAGGATCATTCCAGTGAAATTTGGTTGATATCCATCAGTTACATTCTGAGAAAATGATTTTCAAAGTTTCCACTATATAACTTATAGAGAAATGACCTCTGCCCATAAAATACATATTTTTCATCCAATCACAATGATTTTTAGTAAACTGATAAAGGGTCACTCAAGGATCATTCAAGTGAAATTTGGTTGATATCCATCTGTTACATCCTGAGAAAATGATTTTCAAAGTTTCCACTATATAACATATAGAGAAATGACCTCCACCCATAAAATACATAGTTTTCATCCAATCACAATGATTTTTTGTAGACTGATAAAGGGTCACTGAAGGATCATTCAAGTGAAATTTTGTTGATATCCAACAGTTAGATTAAGAGAAAATGATTTTCAAAGTTTCCACTATATAACATATTGAGAAATAACCTCCGCCCATAAAATGCATATTTTCCATCCGATCACAATAAGTTTTTGTAGACTGATAAAGGGTCACCCAAGGATTATTCGTGTAAAATTTAATTGGTATCCATTGATTAGAATCTGAGAAAACTCACTTTTTACCATATTTGGAAATAAGCCACGCCCATTTAATCCATGTTTTTCATTGGATCAAAATTTCTTGAACAACTTTGAAAGAGGGTCACCTAAGGATCATTCCTGTGAAGTTTGATTGAAATCCATCCAGTAGTTTCTGAGGAGAAGATTTTTAAAGAAAAGTTTACGACCGGACGCACGCACGGACGGACGGACGGACGGACGGACGGACGGACGGACGCACGACGGACACAACGCCATGACAATAGCCCCAGTGGCTTTCAGCCAGTGGAGCTAAAAACCCTGGTACATGCCCTACCTGTTAGTCAGAATCCCACGGGTTGGGGCTGCGCCCGTATAGGTTGATGGTTGGTAACCATCATTCCCTTCACTGTGAATTTGATACAAAAACCTTTGACTTTAAAAAAATATACGTAAAAATCTTATATACCGCAGCGTGAAGGAGATTCGGTAAAGTACCCAAATCAACTTATTAGAACCTGTAAATTAAATTGCTAGGTTATATATAAATTAACATGCAATAATATACATCTAATGTTGAGCTTGTCTTCAATTCATGAGTAAAGCTGGGACAAGTAAAAAGTTTGTATCCGGGTACCGAGATCTCCCTACCCGCAGATACTTGAGTATGGTACCCAATATATTCATTTTATATTGGTTGATGCTTTCAGTTATCTCCCTTGATAGTCTGGATAGCATTTGTGATGGTGGAACACATGCCAAGTTTTATGAAGATATCTTCAATAATAACAGAGATGTGACCAAGGTTATAGTTTGTCATGCCTACACCAATGCCAACAACACCAAGGTGATCACAATACCTTGTTGTTGTTGTTTTTTTCAAAAACAGCCTAGTTAATAAGGAAAGCTTGGCTATTGCTTGTCTCTCCTTCCCTGAGTTACACTTCCTTGAATCTGTCCTTAATTAAGCCATGCTGATATTACAATTAAATCATATAAATGTAGCTTAAAGTACAAAGGTAAGGGTTCAATCTAACCTAAAGCTTGCCTGTCACATAATCTATAATAAACAAATTGTTCATGAATAAAAGCTATGACTTGGTACCAAGATAGATTGAATTTCTTAAAATCAAAAGCACCATTTTTCCAAGTGCCTTTCATGGTCTGCCATCATATAGCAAATTTGGAATCTGAATTTGATTTCAAGGCCATCACATAAAAATTTCTGGTCATGATTTATAATTAATAAACAGTTCCTCATGGAATTTAGTAAATAACAACAGTACATTGCAATTTCTCCGGCAAGAAAAAAAAATATTGGAATTTGGAAAAAAAAACTATCTTGGCCAACAAATCATTACAATGGTTAAAATAATTCAAGCACTAACTACCCTTGCATATTGAGACTATGTTTGTACATTTTGTGTACCTTATAATACTGCCCAGTCCCAGACCTGGGCCAAACCCGCCAATATTTGTAGGAGGGGGAGCCAACCTTGTTGACTTAAAATCCATGGCCGTACGACCTAGGGCATCATAATCATCTCTGTAAAGGTTAACATTTCATTGAAAATTCATCTAACACACTTTACAATTCTAAATATCAAAGATTATCATATACTTTGATATTGTCTCTTAAATGGGAATATATTGTGTCGAACTCGTTCTTTCAGCGTAGTTGCCCTCACAAGCTCGGCAACTCTGCCAAAAGAACTTGTCCGACACAATATATTCCAATATAAATTCAATAACCTGTAAAATCAAAGGTGATAAAGCAGTAGTTGGATGATATGTGACCAGTCATGCAAATGGTATCATCTGGAAAGTGCAAAATGTGTTGACCCTGGTCAGACTTTGCAATTTTTCTGAATCTAGAATGATTTTTCTATCTTCCTACATAACTATTGTTGAATTATGCCTTCTGGTTGACCAATGCTGGATCCAAACTCTTTATCAATTATTTATTTTACAAAGTTCAGAGATTTTCTCTTTTTGTGTGACCTGTCACATATATTAACACTTTCAGATAAGATTCAACTTAAGGTGCCAGACTTTCTATATTGCCTATAGTGTTTTGCACAATCCCTTGTATGTATCCAGAGGTTTGTTTGTTTGTTTGAATGGGTTTTACGTCGCTTTCAACAATTTTGCAGTTATTTCGTGACGGCCAGAGCACCTAACAATGGATTCCTGGTATTTCTTTCACCTGTACTACCATTACATCCTTTCCTAGCCTCCGACTGCTAACTCACATAGGTTTACGATTATCTACCCATTGGTGAAAGACAAACGTCGGAAAGGATATTTGCCGCCTCCGGGGATCGAACCCACGACTTCCAGATTGGAAGTCTGACTTCCAGATTGGAAGTCTTATGCCTAACCAACTGCGCTATGGTGGCGGCCCAGAGGTACAGATAAAGTAACTTTTATCTCCGATGAACAAATTTTGACTAATTAGATTTTTTAAGCAACTGTATTATTGTTATATCTTAAACAACCTTCGTAAATCAGAACATAATGTGCAAATTCAATGTTGTCACTTACAACAATAAAGGACAACAACAACAATAAAACAAGTATTCTGAAGTATTGCATGGCAATACCAAGTCCCCTACCGGATTTATATACATATCCTTCCTTAGAGCAGTATCTTTTTTGGGTGGTAAAAGTATTACTACCTCTCCAAAATATTACAGTTGTAACAGATTTTATGTATCAGCTCCATACCTCAAAGGATAAAGATAAAAAAATCGGGATATTTCCTGGTAATTTTCTAAGTCCAGCATCCATATCTTCGACAAAAATCAATGGACCGGAACCAAACTCGAACTTGTTCTGTAACTCATTGATGTGGACTCACATACCAAAAATCAGCTCAATATCTCAAAGGGTTAAGAAAAAAAGTCCGGAAAACTGAAATTTCCAGGTAATTTTCTAAGTCCAGCATCCGTATCTTCCACAAAAATCAATGGACCGGAACCAAACTCGAACTTGTTCTGTAACTCATTGATGCGGACTTACATACCAAAAATCAGCTCAATATCTCCAAGGGTTAAGAAAAAAAGTCCGGAAAACTGAAATTTCCTGGTAATTTTCAAAGTCCAGCATCCGTATCTTCCACAAAAATCAATGGACCAGAACCAAACTCGAACTTGTTCTGTAACTCATTGATGCGGACTCACATACCAAAAATCAGCTCAATAACTCCAAGGGTTAAGAAAAAAAGTCCGGAAAACTGAAATTTCCTGGTAATTTTCTAAGTCCAGCATCTGTATCTTCAACAAAAATCATTGGACCGGAACCAAATTCAAACTTGATCTGTAACTCATTGATGCAGACTCACATACCAAAAATCAGCTCAATATCTCCAAGGGTTAAGAAAAAAAGTCCGGAAAACTTAAATTTCCTGGTAATTCTAAGTCCAGCATCCGTATCTTCCATAAAAATCAATGGACCGGAACCAAACTCGAACTTGTTCTGTAACTCATTGATGCGGACTCACATACAAAAAATCAGCTCAATATCTCTAA
Source organism: Fragum whitleyi (assembly GCA_948146395.1). Lineage (NCBI taxonomy): Eukaryota > Metazoa > Mollusca > Bivalvia > Cardiida > Cardiidae > Fragum > Fragum whitleyi. The sequence goes on along the minus strand of OX411548.1, from coordinate 26,920,888 downwards.
GGGTTAAGAAAAAAAGTCCGGAAAACTGAAATCCGGACTGACAGACGGACGGACAGACGGACAGACTGACAGACGGACAGACGGACGGAGCGCAAACCTATAGTCCCCTTCGGCTTTCGCCGGTAGGGGACTAATAGGGGACTAATTAAACAACAACTAGTACAATATTTAGTAATTTACCGTTTTTCTGTAGGTTTTTTCCTGGTTATAGACAAAGATTTAACATTCTATAAAAATGACTTAATACAATCTACTACATAATTTTACAATTTAAGAAAGGATTTCATGTTATCTACATAACATTTTAAATTAAGACTTATATATTTAGTACTGTCAGACGGGAAAATAGCTGCAATCCAGATCTTTGTCAAAGAAGAACATATTTCAGAGAAAAAAATCTGTTTCAACAAGCATTTGGAAGTATTGCATGGCAATACCAAGTCCCCTACCGGATTTATAAATACATCCCTGGAGCAGTATCTTTTTTGGTGGTAAAGGTATAACTACCTCTCAAAAATATAAGTTGTATCAGATTTTATGTATCAGCTCAATATCTCTGAGGATAAAAAAAAATCTGGAAATTTCCAAATCTCCCACAAAAATCAATGGACCGGAACCAAATTAAAACTTGATCTGTAAATTATTGATGCAGACTCACATACCAAAAATCAGCTCAAAATCTCCAAGGGTTAAGAAAAAAAGTCCGGAAAACTAAAATTTCCTGGTAATTTTCTAAGTCCAGCATCCGTATCTTCCACAAAAATCAATGGACTGGAACCAAACTCAAACTCATTCTGTAACTCATTGATGCGGACTCACATACCAAAAATCAGCTCAATATCTCCAAGGATTAAGAAAAAAAGTCCGAAAAACTGAATTTCCTGGTAATTTCTAAGTCCAGCATCCGTATCTTCCACAAAAATCAATGGACTGGAACCAAACTCAAACTCATTCTGTCACTCATTGATGCAGACTCACATACCAACAAGAGGCCCAAGAGGGCCTGTATCGCTCCACTGGCTTTACCATCATTAGACTTGCATTAAATGAATCTTTCTTTGAATGAAAACAACACTTTGAAATCTCTTAAGACCTATTTTAATTAACTAGGTATGGCTCACATTGCACCAAAATTCTCAATTTTCATTGAAATTGGCCCAACCTTCATCAGGAGATGTAGTTCAATGATTTCAGGCTCAAAATAAGCCACACCCTGACATGCCAATATTTAAGGGCTAATTAATATTTCGCATACAATTATTGAAAAGGGTCACAAAAGGAACATTCTAGTAAAATTTCATTGAAATCAGCCCAGCGATTCAGGAGGAGATGTCCTTCAAAGAATTCAGGCTCAAAATAAGCCCCACCCTGCCATACCCATATTTATGGGCCAATCAAAATTTTGAGAGCAACTTTTGGAAAGGGTCTCCCAAGGAACATTTTGGTAAAGTTTCATTGAAATTGGCCCAATGGTTCAGGAGGAAATGTCGTTCAAAGATTTCGGGCTCAGATAAGCCCCGCCCTGCCACACCCATATTTGGGGGCCAATCAAAATTTCAGGAACAATTTTTGAAAAGGGTTACCCAAGGAACATTTTGGTAAAGTTTGGTTGAAATCGGCCCAGTGGTTCAGGAGGAGATGTCATTCAAAGATTTCGGGCTCAAAATAAGCCCCGCCCTGCCACGCCCATATTTCGGGATCAATCAAAAATTTTTTGAACAATTTAGGTAAAGGGTCACCCCAAGAACATGTTGGTAAAGTTTGGTTGAAATCGGACCAGTGGTTCAGGAGGAGATGTCATTCAAGGATTTTGGGCTGAAAATAAGCCCTGCCCTGCCACGCCCATATTTGGGGGTCAATCAGAATTTCTTGAACAATTTAGGTAAAGGGTCACCCAAGGAACATCCATGCCAAGTTTCATTGAAATTGGCCCAATGGTTTGAGAGGAGAAGATTTTTAAAGATTTCAAAGTGAAAAAATGCCACGCCCTGCCACGCCCATATTTGGGGGTCAATCAAATTTTTTTTAACAATTTTAGAAGAGGGTCACCCAAGGAACATTTCTACCAAGTTTCATCAAAATCCGCCCATAGGTTTTGGAGGAGAAGATGTTTAAAGAAAAAGTTTACGCACGGACGCACTGACGCACGCACGGACGGACGCACGCACGACGGACACACCGCCATGACAATAGCTCGCTGGCCTTCGGCCAGTGGAGCTAAAAATCAGCTAAATATCTCCAAGGGTTAAGAAAAAAAGTCCGGAAAACTGAAATTTCCTGGTAATTTTCTAAGTCCAGCATCCGTATCTTCCACAAAAATCAATGGACTGGAACCAAACTCAAACTCATTCTGTCACTCATTGATGCGGACGCACATACCAAAAATCAGCTAAAAATCTCCAAGGGTTAAGAAAAAAAGTCCGGAAAACTGAAATTTCCTGGTAATTTTCTAAGTCCAGCATCCTAATCTTCCACAAAAATCAATGGACCGGAACCAAACTTAAACTCGTTCTGTAACTCATTGATGTGGACGCACATACCAAAAATCAGCTCAATATCTCCAAGGGTAAAGAAAAAAAAGTCCGGAAAACTGAAATTTCCTGGTAATTTCTAAGTCCAGCATCCGTATCTTCCACAAAAATCAATGGACTGGAACCAAACTCAAACTCGTTCTGTAACTCATTGATGCGGACTCACATACCAAAAATCAGCTCAATATCTCCAAGGGTTAAGAAAAAAAGTCCGGAAAACTGAAATCCGGACTGACAGACGGACGGACGGACGGACAGAAGGACGGACGGACAGACGGACAGACGGACAGACGGACGGAGCGCAAACCTATAGTCCCCTTCGGCTTTCGCCGGTAGGGGACTAAAAACAAATGTATCGGTAGCTTGATATATGGCATGAATAATCAAAACACTGTAGGGCCTTTTCTTAGGTCATAAGTAATATAGTTTTTCTTTTTGAAATAGTCTGATTTTTTTGTTTGAATTGAGTTTTACGCCACTTTCAAAAATCATTAAGTTATACCAAGGTTGCTTGAGCATCTAACAATGGATTCCAGAACTACTTTTAAAACCTTTCCTAGCCTCACGCTGCATCCCTCATAGGTCTATGACTACCAACCCATTGGTGGAAGACACTTAGTCAAAGAGGTGAGTGCAGCCATAAGGAATCAAACATGGGACCTTTTGAATGATAGTCTGATGCCCTACAAGACTTTGACCTTTGATCTGCATCATCCCTGTACCAATGTGATTACTCTTTCAGTCATTGGCAACATTTGCATAAGATTTCAGAGTCCTTAAGGCTTTTGAATAATAATAGCATTTTTTTTAATGAAGTTCAATTGTAATCTTTGCATTGGAACAATACAACTCAAAACATGTAGTGCTCATATTTGCATCATAAAAAGCAATTTAAAATATTTCATGCTTTAGGGTTTGAATACTTTGTTGTTACAAACATAGTTAGGGGTTGTGGAATTATGCTTGTTTTGATATAAAATATAAGGCTTATAGCATATGATTACTGAGTGACCATTACGTTGTATCTACAGCTTGAATATCAAAACACAACTTTTCGGTGGCCCATCAGCAATTTCAAAGAAGTTAAGTTAGTGGACCTGTAATATTTTCACAACATTTCCAAAGTAATGAACTTTAACAGTGTTAACCGAGGTTTCCTAATGATATCATTAGGAAACCTCGGTTAACATTGTGAAAGATTACACGTCTCGAAATGTTGCAGAAATATTACAGGTCCACTACTTTAAAACGGAGCCATGGCATACTGTAAATAAACTTAAGATTTCCTTAAAATCTACCCACCTATCATCTACCAAAAACTTGGTGTGGTAGGGCTGAACACTGTTAGCTTTGTATTCCCTGCGAGGACTCGTGATTTGATCTCCACCGATACCTTTAACACGGTCGGACGTCTTCTCTGGGTCAATCCATCCTGAGGCATTGACTGGTAGGCCATGGCGCTTCTCTCTGAAACATTATCATAATAAAACATGTCAAGTCTACTTTATTATTTAATAGACAGTACTCAAAAAAGTTGTGTATAACAATAAAAAATATGGCGTTTATGGGTGGGACTTACTTCCATATCCAGGCGTCAGTGCAATTTATTGTAGGTGACTATAAATATATTGGCACATAGATCTACAATAGTTTTGCACTTACCCCTTGATATGTTCTAAAGTGAAAATATAGTATAACCATTTTCTAAAAAAAGAGCTTTTGGAGGACAGCAATGCTGTAGACCGTATGCTGGCTAGTAAAAGAAAATCAATGTCGGCATTGGAAGAAATGTCATTAAATGAAAATCAGAGTAATGAATCTTTGTCATGAGGCTGATATGATGGCCAAAGAAGCTTTTGCAAAGTTTCCAAGCAAAGGCTCTAGTAGAAACAGAGATATTAAAGAATACATCAGTATCACGTAAAAACTTACCCAAGATTTCTAAGTCACTATTAAAATGTTACTGAATGACAAAGATTTTTAAGTTTTATTGCATCCTTGTCTAGAGAGCAATATTTTAGTGACAGAAGCATGTGCTAAGTGTCCAAGCAATGGCTTAAATAGAAACAGAGATTTGAGATAAAACCTTAACCAAATCATTACACCAATGCCAACTCCAAGACTGGAATAGCCCCCCCCTTCCTCCACTATTCTATCAATAGACTAACTTAAAAAGCTCATGACAGATTTCTATCTATCGTCAAAGAATGAAATAATCTGTAAAAATATATACCGTATTTCTCCTAATAAACGCTCCTGGGAGCTATACTTATCAAGGTAAGGGAGCTTTTATTAAGTATGCATTTTCTGATTTAAAATTGATGTCTTTTAGGCCCTTTTCCCTTCAATTTGAGGTGAATTTCCTCTTAACAAACATATAAATGAATGTTAAGAGGAAATCCATCTCATATTAGAGAAGAAGTCTCAAAAAGTTCCTAAAATTTAGACATTTGAAGTGGGTTTTTCTTAGTAAAAAATGTAGGGGTGCTACTGCTATTAGGGAGGGTGCTATTATTAGAGGAAATAATTATTATGATATGCCTAAATTGAAATAGACTGGTTTAAACTTTAAGCTTTTATTTGCAATATGCAGGCCATTTTAAATAATTTAGGGGGCTGGCAAATAGGCCTTTAGAAGGTAAAGTTAGCATGCAGATAGACGGTATCATGTACGAATGTAAAAGATATGATCTTTAAGGAGATTACATGCAACCTTGGTATGTTTTTAGTACTGAATGACTCTAAATGAGAATCAGACTTAAAGATTCACAAAAGTCTACCTTGTTCTTGCAGCCTGGGCCTCTTTCATCTGAAACTGTAATTCCCGAGCATAGTCGGCTTGTTTACGTCGTTTGGCACTTCCTGTTTCATCATGTCCTGGAAGAAAATGGAAAAGTATTCTATTGTTGAAACCTGTTTAACTACTTCTTTTCATTACTTCACTAACAGATATACATACTAAATTGCAGGATCATAATGTCTAAATAATATATATTTATCACAAAGTAACTACAATCTGAAGCATAATTATGATCATATACACTGTCAAAGATGAAAATAATGAAGAATCAAGGAGTGTCTTATCTTTATTTCAATACCATTGAGATTGTGTTTTTTTTTGAATGGGGTTTTACACAGCTTTTAACATTATTTCCGTCATTGGTATTTTTCACACCATTACTACTATCACATCCTTTCCTGGCTTCTAGCTTGCTATCCCACATAGGTCTATGATTATCAACCCTTTGGTGGGAGACAAATATTCGGAAAGGATGGGTGCTGCAATGGGGGATCAAACCCAGGACCTCTAGATGGACAGTCTGATACACTACCAACTGCACTATGATGGTGGCACCAATACCATTCCTACCTAAGTAACCATTACAAAATTAGACACAAAGTTGATTTCCATGCATAGTAAACCAGCACTGTACTATGAGACTATGCAAATCATAGAATGATTAAAAATCAATGGATACAATAGACTACCTTCACAGAAAGAGATTTAAAAGGAATTAAAAAGAATTGAAAACAAAACAAGAGCACAGCATATGGGTGACATGCAAGCTTCAATGTTGAATTAGTCTTACATTTTTTTTTTCATTCTTCTGTGGTCATTGTCTTAAATGGCAGATTCATGTTCTGAGTATAATATACAGTATTAAAAGCATGTCAAAGAAAGATCATTGTCACAGAAACACTACTTTGATCATGGTTCATATCAAATTCAATTTGAGCCACAATTGCCTGGATAAATGAATCTTAAGTAACATATAAGATATTTGATGGGATAGTGATAATAAAATAATATGCAGCTATCTTCTTCTGTCAGCAAGCTATATAAATTTCGTAATACAAGTACAACTAGAACTGTCACATAGCAGACTTATACCCCCCACCAGAACTTTGTCAAAATGTAAGAGCTATTAGTTTAGGATGTGTTTGTTACAAATATTGAGGTCACAAGCAACATTTACATAAAGCTTCATGATTGTAGGTTGCTTGGTTCTCAAGTTAGAGTCCAGAAATGAAAATTGAACAAAAAATGACTGTGACCTTGACCTTTGAACTATGTGATTCAAAAACGATAGGGCACTTACTTGGGGCATAAGTAACATTTGCATAAAGTTTTATGATTCTAGGTTGCTTAGTCCTCCAGTTAGATTCCGGAAACGAAAATTGAACAAAATTGACTGTGACTTTGACCTTTGATCTACGTGATCATAAACAATAGGGCACTTACTTGAGTCATGAGCAACATTTGCATTTAGTTTCATGATCGTAGGTCGCTTGGTTCTCATGTGCGCAAAGAAAATTGAACAAAAATTGACTGTGACCTTGACCTTTGAACTATGTGACCCCAAAACAATAGGGCACTTCCTTGGGTCATAAGCAACATTTTCATAAAATTTCATGATCATAAGCTGCTTGGTTTTCCAGTTAGAGTGTGCAAAGAAAATTGAACAAAAAATCGATTTTGACCTTGACCTTGGAACTATGTGACCCCAAAACAATAGGGCACTTCCTTGGGTCATAAGCAACATTTGCATAAATTTTCATGATTGTAGGTCGCTTGGTTCTCCAGTTAGAGTCTAGAAATGAAAAATGAACAAAAAATGACTGTGACCTCGACCTTTGAACTATGTGACTCAAAAAAAATATAACACTTCCTTGGGCATAAGTAACATAAATTGCATTAAGTTTCATGATTCAATCGCTTGGTTCTCCAGTTAGAGTCCAGAAACGAAAAGTGAACAACAATAGTTGTCCACTGACAACGTAGCTCGCCCAAATAGCTGCTCATCACAAACAGCGCTTGACCAAAGACCGAAGTTCAAAGTGGTTTCTTTCAATGTTAAAGTCCATGATCTAATAGATATCTGTTTGAGTAGTAATTAAGAAATATAAAAACTTGTTTGTTTTAATTGCATGTATAAGGTTAGGGTAAAGTGAGAGCCTACAAGCAGATGAGGTTACCAATGGAATTTCTTTGTATCAAACATGAAGTTTTTCTTTAAGATTTTTCCAAGTCCACAAAAGGTCAAGATCAAAGTCAAATTGTGAAGGACCTTGGTCTCTGTAGAAGCCTATCACCTAGTGAGTATGTGAATGAAGTAATAATGTCCCTGAGTAAAGCATTTAGAAAATATAAGCAAGGTTAATTTTTTGGTTAAAGATTTTCAGTTTAAGTTTTTCCAAGTCCATAAAAGGTCAAGGTCAAGGTCAAATTGTCAAGGCCCTTGGTTTCTGGTCAGAGCCTTTCATCTGGTGACTATGTATATGAAGTAATGATGTCCCTAGGTTAAAGCATTCATAAAATATAAGCAAGGTTAAGGTTTTTGGTAAAAGAATTTCGGTTAAAGTATTTCTAAGTTCATAAAAGGTCAAGGTCAAATTATCAAGGACCTTGATCTCTCACAAAAGCCTATCACCTAATGAGTATGTATATGAAGTAATGATGTCCCTAGGTTAAAGCATTCAGAAAATATAAGCAAGGTTAAAGTTTTTGGTTAAAGTTTTCAGTTAAAGTTTTTCTAAGTCCACAAATGGTAAAGGTCAAGGTCAAATTGTGAAGGACCTTGGTCTCTGGTGAAAGCCTATCACCTGGTGAGTATATATATATGAAGCTATGATGTCCCTAGGTTAGAGCATTAAAAAAATATATGCAAGGTTAAAGTTTTTGGTTCAAGTTTTTTGGTTAAAGTTTTTCTAAGTCGACAAAGGGTCAAGGTCAAGGTCAAATTGTCAAGGACCTTTGTCTATGGTGAAAGCCTATCACCTAATGAGTATGCATATGAAGTAATGATGTCTCTAGTTTAAAGCCTACAGAAAATATAAGCAAGGTTAAAGTTTTTTTGGTTAAAGTTTTTGGTTAAAGTTTTTGGTTAAAGTTTTTGGTTAAAGTTTTTTTGAAAGGGTCAAGGTCACAGTCTAAAGGTCATTTCAACATGGATGTTGGTCTCAAATGAAAGCCTATGCCCTAATGAGTGTTTCTGTAAAAAATAAAGCCTCTAGGATATATATTGATAGAAAAAAAAAACTTTAACCTAATGCGGACGCCGACGCTGACGCCGACGCCAAGAACCGAGGGTATGACAATAGCTCTTCGGAGACTTTCGTCCTGGGCAAGCTAAAAAATGACTGTGACCTTGACTTTCGACTTAAGTGGCTCAAAAACAATAGAGCACTTCCTTGTGTCATCAGCAACTTTTGCATTTCGTTTCATGATTCTAGGTCGCTTGGTTCTCCAGTTAGAGTCCAGAAACGAAAATTAAACAAAGGCTGACTGTGAACCAAAAACAATAGGGCACTTCCTCAGGTCATAAGCAGCATTTGTTTAACCCTTTGCTGTTTAATCCCTGCTTTTTACGTGCCTGTGATTTTATGATTGAGAAAACATTGTGAAAAAAGAAGAAATTGCTTCTGACAAGCAATTTCTTCTTTTCCCACACTATTTTCTACCCTACTGAATGGTTATTTTTCAAATTTAATCCACTTTAAATTTTCGTCTTCAAAACCTTTGAATTTGGACAGGCCCAAAATTTTGTAAAACAGGAAAGGGTTAAAGTTTCATGATTCTTGGTCAATTGGTTCTTGAGTTAGAGTCTGGAAACAAAAAGGTCTACATATGGACAGACAGATGGACAGACAGACAGATAAGGTGAAACCAATATACTCCCCTCTACTTTGTAGGTGGAAGTACTCATGTGCGTATTTAAATTCAACCAAGGATGCATTGGTGTTTGGATCAATGCAAAATGTATATCAACTCTTGTAAATTTAAAGACTGGTGCAAATTTAATTACCTTATAAATGACAGAATAAAACAAAGCATAACTATTTCATTATTTTTCAAGACACAGACAAAGAGAAAAAAGGGTGCCCAAAAAGTTTTTCTTGTATTTATAAAAATAATAAGACTTTGCAGAATATTTCACTTTTTTAGATGACGAGTCTATATTTAAGCACAAATTTGATATTCTATTTAAAATATGACTTAATTTTTTTACATAAACCGAGGAAATTGAGAAATTTATCAAGTCAGGTTAACCTGCGAAAAATGTGATGCCAGTAGTGTAATAACATTCATGTAATATCAAAAATATTCAACTAGGTTATTTCACTAGCAATTTAGGTCATATTAAAAATAAATATATTACACAAGAGTTTGAGCTTGTGTATATCTGCACAAACCAGTACAACCAAAGAGCATAATCATTCATTTCAAAAAGACGGAAATATATTCAGAGAACATTACCTCTCAAAAACATTAGTTCCATTTCTTTAAAGTAAAAGTTTGTGTGATCCTCTCATTATTTCTCAATAGATGTAATTGATGTCATCTAACATTCCAGTCTCTTTACTATAGTGTTCAGCATTAAGTAAGGCTGAGTCAAGTTTGAATTATAGCAAAACCTCATAATTATGTGCAACACCAATAGCCTTGTAAGAGCCAAATTTCAGGAGAAATGTCTTGGCTAACACCCTTGACATAAACATTTATAAAAGTTTGTTCAACTTTGATAAAATTTTACAGGTGATGATAAACTATGAAATACATTTATCCCTCAGTACTTGACTTTGTTATGAAATATCTATAAACCGTAGAGGCTAATATAAAATCTCAGAATCAAAATAACCCAAATCTTTAAACCTCATAAACTGATTGGTAAAAGTGTGTGCCTTGCAATTTTTTAAAAAAGACTATACCAAAGATAGACATATGCTTGTATTCATTTATCAAATCTTCATAAACATTAGCCAGTATAAACCTACTGAGATAGCATCAATGAATCTACGCATGATAGTCAACAAATGCTAGCAACAGGCCACAAGACTCATCAATATTTCAGTGAGACAATACCATGGACTAATTGTGATGTGAACAATACATGCTTATAAAAATCTATATCTACAACTACTAGTTATATACATGTATATGTGATAGCGTCTAAGTGATCAACCTGCACCAAATATAAATGTACAATAAAAAAAATGTAAATCATTACAAATTTAAGGACAGTGCTCGACACATGCTTAGTTAACACTAACAAGAGCAGGGTTGTTGATGAAAGTTTATAAAAAAACATCATATAAATAAAACAAGAGGGCCATAGTGGCCCTTAATCGCTCACCTGAATGAACTGTCTAAATTTTTTCAATATTCTTCTGCCTCTGTACAACCTGATAATACCTTTTTTAAAATTTTCAGGTTGACTTACAAGGTTTTTCTAAGATTTGACTCCCTGACCTAGTTTTTGACCCCAGTTGACCCAATTTCATACTCATCAAAAATTGCATCAATTCAATAATTCTGACGAAATCTCATGTTGATTGAACATAAAAAGTGGCCTCTAGAGTGCATACAAGGTTTTTCTAAGATTTGACCCCAAGACATAGTTTTTGATCCCAGTTGACCCAATTTCCAACTCGTCCTAGATTTCATCAAGACAATCATTCTGATCAAATTTCAGGTTGATCCAGCAAAAAATATGGCCTCTAGAGTGCATACAAGGTTTTTCTAAGATTTGACCCTGTGACCTAGTTTTTGACCCCAGTTGACCCAATTTCGAAGACGTCCGAGATTTCATCGAGTCATTCATTCTGATCGAATTTTAGGTTGATCTAGCAAAATATGTGGCCTCTAGAGTGCATACAAGGTTTTTCTATGATTTGAACCTGTGACCTAGTTTTTGACCCCGGTTGACCCAATTTCAACCTTGTCAGAGATTTCATCAAGACATTTATTCTGACCAAAATGCAGGTTGATTGGGCAAAAATTGAGGCCTCTAGAGTGCATACAAGGTTTTTCTAAGATTTGACCCTGTGACCTAGTTTTTGACCCCAGTTGACCCAATTTCAAACTCATCCGAGATTTCATCAAGACAATCATTCTGACCAAAATTCAGATTGATTGGGCGAAAAATGTGGCCTCTAGAGTGCATACAAGGTTTTTCTAAGATTTGACCCTGTGACCTAGTTTTTGACCCTGGTTGACCCAATTTCAAACTCATCCGAGATTTCATCAAGACAATCATTCTGACCAAAATTCAGGTTGATTGGGCCAAAAAATGTGGCCTCTAGAGTGTATACAAGGTTTTTCTAAGATTTGACCCTGTGACCTAGTTTTTGACCCCAGTTGACCCAATTTTGAACTACTCTGAGATTTCATCAAGACAATCATTCTGACCAAAATTCAGGTTGTTTGGGCAAAAAATGTGGCCTCTAGAGTGCATACAAGGTTTTTCTAAGATTTGACCCTGTGACCTAGTTTTTGACCCCGGTTGACCCAATTTGGAACTCGTCCGAGATTTCATCAAGACAATCATTCTGACCAAAATTCAGGTTGATTGGGCAAAAATTGTGGCCTCTAGAGTGCATACAAGGTTTTTCTAAGATTTGACCCTGTGACCTAGTTTTTGACCCCAGTTGACCCAATTTTGAACTTGTCCGAGATTTCATCAAGACAATCATTCTGACCAAAATTCAGGTTGATTGGGCAAAAAATGTGGCCTCTAGAGTGCATACAAGGTTTTTCTAAGATTTGACCCTGTGACCTAGTTTTTGACCCCGGTTGACCCAATTTCGAACTCGTCCGAGATTTCATCAAGACAATCATTCTGACCAAAATTCAGGTTGATTGGGCAAAAATTGTGGCCTCTAGAGTGCATACAAGGTTTTTCTAAGATTTGACCCTGTGACCTAGTTTTTGACCCCAGTTGACCCAATTTCGAACTCGTCCGAGATTTCATCAAGAAAATCATTCTGACCAAAATTCAGGTTAATCGGGCAAAAAATGTGGCCTCTACATTGCATACAAGGTTTTTCTAAGATTTGACCACATGACCCAGTTTTTGACCCCAGTTGACCCAATTTCTAACTTGTCCGAGATTTCATCAAGGCAATCATTCTGACCAAAATTCAGGTTGATTGGGCAAAAAACATGGCCTCTAGAGTGCATAAAAGGTTTTTCTAAGATTTGACCCTGTGACCTTGTTTTTGACCCAAGTTGACCCAATTTCGAACTCGTCCGAGATTTCATCAAGACAATCATTCTGACCAAAATTCAGGTTGATTGGGAAGAAAATGTGGCCCCTAGGGTGCATACATGGTTCTAAGATTTGACCCTGTGACCTAGTTTTTGACCCCGGTTGACCCAATTTCGAACTCGTCCGAGATTACATCAAGACAATCATTCTGACCAAAATTCAGGTTGATTGGGCAAAAAATGTGGCCTCTAGAGTGCATACAAGGTTTTTCTAAGATTTGACCCTTTGACCTTGTTTTTGACCCCAGTTGACCCAATTTCGAAATTCGTCCGAGATTTCATCAAGACAATCATTCTGACCAAAATTCAGATTGATTGGGCAAAAAATGTGGCCTCTAGAGTGCATACAAGGCAAATGTTGACGACGGACGTCGCACGACGGACGACGGACATCCACCTAACCACAATAGCTCACCTTGAGCACTTTGTGCTCAGGTGAGCTAAAAAAAATGAATTTCAAGTTACCCCCTTGATAGTACATGCACAATTTTTGATAGGGTACTTGTAAGTTTCAAGTAAATAAGTTATACCTATAATTGGTGAAAAACAGTTGATGAAATTCTATGCAAAAAACTATGGAAACAATCCTATAATTTGACCATAATAATGACATGGCTTAGAAGACTTTACAAAGCCCACCCAACACTTTTTCATAGTAACATATAATCTAGATATATTGAACAAGATCTGAACCTATGGATGACCTTTTAAACAATTTCACACATGCACATAGTTAAGACTCTGACCAGTCTTTGCATTCACCAGTCTGATCAGTTAGTCTTAAACTGCACACTCAATAAAAAGCTACAGACCTATCAGATCTACAAATATTTTAGATTACAAATTCAAATATTTCATATGTCCTAGCTCAAAGCCTATCTTGTGGTTACTCATTGGAATTGTCTTTCATAAAGACAATTCAAATGAGTACCAAGATCATAGGGTTTTATTGTGAAATAAAGTTTCTAGACTGGATATACCCCCACTTATCTGTACTTCTGCCTATCATAGTCTTTGTTCACAATCACAGAATTTTTATATTTTATATACAGGCAGCTCAATGTCTGTCCATCACACACACATGCAATTGTTGAAAATGTAAAACACAGGCTTGATATTATGTAATTTTTATGTAAATTGCTTTGACAGACTATAGATGTTTCTGTTTTAGAATGCATAAATGTTACAATCAAAATACATGTACAAGAATACAAGAATAAGGTATTTAAAAGAATTAAACCGTGCATCAGTGCAAATCTACTACAAGTGCCTATAAAGTTTATTTCTATAGGCTTGGACAATATGAGGGTTTGAGACAAGACTGCACTATAGTCCGTTTGACTTCTATATGGACCGACCTTTTCATCAATTACATAAAATTGCGTTTGAATGAAGGATTTCTATTTGGTAAAATATCAATTTCAGCTTAATACCATTCCAAAAAATATTTTTTGGAAACAAAAAGATTTTAAAATAATGATTTTGTCTATCTAGTTAATGATAATATTTTCGCATTTTCTGCTCTTAAACACTGTAAAAGGCTGTTTAGCTGTAAGAAGATATAAACAAATCGTAAAAACATGTGGTTTTACACTAAACATTTGACAGAAGAAATGTCCATTATTCCATATTTGGACAAGCTAATTAGCATATCGACGGTCAGGACATCTTAAACTTATATCACGTGATTTGTACCGTTATTACTCGCCTGCTTATCTAGTTTTCCTCGTGAAAATCCCAAACACTTCTTAAAATAATCCTTTTTGATTGGTCTAAATAAGGGAATATGGGGACATCTCAGAATGATTGAAAATTATATCAATTATCTTGTCAAACAGTTTTTTAACAAATACAGATTACACTAAGATTTGATATCTTAATGAAGTTAAAAAATGCTGCAAAATCAATTTTACAAAAATTCTCGATTCTATAATGAACAACTTGTCAAAATTCATACACTTTTGACTTGACCCCTATGCAAATCAGAGCTATTTTAGGATAGACAATTCGCTGTTCCGTTTATTACAGACACGAGTAGGTATGAAAGGCAGAAAGTTAACATGTAGACGGACGGGCAAAATCATTATTACACCTTCAAAAATTCTGAAAAACAGAATTCTTCATGGTATTAGATGGAAAATATGATATGACAAGAAAAAATAGCTTCATTAATTCAATTCTGAGATTTTCGGTGAAACGTTGGTTCATACAGAAGTCAAACGGACTATAAGTGTATATACTTTGTATATACACTTAGTACAGTCTTGCACTGAACTCTCAAATAGTTTTGAGCTGACATCTCCCATATTCAAATGTTTAGAAATGAACCCTGCTTTGCAACTGATTTCACATAAAAATCTCAGCACAAAACAGTTGTAAATACCTTGAAACAAAAAGGCAGCTACTACTGTTTGAAACTGAGCTATCAAATGCAAAGGTCTCAAATGTGTGCAAATAATTTCATTTTGAACACAGGGATCAAAATGTATAAATAACAATCAATGTCATTTATGGCAAATGCACCTGAAGTTTGTAACTGAAACCATCTCTAAAGTTATATTTAGTTGAGTTCCAGAGGAGAAAAAAATATAAACACAATGAAAATGATATGCGTATCAATCAAGGGCTTATAACAACAATATTAAATTTTGAAATGATGGCAACGGGATATTCTTTTTTGTGTGGTTTCAAGGCAAGATCAATATGATTTTGATTTTTACAACAAATCTTAATCTACAACACCTTTAAATTTAAATGCAGTTCTGAGAAAGGATTTAGTACAACATAACAAGGGTAAATACTTTGCTAAGTGAAATATATTTCTTTCCTTTGGATCCATTAGTCTTTTTTATAATTTAAATGAGAAAGAGTTAGTGACTACAAAATCAAACTTGAGTTTAGTTATACAAATTTTTTGTCTTAAATAAGACCTATCACCAGGAACTATTGAAATTAGTTAAAATACATGTTCAACTAGCAAGTTACACAGAGAAAAACAAGATTACATTTAAGATGTCAGAAAGAAACAGTAGATGTTTCTTAAACATAAATCCCTCCCCAATCAGCTAGGTTTGTAAAATGACCTTTATGATAAACCTCATGAAATACTATAAAATAATATCGATAACCTATCACTTCAAGCACAAAACATCAAGGTCAATAAAAAACCTCAAATATCGTAAATATATAACTTTTTACTTTGACCTTGAAGATTTGATGATGGTCGTACATTTGCTTTGCTTGAGAATTTCAAATAATTTGATTCCTTAGAAAATATTTACTTTTTTACATGCTTTGTCAATTAATATATAGGTGAAATAGAAACAATAAGAAATTACATACTTGTTGCATACATGCAGATATGTATGACCCAATAAACGACAATTCCAACAATTTCACATGTGGCGACATGAAGACTCAGATCAGCCAGTGCATCCGCACAGTCTGATCAGAGTCTTCACCACACACTTTGTAGATAGCTTCTGACTCATAGTGTCTGCAGCTTACATTCATCTATATTTTCACTATGAGGACACCTCAATGCTTGGCCATCACACATATTAAATTGTTGAAAATGTCACATACAGGCTCACATACCATGTTGACAATATGTGGACAAATAAAGATAGATGTGTAAACAGTGTCAACCTACCAGCACCAGGGACCCCACCTGTGTAAAAGAGTGATGGATGGTAAATTTATAAAATGACGGATTATTGTGCAGGATGATCTTTTTCCAAAAGACATACACTATCTTTTAGATGAACAAGATGTGTTTGTGAAACATGAATGCCCCCGACACGGCATTTTTTTCAAAGGTTGACCTTGACAGATGACCTTGACCTTGTCACATGATCTTGACTTTGGTACCAGCGGATGCGGATCATTGAGATCTATCATCATGCTAAGTATTAGCTTTGTATCTTGAATAGGCTTGAAGATATTGGCAAGGTTAAGTTTTCGGGTTATGTTTTTTCAAAGTTTGACCTTGACAGATGACCTTGACCTTGTCACATGACCTTGACTTTGGTACCAGCGGATGGGGATCATTGAGATCTATCATCATGCCAAATATTAGCTTTGTATCTCGAATAGGCTTGAAGATATTGGCAAGGCTAAGTTTTCGGGTTAAGTTTTCGGACAGACGGAGGGACAGACAGACAAACAGACAGACAGACGGACGGACAGACAGAAAGACAGACAGACGGACATGAGTAAAACAATATGCCCCTGATCTCTCGATACGGGGGCATAAAAAGTTGCATGCATGAAAAGCATGTAGCAAATGTTACACTGTACATTATATACAAACTATAGTTTTGAATAATAATGATTATTTCTGTTTGCTAGATAAAGAGCTGACCTAAATCAGTTTTGAGTTCAATCATTCCCACTAAACTATCCCTAATGACACTACAATGCACCAAGTTTCTCCTTATAATACTCATGGAACTATGCAAAGGTTTCATTTGTGACCTTATTGAGCCATAAAAGATAACTTTTTGTTTAATTTCCACAGTTAGAGCATTTTATCGAGTTTGACTTTTTTCAATAAACAAAATTCCTGAAATACAAGGATACCTGCATCAAATTCTTTATGCTAGTTGTACATTTTTTCATTCTATTATTTTACAATGAGTATTCATATCCCGGGAAATTTCTGAAACATCATTTCAGAATGAGTAACTTCAATATTCAAGTAATTTTACTTATAATGAGATAATAATATTATGCCGAACATCAGAAAGCAATATGTAGGTCTGTTGACGAAATTCGTAGATGATAAAAGGACAGAAGTCCGAAAAATTGTGAAAATCAGTAATTCCATCCTGCCCATACAAAATTTCTTGAGTTAATATATAGGCAAAAAAAAAATGCAATGAGGATGTTTTACTTAAATATGACTCAATAGTATTGAAGAGGGAAGATTCAGTCAGAAAAGGGTGAAGACTTATAATTCTAATATACAATTCTGATCATAAAAGCCTATTTAGTACAGATCAAATAATATCAATAGTAATTCATATTCATACAATAAAGATCAAATAAAATGAAATGTTAAATGCTCCATACTCTCAAATACCTATAGACAACTCTTACAAATACCTTGTAATTGTAAAATACGTACAGTATGTTACAAGGAGGGGACATTGCGAAAAATATACTGAGTGACTTAAAATAGTTTTCCATTACTGACCCCTTGAGATGTGTGATAAAATTATTGAGTGGTTACATTACAACTTTCTTATGTAAACTAATCCAAGGCTTGCTTGTAATTTGTGTTTTCAAAAGAAGAAATCAATGTGCCTATGAAAAACAGTTGTAACTGCTTATAAACATAGTTAAAGGCATTTACAACTGTTTCCTACTGAGCCATTAGTGTGATGCTGATGTCGTGTTTTTCTTCCTGGGTAACAGCATTTTCTTTATTAAAAACAATGTTTTTCTCAATATCTATTAATTCATTTCTTTGCAGGCAAGTTCATTTCGATCCCTGACAAGTAGGAAATTGGCATTTACTTGTCCATGGACAAGTGGAGGAGAGTGGTATTTTCACACCCCTGAATAAAGTTTTAACATGCAAAAGTAAATTTCTCCAATTTCAATAAAGGTATAGATAGAGATGAAAATCAATGAAGTGATGTCCCAAATGAAGCATACATAATACCCAGCAACCTTTATATACAGCCATCATTTATCAATGAAAGGTTACAATCATAGGATTAACTTGCCAACCAATGAATATACTTACTGAATATATTTAAGGCTGATAGTACAGTTTTCTGTATAGATTATTTAATTTTCCTTCACCATTCCAAATTCTAAATGTTTGTTCAAAGGGGTTCCTACACAATTAATGTTATCCAATCATTATGTCTTGTTTGTTTGAATGGAGTTAAACGCCATTTTCAACAATCTTTAAGTTATATTTCAGCAGCTGGAGCAACTGTCAATGGATTCCTGGTATTTCACACACCAGTTCTACTATTACATCCTTTTCTAGCCTCCAGCTGCTATCCCACATAGGTCTATGAATATCAACCCAATGATGGGAGACAAATAGTAAGAAAGGATGAGTGCCGTCATCAGGAAGAATCACTGCAATATTATAAATTGATTTAATATTATTGCCAATAAAATTGATAGTGTATAGGACTCAATTGAATTGATTTTGATGAATTTCATACTTCAAGAGGTCAATATAAGATTAAGAAGTGTACCAAAATGGACCTCTAATAAATCTATAATCTTTATTTATTTTTTTCAATAAGTTATTTTACAGTTTTCTAAAATGGTTCCTTTTTGTGTTTGATTGATCACATTTAGAAGTGTTAACATAATGTCATGAAGGTCCATATTCTTGTGATGGGTCATGTTTTATAATTGTGACCGTCATTGCAAAAAAGGATTATCTAGGAACACTGTGAAAATAAAAATTGTAGAAAGAGTATTAAAACATTTGAACTTGAAGGTAGAATGACTAAAATAAATTCAGAAAACAAAACAAGTCTGAGCAGTTGAGCAGTCCTGGAAGTCTGAATAGGATCAACACTTGACGCACTTCCATTATGGTCCCTTTTTGCGTGGCAGGTCACAATTTCATTTCCAAATCCTAATCAATTATCTCAATCTCAACTTTCAAAGATTCTTTAAATTTTGTAAGGAAATTGCTGAAAATATACCTACCAACAAGGAGTGTTGCATTATAAGGCTGTCTGACGGCCGTCATTTCTGGCTCTCTGGGTGGTGGGGGTGGTTCTGTCTGTTAGAATATAAATATCCAAAATTTATCACTTAATTCCAACATAGAATAATAACAATATCACTATCATGTTGTCACATACTTATTACACATTTATTAAAAGTAATGAAATTCAATGAAAAACAAATCACTATGTTTAATTCAGATCAATTTCAACACATGAAAAATTCCTTCTTATCTTAACAGAAAATTAATACTTTATGAATCTTCTTGCTTATTTCGTATTATCCTTTTCATGATATATTCTCACTTCCAATTATCTGACTCATTCGTATTTTTTCCTTTTTATAGTTTCACTCTTTTATTCCTTTATAAACCAACACTGTATTTTTAAATAATCATTAAAGTTCCACTATAAACCAACACTGTTTTTAACCCATTAAAATTAATACTTTATGAATCTTCTTGCTTATTTCTTATTATCCTTCTCATGAAAAATTCTCACTTCCAATTATCTGACTGACATTCGTATTTTTTCCTTTTTATAGTTTCACTCTTTTATTCCTTCATAAATCGACACTGTTTTTTTAAATAATCATAAAAGTTCCATTATAAACCAACACTGTTTTTAAACTATTATTAAAGTTCCATTATAAAAGTTTAACACAGGTAAGTACTAGATGACAAATCTTTCACTAGTCGTTTCACACCTTTGATTCTGTTCCAAAAACTGTCAAACTTTACCAATGATTTTGCCAATATTTTCAAACTTTAATCCTTTCAATACATTAATAACATGACTATTGAAAGTATTTACATGTTTATGTCCCTATAAAATTTGGAAGAAGTCTCATATTCAATCATGTGAACTTGGTCTACTACAGACTAAAATTCTCAAATATTTATAAGTTTAAAGTAGATTGTTTACAATTTATTTATTCCACATGTTTTTAAAATATTACGAACATGTCTTAGCAAGTTTGTAAAGTAAATAAGTCTATTGAAATGAATTCTTCCTGTCTGATAACTTATTAACCCTTCTACAAGGGTTTTTTAAATCTTCAATTTCATACCTTGGGGTTACAAAGTTTCAACTGTTAATTACTAATTTCATGTTTAGGAAAAAAAATTCTTGTCCCAAATAATTTCTCATTCTCCCCCAGGATTTCCTATATTTTATTTAATTATGAATCACTTACTAGTATACTTATTATACAAATATCATGTAAATATTAGGTATAGGTGTATTTTCAAAACTGAGCACTGACATAGGCGCAGAGTCCATTACCATAGGTAAATCGGGTATAATTAAAAAGCAAATGATAGGAACTTAACCTGATCCCTTCACTAATGAAAGTACATATTTGAGTGAACTTTGCTTATAAGACAAGCTAAAGTGTTGGTTTAAAAGGTAAATTTTAAACTTTCTTAATGCGTTATTTTAACCTGTTTTATCTATTTCAAACAAATGGCACAATAATCTAACAGTAAATAGTTGATTTCACAGCTCACTGCGCAAAATCTATCTATACCTTAATTTATGTTTACAATTAGTAGCAGGAATAAGTCTCTATTTTGATCACTGGAACAGTTAAGAAGATTGACCCATATACATAAGAAATGTCAATCAATGTACACAAGACAGATCAATGGCACAAAATCTATGCCTGTAATCAAGGTAAACAAATAGTTCAATACTGAACTCAAGTACATAATTTACTGCTGATTCTTTAGGGCCTAGGGCCATCTTCACAGAAAAGAGTTCTTCTCATATTCAATATTCTATAGATTATATCTCTTTTTTTATTTTACCTCTATCTAATGAGTGTAGTCAAAGGATAATTTTGAAAGCAGTCTGATATTGTTAGACACAGCAAATCAATGGCCGAGAATGAAACAATTGTAACAACAACAAGAAGATCAGTTTGTTAAATTGTAATAATTATAATCATGAAAAAAAATTATTTAAAGAAGGTAGTTTGTTTCAATATAGCCGTAAGATTGAAATAATTATAATCATGAAAAAAATTATTTAAAGAAGGTAGTTTGTTTCGATATAGCCATACAACTATTATACAAAGAACTTGTTTACAATGAGGTCCTATGAAACAATTCAATCTATGAAAATATCCCTATCATCATCTGTTGTCAAATTATCAAACTAAGAGGATACTTAATAAGTATATGTAATTTAAGTTATACGGTAAGTATCATTTTAACATTATAACACGATGGTGTAAACACATAAAGAGCCTCATAATGAAATAATAAAAACAAGTGCATGTCGTATTGAGATGCAATACAGGAGTCCCCCACCGGATAACAAAAAATCCTTTCTTATAATATATCTCCTACTTACTAGATCTTCTTCTCAATGAGATCTACCAGTGTACAAAGTTTGAAGTTGCTAGGGCTTATAGTTTAGGAGATAAGTACGGGACAAAAATGTAAGGATAGAAACAACAAAGGGCAATAACTCAAAAAGTGGACATGGCAGAGTGGACATGGCAGAGTGACAGTTCTTGTACATGACACTTGTCCTCAATGATATCTATAAGTGTAGCAAGTTTGCAGTTTCTAGCACTTATGGTTTAGAAGATATGTTCCGGACAAAAATATAAAGGTAAAAACAACAAAGGGCAATAACTCAAAAAGTGGGTGTGGCAGAGTAACAGTTCTTGTACATGACACTTGTCCTCAATGAGATCTATAGGTGTACAAAGTTTAAAGTTGCTAGCACTTATAGTTTAGGAGATATGATCCGGAAAAGAATGTAAGACTAAAAACAACAAAGGGCAATAACTCAAAAAGTGGACATGGCAGAGTAACAGTTCTTGTACATGACACTTGTCCTCGATAAGATCTATCAGTGTACAAAGTTTGAAGTTGCTAGCACTTATGGTTTATGAGATATGTTCCGGACAAGAATTTAAGGCTAAAAACAACAAAGGGCAATAACTCAAAAAGTGGTCGTGGCAGAGTAACGGTTCTTGAACATGACACTTCTCCTCAATGAGATCTATAAGTGTACAAAGTTTGAAGTTGCTAGCACACATAGTTAAGGAGATATGTTCCGGACAAGAATGTAAGGCTAAAATCAACAAAGGGCAATAACTCAAAAAGTGGGCATGGCAGAGTAACGGTTCTTGAACATGACACTTCTCCTCAATGAGATCTATAAGTGTACCAAGTTTGAAGTTGCTAGCACATATGGTTTAGAAGATATAGCCTGGACAAAAGTGTGACGGACGGACGGACGGATGGACGGACAGACAGACGGACAGACAGACAGACGGACGGACAGACGGAATCGAGCAAACCTATAGTCCCCCAACCGGTAACCGGTGGGGGACTAAAAACTCTATACAGTAGAACTTCACTTGCAATAAAATTCATGTCATGTGTTCTACAGTGTACACAGACAGCTCTGCCCATTAATGATGTCATCTTTAGCATTGAAGCTTTTGATGTTGTATAACCAACAGGGGGAGGGGAGAAGAAGTTCAATGCAAAGTAAAACCCTTGTGCTCTGCCCTCGCATTTTACCATTTGTATATAACTCCTGCTCAATCAGACTTTATTCATGGACACATGAACGCAATGTAATTATCTCATTAACAGTTTATATACAGTTCCCAACCTTATTACTCTTTATGTCATTGTTTTAAAAAAAGAACTTTTCATGTATTAAATGCCTTTTTAAATTGTTGTGGGTCAAAGAATTCTTAAATGATCCCTTTACACTGTAGATTATTGAACATTATTAAATAAGGTATAAATAGATTCTATATTCAGAATGAAAGGTTGAGAAATTGTCTCAAAACTTTTATACTGATGGGTCTCTTACTATCATAATTACTGCTTTTATTTAGGTTGCCAAGTGACATATTTTTTTCCAATCAATTATTTGGTGGTGATACCAATTTGACAGGCTTTGGTTTCTTTAATTAACAGAAAAAATAACATGAACCAATTGCAAGTTCGTTATCATTTTTTTTAAAAGTACAGCGCTTATATATATATATATATATATATAAATGCAAAAATATTCCACATTCATTCACAAGAGAGGGTTAATTATACAAATTGAGGGCTCAGCACAAAGCTATTGTAAGTGTATATATATTTATAGGCACTTACATTAGTTTTGCATAGACCCCTTGCTATGAATTTTTGAAAAGCAAACATTGTTATGCAATTTGAGTATAATGTCTATACGTCAATAATCATTTGATATTGACCAATACCATCCTATTCAATTTGGCACACAAACATTATGTAATTGTAGAAGTACAAATTGAAAAGTCATTAAGATGGCTTTTGGCTTTGAATTGAATGGTATCTTCTACATAATGTTTATATGACTATAGAATTTTAATATGTTATAGGATTTTTTGTGCCGATAGGTAACCAATTTTTTTCTAGGACTTGAATTTCAATTTTAACCCTACCAATTTTATCAAACAACACATTGCCAGATATAATTGAGAAATTGTTTCTTAAGTCCTTTCATAATAGTCCCATATTCCTTTGGAAGAGAAATTACATGTAACATATGCAATTACTTTAAGCAATTACATCATTCAGAAAAGATAAACTTTTGCAAATAGACATAATTTATGATATATGATAAAATATTTAAGACAGGGTACAGGGCAAAGGAAAGATTGTGGGTAAAGGAAATGTATGAAATTCTTCTAATCCTATGAAAATCTGATGTGTTTTTCTCCTTTTAAATATATTCAAGACAGCAAAAATTATGATTTTCATGGTTTCAAAGAATATGGAATCATTACAAGGAAAAAACTTGTTAGAAAGAAATATATTAAAGATATGGTTAAGAAAATTTTTTACACTCAATATCCAGTGTATTTTTCATGATAAAGTATTAAGAATGCAGATTTCAAAAGTACTTCAATACTTGTGGTTGATCGGTTAAACCCAAATATTATCCAAGTAGTCTTGGTGAGACTTTAAAGTTTACAGCTGATCTCTTGAACCACTTACCAGACAACAATGTTTATAGGGTAGTCTGAATTGAAATGGGCTACATATTGATGGCTCAGTGCAAAACAGTTGTAACTGCCTATATGTTTATAGGCAGTTACAACTGTTTTGCACTGAGCCATTGATATGATAATTCAAAATGAGCTCTAATTCATACATATAATAACACTTGGTGGAAAAACATTGTGGCAAAAGAAATGATAATTGAAATTAAATTTAACTTTCTCTTTTCAACAAATATGGTTTTCTTAGTAAATTTTCAGCTGTGAGCCAAATCTAAAGATTGTTTTGTTATTAGACGAAATAATTATTACTAAATTATGAGATGAAATTGAAGTTCAATTTCAAGTTGAACAAGATGTGTTTGTGAAACACTAATGCCCCTGTCACAGCATTTTTTTTCAAAGTTTGACCTTGACAGATGACCTTGACCTTGTCACATGACCTTGACTTTGGTATCAGCAGATGCGGATCATTGAGATCTTTCATCGTGCCAAATATGAGCCTTGTATCTTGAATAGGCTTGAAGATATTGGCAAAGGTTAAGTTTGGTTAAGTTTTCAGACAGACGGACGGACAGACAGACAGACAGACGGACAGACAGACGGACATGAGTAAAACAATATGCCCCTGATCTATCAATACGGGGGCATAAAAAGTTGTATGTTATAACTCATATTAAAAGCAAATTAGTGATAGTACAAATTTTTTATAGTGACTGAATGATATAAGGGTCAATTGGTAATTGTAGGTTCAAGTTGATATATGAGCCTGTGTGTGACATTTCCAACAATTTATCATGTGCATGAGGTGCACGCAATGTGCAGGTTGAGCAGTCACAAAGTGCAATCAGAAGATTACCTTTCTTTAATGCTTTTCAGTGGTATATCAAGACATAACGGAAGATTATCATTTTGATAAATTCACTGCCTCACCAGTGAAAATATCTAAAACTTTTACCCCTTTTTTGTTCATTCTATCTGATGTCATCTTAACTGAGTCAAATAAGTGATGTCACCATGAATGATGCATAGCAATCACATACAAAACAAGAGCCGTCAGCGACGGATTATGCTCCCCGAATAAGGCATTGTCACAAAAAAAAGAGCCATGTTGGACATGGACATCCCCTGCCACGAAAGCTTGATAGTAAACTGAAGCCTAATAGATTAAAGATTCTTTAGTACTGTCAGAGATTAACATCCTATAAAATCTAAGTAATAAAAATAACAAAGGGCAACAACTCCAAAATTATGCAAGCAAGAGTTGTAGTTCAGGTGTATTGCACTTCTCCTCAATGAGATATATCCACCCATAAAGTTTCAAGTTGATAGCTATTATACTTTAGGAGATATGCTCTGTGGTCAGATTGCAAGGACTCAAATAAGGTGTAATCTTATACAGCAAACATAAAGGTAACAAACATTAAACCTCCTTTTTGCATGACGTATTTTTAGACACAAATTTCAAATAGTTTATGGTAAAGGGCATCTGATTTGCTAATGAAATGTGAAATTTCATCAAATTCTGAGCATAAGACTAGGAGAAATGAAAGAATAACTGTGCTAACTTAAAGGTAACAAACATTTAGCCCCCTTTTTCCATGATATTTTTTTTTTACATTAATTTCAAATTGTTTATAGTAAAGGGCATCTGATTTGCTACTCAAATAAGAAATTTCACAAAATCTGACTGTTAGACTAGGAGAAATTTGGGAAAAACTGTTTTTTACCCTAAGTCCCCTTTTCCCGTGATGAGGCCTCAAATCCAAAAACCGTCACAGATGCATCAACACTATATCATAGGAAGTTCACATGGTAAGTTTCATTTGATTTGGCCCAAGGGTTATGGAGAAATAGGTGGGGTTGGACGGATGGACGGAATTACTATTTTACATGCTAACATAAAGGTAACAAACATTAAGCCCCCTTTTCCCATGATAAATTTTTTTTTTCGTTAATTTAAAATTGTTATAGTAAAGGGCATCTGATTTGCTACTCAAATATGATATTTCACTAAATTCTGACAGTTAGACTAGGAGAAATTCGGGAAAAACTGATTTTTACCCTAAGTCCCCTTTTCCCGTGACGAGGCCTCAAATCCAAAAACCGTCACAGATGCATCATCACTATATAATAAGGAGTTCACATGGTAAGTTTCATTTGATTTGGCCCAAGGGTTATGGAGAAATAGGTGGGGACGGACGGACGGACAGACAGACGGACAGACAGATGGACAGATGGATGGACGGATAGACCAAGCGGCGGCTATATGCTCCCCGATGCTCTCCCTTCGGAGAGCATAATGACATGCTTTAAGGAAATTTGTCCAAGAACTTTTGCATTTTTCTCAATTTTACATTAAAGAAATATAATGATTGTTTATTTTTTAAGTATGATCGATTGATATTTCATTTTGTGAACCACAAAAGCTTTATTTTCACT
This sequence comes from Fragum whitleyi, assembly GCA_948146395.1. NCBI lineage: Eukaryota > Metazoa > Mollusca > Bivalvia > Cardiida > Cardiidae > Fragum > Fragum whitleyi. Next base: position 26,894,155 of record OX411548.1, on the reverse strand, counting down.
AATGGTATAAGGGAACTAATTCATTTTCCGTTATCGGCCATTATAACCTTTCCGGTCATAGCTCAGTCCAAGAGAATGCGAGAGTGTTCAAACCTGTCTTAAATTGAGGCCCGTTCATTTGCGCATGAAATGAATTGAAAATTAGTATGGCATGATCCCTTTTCTCTACGACTTTTTGGGCCATTTTTGAGATGACCCTTACAGCGAAGCGGTTTTTACCGGCCCCTCAAACAAATATACCCATGTTTATAAATAGCTATTGGACCGGGAAAAAAGTTTAAAATCTTTAATTTTTCGATTGTATTTCATCAACAGATTATAATCGCTGAAAAATATTCAAACAATTTTGAATTTCAATAATATTGACCAATCAGAGATCACCTTCAACATTTGAGTATATGGACCGGAGTTTCCCTAAAGTTTTCTACCAGAGTGGTTGGAAATGAATTAGTTCCCCTAGACCTAATGGTGAAAATATAGCTTTTGTTGTTCAACAAACAGTTATCCTCTTTGTCTTAATTACTTTGAGACCAAAATATTTTACCATAAAGCACATAGTGAAGATGCACAGGATGGCCAGAGTCTTTGCTTGGCATTCTATTGAAATTGTTGGAAATGTCATGCATAAACTTATATTTGATATGAAAAAGTGAGCTCACTTAGTTCAATAAGACATGAACATTTTTTTATATAAAATCTAGCTCACAGCAAATTTCAAAACAGTTTAGACTAGACTGTGACCTGTGAACAATCTGGTGAAAATTATCATTAAGTCTCAAATCTTCATTTATTACAATTCTTTGAACCACCTTCCTTATAATTTTGAATTTGCAACATAAATCACATAAATTGACTGACAATCTGCTTAATGTAAAAGGAGTTGGTACAATTTCTATACTTATATATTCTAATAAACAGCTACACTCAAAACCTACTCTTTTTATATCATTTTTTTTAAATAATGTGAAAGCAAAAGATTTTGTGCAATTTTTCTCAATTTTGGAAGGTTATAATGATGTGATGTCAAAAGTCAATAAAACTTTGCCTTGGAGTAGGTGATGGCTCAGATATTTGTGTTGTACTGGTGAGAAACGGACAGAAGCTATGTTTTAGTGTACCAGCTTCCATGATGTCGTTAAAATACTATTGACAGTTCACCTTGCTTAAACTCATCAAAGTGCTGTCAGCACTGTAAATCGGACATCATTGAGAGGCTGGGATAGTGCAATAGTTCGCCAATCAAAAGGGCTCAAATTTGGACAATAAAAGTTGGTAAAATCTTTGCCCAATTTGTGAGTTTTTTATCTTTACACTCCCTCTTTTCGAGGATATCGCCAGCTCATCCAACCTCGTGGGTCCGATTTTGAAAGTTTGCTGATTCGATAGCCCTCTGCTAGTCTAAATTATTTCTTAGCAGATTTTTTTACGTTGTTATAATGAGCACGTGCCAAGCTAAAAGCTTGTCTGTTAATATTATTCCTCTCTCTATAGAGTTTAAAAGCCTGTTTAGCAACAAACATTTTTCATTAAACTATTTACAATTTTGATTACCAACATGTTTGTATTTCAAGCATTGGGTTTTCCGAAATACTGTAAATGCATTTTCCCTCAAGAAACACGTGAAATCGCCAACTATGCTATTTATATCTTTGGTTTCTGACCAGTCGATTAAATCTAGCAGCACTCTATGATTATTCATGAGTTGTTCTAAAAATCGATCGCTCCTATATCAGTTTATCGTATGTTTTTGTCGGTTTATTTGTTGTTGAATAATTTTTCTTCATACTCAATTTTGAATTTATTGAAAATAGGATTGGGGCGTGATCAGAGTGCTCATTGAAATCAAATATTTCAAAATTTCAAAATTATTTCTTTTTGTTAACACATAGTCAACAGTACTCATTAAACCATGCAAACAAAAAGTAAATTTCCCACACTCCCTGTTTGAGTGCAGACGACTATTGACCAATGACAAACAACTTAATTGACACATTTCGAGCAGAAGATGTCCATTTGCATCTACCACCCGGTCTGAATTTACGTGTGGGTTTTGACCGAGTGATAATCTTAACAGAATTTGATTGGTTGTCAGCCCTATAACTGGTAAATGACCGTTCGAGAAAAACACCAGAGCAGTAATATTGTAAGTGCTACAAATTTATTATACAGTTAACCTATTGTACTTTTCAACTCCTTTACTCAACCGAAAACCGAAAACACTGAAAATACTAACTGGTAATTACTAAAAGCGAAAATTACATCAAATTTTGTATTAGCCTCTTCTCTATTTGTCGAAAAGTAAATAAGATAAAAACAAAGTTTGTAGATTGTGACTGAAAAGGCTGTTTCTTCAGTGTTTGAAAACACCTAATTTGGTTTGAACACATTGCTCAGAAGATAATGGTAACAAGAGGGCCATAGTGGCCCTTAATCGCTCACCTGAATTAACAATCTTAAAAAAGTTTTTCTAAGATTTGACCCAATGACTTAGTTTTGACCTAACTTGACCCAATTTCAAATTCGTCAAAGTTCTCATCAAATTATTCATTCTGTCCATTTTCAGGTTGATTGGGCTAAAAATATGGACTCTAGAGTGTCCACAAGGATTTTCAAAGATTTGACCCCGTGACCTAGTTTTTGACCCCACTTGACCCAATTTCGAACTTGTCCGAGATTTCATCAAGATAATCATTCTGACAAATTCTCAGGTTGATTGGGCTAAAAATATGGCCTCTAGAGTGTCCACAAGGTTTTTCTGAGATTTGACCCCGTGACCTAGTTTTTGACCCCACTTGATCCGATTTTGAACTTGTCCGAGTATTTCATCAAGATATTCATTCTGACCAATTCTGAGGTTGATTGGGCTTAGAAAATGGCCTCTAGAGAATCCACAAGGTTTTTCTTAGATTTGAGCCTGTGACCTAGTCTTTGACCCCCCTTGACCCTATTTCGAACTTGTCAGAGATTTCATCAAGATATTCATTCTGACCAGTTTTCAGGTTGATTGGGCTAAAAAAATGGCCTCTAGAGTGTCCAAAAGGTTTTTCTTAGATTTGACCCTGTGACCTAGTTTTTGACCCCAATTGACCCATTTCCGAACTCATCTGAGATTATATCAAGATAAACATTCTGACCAATTCTCAGGTTGATTGGGCTAAAAATATGGCCTCTAGAGTGTCCACAAGGTTTTTCTGAGATTTGACCCCGTGACCTAGTTTTTGACCCCACTTGACCCAATTTTGAATTTGTCCGAGTATTTCATGAAGATATTCATTCTGACCAATTCTGAGGTTGATTGGGCTAAAAATATGGCCTCTAGAGTGTCCACAAGGTTTTTCTTAGATTTGAGCCTGTGACCTAGTCTTTGACCCCCCTTGACTCTATTTCCAACTTGTCAGAGATTTCATCAAGATATTCATTCTGACCAGTTTTCAGGTTGATTAGGCTAAAAATATGGCCTCTAGAGTGTCCAAAAGGTTTTTCTTAGATTTGACCCTGTGACCTAGTTTTTGACCCCAATTGACCTAATTTTGAACTTGTCAGAGATTTCATCAAGATATTCATTCTGACCAATTCTCAGGTTGATTGGGCTAGAAATATGGCTTCTAGAGTGCCCACAAGGTTTTTCTAAGAATTGACCCTTTGACCTAGATTTTGAACCCAGTTGACCCAATTTCAAACTTGTCCAAGATTTCATCAAGATATTCATTCTGACCAGTTTTCAGGTTGATTGGGCTAAAAAATTGGCCTCTAGAGTGTCCACAAGGTTTTTCTAAGAATTGACCCCGTGACCTAGTTTTTGACCCCACTTGACCCAATTTCGAACTTGTCCGAAATTTCATCAAGATATTCATTCTGACCAATTTTCAGGTTGATTGGGTTAAAAATATGGCCTCTAGAGTGTCCATTAGGTTTTTCTAAGATTTGACCCTGTGACCTAGTTTTTGACCCCACTTGACCCAATTTTGAATTTGTCCAAGATTTCATCAAGATATTCATTCTGACCAATTTTGAGGTTGATTGGGCTAGAATTATGGCCTCTAGAGTGCCCACAAGGTTTTTCTAAGAATTGACCCTGTGACCTAGATTTTGACCCCACTTGACCCAATTTCGAACTTGTCAGAGATCTCATCAAGATATTCATTCTGACCAATTTTCAGGTTGATTGGGCAAAAAATATGGCCTCTAGAGTGTCCACAAGGTAAATGTTGACGACGCACAACGCACAACGCACAACGGATGACGGACGACGAACATCAAGTAACCCCAAAAGCTCACCTTGAGCACTTCGTGCTCAGGTGAGCTAAAAATGTAGTGGGTCAAACAGACTGGATTTCTGGAAAACTGTATATAGAAATCGACTGCTTCGCAGTCCGATTTAAAAACAAAACATATGTATCTACAATGTGCCGATATTAACTGCATTTTTGACAGATAAAGATTTTAACTCCACTTTGTTCGTTACCCAGATAGTGAAGTTATACATCTTTGTATGCACAGATGATGCTAACAGACATTTTACGCTATCATGTCAACATTCTTTTTTTTAATCGTTAAATTAGTAATTTTTAGGAAGGTGGTTCAAACTAAACCTGGCTGCAAATTGAGGGGTCAGTGCAAAACTATTGTAGGTGACTATAGTTACATATCGGGGGTTCAGAGCAAGACTTTACTAACACGGGGGGTGATGTCCATAATCGGAGCCACTGGCTCCGCTTTCAAAATCATGTGTGGAACTTCCGCTCCACGTGCGCCTCCGATTATGTAGATGTAAACATTTCATTTTTGGCCTGAAAAAATGGGATAGGTGTCGGAACTTCCTCATTTATATCGGATTTTATTAATTAATCATTAAAAAGTCGAATGCTATTTGACCAGTTATACATTTTGCCACGTTAACGTACTCAAGAACTATAAAAACGCTCGTTAGTTTTTGTTAAAAATGATTTCTTCTCAGAGCAATCTTGAGCCAGGAAGATCAAAATACGTGGTTTTACCTCCAAAATGCAACATTTTGAACAAGATTAATAACGTATACTATTGTTTTCAGTATGCACGAGTTTAACAAAACAACCACGATACTCTACCTCAATATACTTGCCTACAATATGAGATAAATCAAAGAAAATAGTTTGGTTCCGATTATGTGGAATGGCTCTGATTATGTATCCTGGCTCTGAAGTTGTGGAGTGTCTTATTCTTCTTCCATATACCCTAACCTCCTTCGATATGAAGTTTCTGCTAGTTTCATGGTGCGACTTTTCTCGTCATTCCACGACGCATGTTGTCTATGTTACGTCTCACCTCATCGTGTTTACTTTTATTATAAACTTCCGGGACTAGACAGTCAGCTACATTAATTTTACTGAAAACCGTAGGCGTACAAGAGAATTGTATGGCCATTATTTAGAATAGAATTTGAAGAGAGATAAAAATTTCTACGGAACCTGCCAATAGTTTGTCTTGATTATCATACTTCACACGTTTAGCGTTCCTGTAATAACAACGTCACTACTGTCGCTCTTTCAACGTCGATAATTCCATGAAATTTAATCAGGTAATATAGCGAGTGGTATCAAACAAATTGTCACAAAGTTCGCGCTCGGATTCAATGTTTTAAGAAATCCGATTTATATATCTTACAAAAAAGTACGCAATGATCCTTAAAACGTCCGGTTTTTTTATGTCTCTCGTACTATTTAGTTCGGAATTTTCGGAAAGTTTTAAGCATATGTTTAAATTCCGATTATTGCATAAAATGTACGTTTTCGGGTCATGATTGACATACGTTTACCGACAAAACCAGAGCGTTAAAGGGAGAAAACGTGTATTAATAAGTAAATTCACGTGCCGTTAACGCCCGTTTTTTTTTTGTTTTTTTACTTATTTATCCTCGTTCTAGGCCTATACACTGTTGAATTGTGTTTTACGCCGCTTTCAACATTTTTTCAGTTATATCTCGTCGACTGGAGCACCTAACAATGGATTCCTGGTATTTCTCTCACCAGTACAAGCATCACATCCTTTCCTAGCCTCCAGCTGCTATCTCACATAGGTCTACGATTATCAACCCATAGGTGAGAGACAAGTAATCGGAAAGAATGAGTACCGTCGTCGGGAATCGAGCCCGGGAGCCTATACACTGTATCAGTTCCTTTGTTCACATTAATATATAGTATAAATAAAAACGTCGATTCTATTCCCATTGACGTCATTGATTTACCAAGCAACGTCGGTTTAAACAAATGTGACGGCGCAATACATAAAGCAATTTTTTCGACACATTATCGGTTTTAGTGATAGTTTTACAGCTAGTTCCTACGAATGAATTTACAATTTCTGTTAAAATAGATACTATAGTCTTTCTTTTTATGCAATAATAGCGTCAATTCACGTTTTTTTAGGCGCACCCGGGCGTTAAACCATTTTTCGGGTCTCTACAAATGTTAACGCCCTCAAAAAACGTCAATTAACCCTATATTAATGTCAGAATTAACTACCTCATCTTAGGATTTGATATTTGTCAACTTTTCAATCGGAAAGGAATTTATCTAAATTCATTGAAATTAAAAATTATTTAAGACAATATAATAAAGTACGAAGAAATGTCCCGGTCGATTTTGCTGTAAAGGGGTGCGTTTTATAAATGCGGTGTTAAGATTTAAACAGAATTACATATGTATTTAAATTTGACATTTAGCATAACGGATTATATACAAGGGCGAAAATACGTATCATAATACACTTGGCCAATGTTCTAACTATACCGTTTTTAGATCTGGAATATTCTCACATACATCACCCGATTTCATTAAAACTTTTACTTAGGCCCTCCTACTTAAATGACTCGTGTAGCGTGTCAACGTGTATTCGTTGCTTGTTTACACAGAGGAGCTTGAAAACAGCAATGGCTCACGTGTGTGCTATATTGTTTTTTCAGTAGTAAAGTTTGATAAGCAATGTATAGCCTGTTGGTTGAGAGTCCGAAAAAACAAACAAAAACTGTTCAGATATCAATAGAAGACAGAATAAAGACTACCGATCTGGTCTGAGGTTGCTCCACTTGCTAATGGGTCGCCAGTCGAAAAGGTCCTGTTAAGGTAATAAGGTTATATTTAGCAACGCATACAGAGTTCATGTCGACGAAACTTCTGCTCACATTCACAAGGCGATAGTTTTGTCAAAGCCATCACAATACCGAGATTTATACTCTCTTAAAATCCTGTGCAGACAACTGACATACAGCCATCGGTACAGCGTTTGCCTGCAAATCACGGTGTCAGCTGCTTGACTCGACTGAGGGCTTTAAACTTAAAGGCGATTTAAATGTTCATTTGCCTCTCGCTAATAGGCAAACAGTGGTCTAGGTTGTTCAAGACGCTGCAGGATAGGATAGTGTATTGTTGTTGTACTAGGGTTAGGAATGCCAGGAACTCGTAATTAGGTGCTCAACACGCCTGCAATATGGCTGTATACAGTAAATATACCGCTTAACCATTTTAAAAGCAAAATATTGAAAAGCGCTCTGGTCAATGTTGGTGGGTGGGGTAACTGAAATATTCTAAAGGGATAGTCGTGAAAACTTTGGGATATCAGGAAAATGGTCAAATTCGACCATTCAGTGGCTGTTTCATAACTTTACACCCTCTCGAACACGGTGTTGTCAAATTGAATACTTGGAGTTCGAACATGACACTGTGGATGTGTTAATTTTTCTTTCGACCCCAGAGTAATTAAAGTGCTTTAAACTGCGACGAATCTGTGAGCTTTGGAAAATTCAGTAAACGTCATCTTGAAAAAGTGGTTATACTATATATTTCATACAATTTTAACACTCTGGCCCTTTTTCTAAAGAAGTTATATAGAAATTTCCGATCGGTGTAGTTAGAACATTGGGGTAGAGTAGATCAAGATACATGTATGCGACCATTATGATTTAATCAATATACGATCCATTACCTTCATGATATCCGGGACGTCATTTTATAGAAAAATTTGAAACAGACAAAGAAAATGCTTGTTCTTACATAGAGCAAAATGTGTTGTTTTAAAAACTCAAAATTGTCAGGTACAACAAGATATTTTTTTAATCAAATATGAAATTCAAACATTTTTCGTAGATCGTTTAGAAATAGGCTAAAAGTCCACCCTAAAAATAATCGCGTTTGAAAACTTTTTCGTTTCGAAAAAAATGAACGAAATTGAATAACTATGTAGGATTTTTAAACAAAATGTATAAAGCATTAAAGTAAAATTCTTTAGATAATCAAAATGCAAAAAATATTGAATAGTGCGACATTTTATTGGCGGTATCGTTTGTCTCCATAAACATTGTACACGGAAAGAGTGTGATTTTTCTGTGGAACGGTTTATTTCTGTTGTGATGACTTAAAATATTGATGAATGGATTCTACGCGGTTTTTGTACATAAAGTTGAAATAAAAAATAGTTTCTAACATTGTGTTAAAAATTAGTTTATGTGTAAGTAAAAGATATATCTGAATTAGGGTTTTCAGATGTTTCCTTTACAAATTAAAACCGTGCGTTTTTGCATCGTCAGGTTGATATTTGAGCACTCACCTACGCTCTCTTCATTCCAACTTTATGTACAAAACCATATATTTAAAGAATCCAAAATAAAATATATATCAATATTTCTTCTACTAAAGGAAATAAACATCGTAATGTTGGTCTTAAAATTGTCCCACTGACGCGTTTTTTTTTTTTTTTTTTTTTTGTTTTGTACGTCATATCATTTTAAAAGTATTTCTTAAATATTTCACGATCACGGAACCGTACAATACAGTTTCCCTTCGGTTAGGATTTTGCATTCAGTGGTTTCCGTATCACCGCTCTCGCGAGTATAGCATATTGAATGTGATATAAATTATATTTCTGTAATATGTTAACATTTTTTACTTTTAATAACTTGCTTAATATTGTATATTTTACAAATGACTGACGGAATATAAACTACTTTCGTTGCTTTTCTTCGAATTTTAATTGAAAACCATACATTTTACGTTATTTATAAAAGGACGTCATTTGTCACAGTCGTGACCGCCTACTTTTGCCGTTACGGCTTAACGTGCGAAGTATAATAGGCAGGCCAAAACCACTGGCAGGCTCCATAGAAATCTTTATCTCTTTTCAAATTCAATACTAAATGATAGCCATATAATTATCTTGTACGTACATGTTCTAAGGAATATTAATGTAGCTGACTGTCTAGTCACCGGAATTTTATAATAAAAGTAAACACGATGAGTCGAGACGTAACATAGACAACGGGCGTCGTGGAATGACGAGAAAAGTCGCACCGCGAAACCAGCAGAAACTTCATATCGAAGGAGGTTAGGGAAGAAGAATAAGACACTCCACAACTTCAGAGCCAGGATACATAATCAGAGCCATTCTACATAATCGGAACCAAACTATTTTCTTTGATTTATCTCATATTGTAGGCAAGTATATTGAGGTAGAGTATCGTGGTTGTTTTGTTAAACTCGTGCATACTGAAAACAATAGTATACGTTATTAATCTTGTTCAAAATGTTGCATTTTGGAGGTAAAACTACGTATTTTGATCTTCCTGGCTCAAGATTGCTCTGAGAAGAAATCATTTTTATCAAAAACTAACGAGCGTTTTTACAGTTCTTGAGTACGTTAACGTAGCAAAATGTATAACTGGTCGAATAGCATTCGACTTTTTAATGATTAATGAATAAAATCCGATATAAATGAGGAAGTCCCGACACCTATCCCATTTTTTTCAGGCCAAAAATGAAATGTTTTCATCTACATAATCGGAGGCGCACGTGGAGCGGAAGTTCCACACATGATTTTGAAAGAGGAGCCAGTGGCTCCGATTATGGACATCACCCCCCGTGACTTAGTGTATATACAATGTATATACACTTAGTACACTCTTGCACTTAACCCTTGATATGCACATATACAATAGTTTTTCCCGACCATTCGTTATAAACTGCTTACCTCATTTATATGGGCAATCTAGTTTATAAGTAATCATCATCAGTATTAAATACTTGTAATGTTGTAAAAGCAGGGATTGTGCTAACCTATGTAACTTGAGTAATTGACTATTTCTAAAATCAATCATTTTCATAGTAGAAGTACATTGTAGTAATGCAAGGTACGAAATCATGAACATTGCATTGCATGTAAATTTTTTTGTTTCAAAACCTAAGAACAGAAAATTACATTCACAGATTTATATGAAATTTTGTAAAACAATTTTGATTAAATTTCATTCCTGACCTATTTTGTAGGCTTTTGATGGAAATGTAACTTTTAAAACAAGGAGTCTGAGGTAAAAAGAATGACAAAGGAAACTTCATTCAGGGGCTAACTCAACCCTTGTCATGCTGAATAAAAATCTTTGCAAAATAAATGTAAAATCAAAGTGCAAAAAGCACTGGAAGTTACCGAATGTGAGTAAGCATTGATTTTGAAGATGCATTGTTTTACACTTTCCTGGTTTAAAAATGAACTTCAGGTGGTATGAACTAAGATTAGCCTGCACTTATGTGCAGGCTGATCTTTGTCTATACCTCCTGTCTAAGCAGGAATATTCCGGGTTCAGCATGACAAGGGTTAATAATCAATTTACATAATTTCAAATATCAAGAAGGTAAAAATCTGCAAATGTAGCTCTCCAACTTTCTATGATAAAAGATTCTATTCTAATTATATATAAATACAATGCCCTCCAAAGATTATACAAAGCAACTTTATATAACCTGTATTATTTGAATTAGAAATCTAAATTCATGTAGAAATCTAAATTCATGTAGTTAAATCCTTTCCATTCTTTCACAAAATCTACATGTTCATCTATATTTACCAATTTTTGATACTGCTCTTCCCGTCTTTCTGGATTCAACCAGTTGTCATCCTCTAAGATACCGTTGGCAAACTTACGTTCATCGTCAAATCGAACTTTCCTACAGGGATGACAGGAAAGAGAAAACAAAAGTGCAGAAAGGGATAAGAAATAAGCCACATCTAATAAAACTATGTATATATATCCCATACATTTTGGAGGATACCAAGAAGCTAAAAGCTTACCATTGATCCGGAGACCGTAAGTAAACCGTAAGTACATTATAGCATATACAATAGCTCTAGATAGAGCTGGCATGAGTAGAAGTTTTGTATCCAGGTACCCAGAATCTCATTACCTGTGGGTACCAGAGTACCCAATGATCACTATCCATATACTTATTTCATCAACTATATTTATAGGCAGATCCAGAATTTCTGTTTGTTTGTTTTTTTGAATGGGTTTTACGCCGCTTTCAACAATTTCGCAGTTATATCGCGGCCGCCGGAGCACCTAACAATGGATTCCTGGTATTTCTTTCACCTGTACTACCATTACACCCTTTCCTAGCCTCCGACTGCTATCTCATATAGGTTTACGATTATTTACCCATTGGTGAGAGCCAGAATTTCTGTAAAGGGGGTTCCAACATACAAATTCCAACATGGTTTTAAGGGATGAAGGTGTTGTGAGTTTGTGAGTAAATAGCCAGGACTCTCAAACCATCTAGTGTATAATCTGTAGGACCATCTGGAAGAAATCAACTTCAGAAAAGAATTGAAGACTGTTTTAAACAGTCTTCAATTCTTTCCTGAATTTGATCTTGAAAGTTTCACAGTACTTATACAATAGTAGAGTAACAGGTAATGATGCAGGAACTGGGTAGGAATGTTAACCTACTCGATTCCTGGGTACTCGGGTACTCATCCCAGCTCAAGATGTAGATAACAGGAAGTGGAAGCCTATCATTTATTTTCTTTTGTCATATGGAATATTGATAGTTTTCTTTAAAATTTGAGCCATGTTTGTGGTATTTCCAGCAATTTCAGTGTTATGTGAAGCATACACATTGAGCAACCAGGAGGGCCATATATTGTGCTTTGCTGAAGGTCTGAAGAAGCATTGATTCAGCATCTATATAATACAAAGAAGACTCTGATTAAACTGTATTGATGGTCAGGCTTCTTTGAGTATTTTGTTTATTAACATATATAATTTTTTGAAATAACAAACACAGGATCATTTGATATTTTATCCTGAAAAATGTGTTTGGATGTATTTTATATTTGAGTTTCTAATATACTCCACCCCCTGTTATCTACTTAATAACACGCAAACACAGGGAAAATACTGGGACATGCTTGATTATAATTACATTGATAACTGCAATACTGGGTCTGTCAATGTAAAACCATGCAATCTTTGTCAAACATTAAATATAAACTACTGGTATGCAATGTTTTTTTTAAAAAATAACTTAATATTTCTTATGTGGGCATCAAAAGTGAATAAGCCACAACCCCCCAAACCATTTGCTGGGTATCAGATACTGAGAATTCGTTGCAAATAAAAAGAAGACAGCTAAATTATAACTAAAAAGACTTTGATAAATCTGATAATTTTGCTTATCCAATGGTTAGCAAATGAGTGAAGACTGCATAAATTATGTTTTTTTAAAAAATAGTATGAGTATTGATTGCAAATTGTGAGCTTGATGCAATGCCTCCTGATAAGGAAACTACCAACAACAGTTAAAATATAGAATATGAGCCTGTGCTTGACATTTCCAACAGTTTGACATGGGCCTTAAATGCAAAACATTGAGCTGCCTGCATGACAAAATTGTGTAATAAAACAATTGTCTTAATGTCTAAAGATATGCTGAGGCCTTATCTATCTTCAAAATGAAAAATGTAGACCTAGACGGACTGTGCAGATGCACAGTCCGCGCAGAGTCTGTGCTTGGGGCACATTTGAAAATTGTTGGAAATTTCACACACAAGCTCATATTTAAATACATAATACTGATATCTCACATGCATTCAAAATCGCACAAAAAACATATATAAGAATGATATGAAAACTGATTCAGTTTTAATAATATATACTTTTAAATTGTGTTCCAACACAGTAAAATGTTTTATACTATAATTATGATGGTTAGTTTTCATCTTTTTTTGATCGTCTTTCTGTTTGATATTTTATTTTTATACATAAAAAATATTAAAATATCTGCCAAAATATCTATCGTACATGAATATGTTTAGGCGAATCTGTATCAGCTTTCCGATGTCTATATTTAACACAGTAATCAAGGTGAACAACACTGACAAGACAGGTATTTACAACGCAAGACAGTGATATTACATTGAGAGTCAACGTTTCAAGGTCTCGACTGAGTTGTATGAGTCGCTGACGTCTTTCTGTGTAATCAGATTGCGGCCGTCTTTTATCTCCTGGTTTTGCAGATTCTTGCCACCCTTTACCCCTACTCCTTGTGTGCATAACAGACACATTTACATTACAGACATAAAACTGGTTATTTTTGGGGCAACATATAATTAGAAAATTTTGCATGTAATACACCACTTCAAATTCTAGATAAGCCAATATCCTACTATCATTTTTAAAGCTTTGCTCTTTTCTGTGCAGACATGGAATCTTAGTTCCTGTAATTCTGAGTTTTATATTTGAGAACATAATGTATAAAAAGTACAGGATGCTTGTAATAAGCATTATCTTTTTTTCTCAGGGAACCTTTTAAGGTAGTGGACCAATACTAATTCCACAACATTTCAAGTCTCATGATCTTTCACAATGTTACTCTTCAAAAACATTGTGAAACTATTATAGGTCCACTACCTTAATGAGATATAATGATTTTTTTCTAATTTACAGCCTCTTTTCTTTCTTGTCTGTAAGCTCTTTGACTTTGGGACAGTTAAAAGTTTTGAAAAAAATGAAAGAGTTGATCAAGTGGTAAAAGCACCAAAATGTTTTGTATCATTATGGCAGAAGACATTGTATTTCAAACTATTTTTTATTTCATATGTTTTCATACACTTTTAATCAGAAAAAGTAGAGTTAGAGAAATCTTTACAAGTAAATAAGTATATAACATGCTTCACATGCAACAGGAACATTTAATTCTACAAGGACAGCACCACAAGTAGATGCAGATGCTCAGCTGCAAATGCTGGATACTGATGTTTCTAGGTTAAGAAGGGGCATAACTCTCCCAATCATACACCTACAGTTATCCCAATTGATAGTATGAATTAATCTTTCAATAATGAAACAAAAAGTTTCAAGAAAATATGTTCATAAGTAACAGAGATGTGACCAAGAATAATCTTAATCATGCAAACACATTCTGACACTGATACCAACAACGCATTGGAACAAAGATTATGAAAATAGCTTGGGTTTTTTTGTTCCTTTTTTGTTCGGCCAAGTTAAAATAAGAGCATCCATAATTCTTGTGGGTGCAAACACTGGCTGCATGTGTTGGATAATGCCATTCTATTAAGAAAAAGGGGCATAATTCTTTTAACATCAATGTTATCATTTTTTTTAATTGAAGATATCTTCTTGACACTTTGCATACATTGAACAAAAGCTATTCAGATTTTCAAGGGGGGGGGGGGGGGGAGATTTACTCTGGAAGCATTTTGTAAGAATTATGCCCCTATTTTTTAATAGAATTTTGGCGCCATTGATCTATATATTATTTCAATCAATCAATAAACTATAATAAATATTAACATATTTAATTATGAATGCCTTCTTCAGGGTTTTGTAAGTTCCATAAGTGCTCGCCTCATATGGCTTCTAACGACATATCAGCAACATTACAAGAGCTTTTCAGCTATTCCAGGTGACCAACATGAGGGGGTTAAACCAGTCTAAAATCTTTAATTCCTAGTGAAACCCTATGTTGTGGGTACTCATTTGAAACATTTCAAATGAGTACCTACAGCATAGGGTTTTGATTAGGAATAATGAAATATTAAAATTTGAAAACCAAAATACCCTCCTCTTTCTGTAGCTATTGAAATATTCCAGGGACCAATAGGAGGGGATAAAACCAGTCTAAAATCTTTGATTTCAAGTGAAGCCCTATGTTGTTGGTACTCATTTGAAGCATTTCAAATGAGTACCAACAGCATAGGGCTTTGATTAGGAATAATGAAATATTTAAATTTGGAAACCAAAATACCCTCTCTTTCTGAAGCTTTGTATGCACATTCTTCAGTGCTATATAGTTGATTAAAAATCTAAGTAACCAAAATCCCTCAATTCTTACAAAGCTCATTTAGCTTATGACCCACTTCCTCCTCATTTGCATCAACAGCTTATTGACTGCAAAAAAAGTTATATTCTAAGTTTCAAAAGAATGTCTGAAGTAATTTCAAAGAGATCACAAACTGATTTTGCACTATATTATCAAACAATGCAGATAACCACAAGGCTATTGCAAAAATCAACAAATAATCCTGCTGTATTAAAATGTTCTATAAAAACAAATTGTCAAATTCTTGAATATTTTAACCAGTCTGGCCCAAGTCTTTTCCACAATAATTAAGCTGGAAGGCAGACAGTGTAGGCTAAGATTAGACTGCAGCACTGTGCAGCCTGATCTTAGTCCAAAATGTTTGTCAAACCTTTGTGTAAAGCCAGACAAAGTTGTGAACAGCATGAGAAGTGAAAGTGTATTTTTTTATTGAAACAGATTCAATAAAACTTCATTTTATTTCAAACATATTGTTTTTTCAATCACCAGAAATTCTAGAGCAAAACTCCTTATATTTGAAAATAAAATATTTAAAAGACTTGAAATTTACCTGGTCTCAAACTCTTTATCTAGCTCTCTTGCTCTTAAATCATCCTACAATATAGAAATAAAAATAGACATTGATATAACTATGTTACAGCCAAATAAAATAATAAACCACATATTATGAAAACAGTGAAATCTACTGACTAAATTGACGGTAAAATTATTCATCCCCTCCAAATTCTTATTTCAGTTTTACATTTACTACTTTTGGGTTTTTTTTCAATTTCAGATCAAACAAGACAAATAATTTGTTTTAAATGCTAGATTGGCGGCATCTAAATAAATGAACTTCACAAGCTCAATATCCAGATTTCATTCTGCCTTACAAAAACATTCAAATTTTGTTGTTTATTCAGAGAAAGATAATAGAACCCTAACTGAAAGTGATGATTCTCTTCTATGTCTCTATACCAGCTGAAGTTAAACCTGCTGAATTTAAATTCTAATAACAGATTTCACAAAATACCCATAAATTTTCAACGGACAGTAGGCCTGGTAAACTTTACTTTTTTACCAGTCCGGAATAAATTCCACCAGACAGGACAATAAAACACATTGTGTGTGTGTTGCTAGGTTTTACCAGTCAGTCAGTCTTGTATTCAGGTGCAACTTATAGGACCGGTATGATATTTACCTTACATGTCAGTGGGACCAGCTGTATTTCATGAAATCTGTAATTAGTTGACAATGCTTTGGATTTTTCAACCGACAAGACTAAAATTTCCCCAAAAATAATTCAAGAGAAAGCTGACCCTGAAGGCTAAGATCACTGTATGCCAAAATCTTGTATTAAGTAGTTAAAAAATGGCATGAACAGCACGAGAAAGGCTAACAATTTACCTGAAGCCTATTTAATGCCCCTTCACTGTGAAAACTCCTCAGCCCTGGACCACCTTCTTCGGCATGTC
Source organism: Fragum whitleyi (assembly GCA_948146395.1). Lineage (NCBI taxonomy): Eukaryota > Metazoa > Mollusca > Bivalvia > Cardiida > Cardiidae > Fragum > Fragum whitleyi. The sequence continues at coordinate 26,877,561 of OX411548.1, read as the reverse complement.
TGAAAGATATATAGAGTGAAAACTTGAAATGCAATGATTTCTTTAAACATTTCTGCAATCCAAAATTTCAAATATCTTAAGAGAAAACTAATTATCTTTGATTTTGAATTATTCTAATGATACAATTTATAAAATTTTATTTTGGTGTTTACCCCAATTCACACATTTAAGTCAAATGAGATCAAACATGAATTTATCCTTCTCACACAGAAAAGTAATGAAATATTAAATCAAGAGATGAAGATAGTATTTGATAATTTATCTACCATATGAATATGTGAAGCAATTTCATTCATGAGTGTGATTAGATTTTCAGTTTCATACTTATATGAAATCAATATATACCTTCTTCATGTCTTATAATTTAATATATCAAAGCAAAACTGTTCAGATTTTTAATTAAGAAACAGATTTGTAATGGGACAATTTTGCTTACAAAATAACTGCATACTCAAAATTGTTTTCACTGGTAAATAAAACCAACTTTTCATCCAGTCAGAATGCATGAGTCTTAATATACACAACTCAAATTACATCATAATAAAATGGTGAAAACTTTAAGTTTTTTTTGAAAAAATATACCACAAACCTTTATATCTGTACTGTATTTATTAGATTTAGATAACCTGTATATTGCTAAATTTAAATAATTTCAAATATATTCAAAATTTTTGTGACCTTTAAACCAGTCTGATCATTTTTTCCCCATGATAATTCAGTAGAAAGAAGGAAATGTTGACTAAGATCATACTGCAGATCTGTACAGGCTGGCTTTAGTCTAACTTTAACACAGCTTTATGTAAAGCAAGAATATTCTGTATTCAGTATGAGTAGGGTTTAAATGATATGAGTTATTGTAAACTATTGCAAGTGCCTATATATACTTACAATTGTATTACACTAACACCTTGAATTTATGATTTCATATGAAAACCTGATCCCTACCTCCTTATAGCTTCCTCTCTTCTTTTTTGTTCCAGGATTTCTTCATATGTGGGTGTGCTCCATCCTGTCTGTCTATTCTGTAAGTAACAATAAACTGCCAATTTTCAAATCTTATTTCTAACAAAAAGCAAACTTTCAGGACATTTTAACTAGTTTAGGTCCAGTTTCTCCAATAATTTTCTGATGGCTCAGCGCAAAACAGTTGTAACTGCCTATATGTTTATAGGCATTTACAACTGTTTTGCACTGAGCAATTGATTTAAGTAGAAAATAGGTGGTGTATGCTTAGATCAGACAGACGACTGAGATATTTGACTGTGATGCCTTATGCTTCACATTCCAAAAGTTTTACAATGAAAAAAACTTTAAGGAAGACGTGCTTCAACAAAAGATTCCCAAAAATACTGAAAGACTATTCTCTTTCAGATGCAATATAGAAAATCCATGACACTGTAAGAACTAGTGTTTTCTTTAAGTAGATATGAACTTACAGAAAATTTAAACAAACCAAATTTTCTTCTTTTGAGAATATGACTACTAAGTATTCTTAAACAACAATCAGTCTATGAAACAGGAGTGAAACCTTTCATACAAAAAAGATAATTTATGTTTATGACACAAAAGAAACAAGAGGGTCAGAATGGCCCTAAACCGCTCACCTGAATTTTATTGGTCCAGTGGAACCCATCCAAGTTACTTTCTGACAAAGTTTCATTCACATTTGCTGATGAGGAGATGTTATTGCAGGAATTTAAAGTGAAAATAGACCCTGTCCACCCATTTTTTACTGAGGCCACTCAAAATAAGCGCCCCCCCCCCCCACCATGCCCATATTCATAGACCAATCAAAATTTTGCAAACTAATTTGAAGAGGGTCATCAAAGGAACATTCTGGTAAAGTTTCATTAAAATCAGCCGAGTGGTTCAAGAGAAGATGTTCAAAGACTTTGGGCTCAAACTAAGCCCTATCCTGCCATGCCCATATTCACAGGCCAATCAAAATTTCACAAACAATTTTTTAAAAGAGTCTCAAAAAAAAAAATTCTTGTAAAGTTTCATTGAAATCAGCGGAGTCGTTCAAGAGAAGATGTTCAAAGACTTTGGGCTAAAATAAGCCCCATCCTGCCACACCCATATTCATAGACCAATAAAAATATCGCAAATAATTTATGAAAAGGGTCACCCAAGAAACACTCTGGTTAAGTTTCATAGAAATTGTCTTAGTGGTTCAGGAGAAGATATCATTCAAAGATTTAGGGCTCAAAATAAGCCCCACCCTGCCACGCCCATATTTATGGGCCAAACAAAATTTCGCAAACAAGTTTTGAAAAGGGTCATCAAAGGAACATTCTGGTAAAGTTTCATTGAAATCGGCCCAGTGGTCCAAGGAGATGTTGTTCAAAGATTTCAGGCTCAAAATAAGTCCCCCCCTGCCCCCCCCCCCCCATATTTAAGGGCCAATCAAAATTTTACGAACAATTTTTGAAAAGGGTCACCCAAGGAACATTCAGGTAAAGTATCATTGAAATCAGCCCAGTGGTTCGGGAGGAGATGTCATATAAAGATTTTGGGCTCAAATAAAGCCCCACCCTGCCACGCCTATATTTATAGGCCAATCAAAATTTCGCAAACAATTTTAGTTAAGGGTCACCCAAGGAATATTCTGGTAAAGTTTCATTGAAATCGGCCCAATGGTTCAGGAGGGGATATTGTTCAAAGATATCGAAGTGAAAAAATGCCACGCCCTGCCACGCCCATATTTATGGACCAATCAGAATTTAGCGAACAATTTTTTAAGAGGGTCACCCAATGAACATTCTGGCAAAGTTTCATTGAAATTGGCCCAGTGGTTCAGGAGAAGAAGACGTTTTTAAGATTGTTGACGGCGCATGACGCACACACATGACAGACGACAGACTCAGCACCACCCTAAAAGCTCCCCTTGAGCACGTTGTGCTCAGGTGAGCTTAAAAGACAAGAATAAAGAGGAACAATATAACAGGCAAATACCATAACACTCAAACTATCCAGGGGTACATGAAAGGTGAGGTAACATCATTCTATAATCTTTATTTTTCCACAAAATCCTATGGTATGGGTACTCATAGAAATTTTCTTGACAAGATGATTCAAATGAGTACTCAAAAAAAAGAGTTTGTGCATTTTTTTTTTTTCATTTGTTTTTATGAATTTACCTGTAACTCACATTACCAGTGATTGAGCAAGACCTATATTTCTTCTAGACATTGTCAAAAAACATTTACACTGCATATTGACATAAATAAATGTAGTGTCTTTTCAAAAAAGATTTGATTATAAAATTCTGCTTTTTTTTAAAAGAATTTTTTACAATAAGAGTCTGTTGGGAAGTAAACAGAAATAGAAAAACAAACAAAAGTATATACATGTACTAGCTTTCAGATCTAATTATATAATTTGATGGGTCAGTGCAAAACTATTGTAAAAGCTTATAAATACCCAGGCATTTACAAAAGTTTTTCACTGACCCTTATATATCATCTATTGCTAGAAACTACAACAACAACACAGAATTTACATACTCTTGGAGAACTAGGTTCACTATGTCTCTATAAAGGAGAGAAGAATTGTTTCATTTGTATTGCAAATGCTGATAAAGTGTCAAAAATAGCCACTTATACCATTCATGCAATTATTCCATGACCTTTTATTGACAGAAAAAATTTTGGAAATAGCCAGTATATTTACACTCTTGGTCTAAGAGATTTTTAAAAACAGTAAAACTTAAACTTTACAACCAACCAAAACTAGACTGTCGCAAAGCAGACTATAAGTGCTTGTCAATAATGAAAAGCCATTTTCTATCTAAGGAGCATAACTATTTCAAAAGTCAATGGATTGTAACCAAAATATCACTTGAACATCTTTGCTTAATACTGATCAAATCTATTAGGTTTCAATGTAATCTGCCCATTAGTTGCTGAGAAATTGAGATGACAAGAAAATGCTACAGACAGATGGAGCTGACAGACCGACCAACAAGCTGACTCCTTTATACCCTCTTAAATTAGTTTATGGGTGTATAAAAACTATTTAAACTCAAGAAATTATTTACGAAATGGATATTCAACAGCATTTTTTATGAAGTTGTTTTCCTAGTCCTGTTGGGTTTTTTTCTTGTTTTTTTTTTTTTTTTTTTTTTTGAAGTTGCCACTTTGTGAATCTTTGATGAAAATTGACCTTGCCAGAATCAAACTAACAACCCCAGGACAGAGAAACTAACACACTAAACAGAGATATTCAAGCTTGGCCACTGAAGCTATAAATGTATCATAAACTGCAAATTACACACTATATAACAAAGATTTAAAATAACACCAACCCCAGGAGGCTTTTTGTGATCTAATCTGTGAGCATCTTTTTGTAACTTCTCTCTCAAAAACTCATTGTATTCATCATTTCTGGCCTTCATTTTTCGTATCTGAAATAATACAAAGATAAAAATCTGAGGCACAAGCGTGTCAAGGGCTTAGCACAAGACTGTACTAAGTGTATATACAATGTATATACTCATAGTATAGTCTTGCGCTGAAGCCTCAATGAGTGAGTCTCCAAATAAATTCCATTGATTCCATATCATAGTCGACAGTCAGTACCATAGTAAATATGTTGTATGCAACGGAATCCCGCAGTTACCACAAATCATTCTCAATACAAAATCTTTCTTTGATGTCTCACTAGAATTTGTACATCTATATGATTTGATTTGAATTGGGGTTTTACGTCGCTTTCAACAATCTCTCAGTTATATCGCGATGATACATCTATATGAAAAAGGTTCTTAATTAAAGTTACTTAACCCAAGTCACGTTGCATGCTAAATATTCCTGTTTTGGCAGGAGGTTAAGACAAAGACCAGTCTGCACACAAGAGCAGTCTGATCTTATTCTTCACCACCTAATTTTCGTTTTCCAACCAGAACAGTTTAAAAGCAGTATTTTCAAAATAAATACTGACTCAAAATCAGTGCATCTCGTGGTTTCAGCACTTTGATTTTACCTCAATTTTGCCAAGGGTTTATAATTCGGCATTAAAAGGGTTAAGTTATCAATATTATATGAGCCTGTGCGTGAGATTTCCAACAATTTCAAATATGTGAAAAGCAAAGACTCTGAAAAGCATGTGCATCCGCACAGTCTGACCAGAGTCTTCACTTTGCGCTTAGTAGATAGAAAAGGTCTCAAAGTATCTGTAGACAAGCAGGTAACTTTATATTTATATGTGGCTGTCTATGCCTCTCAATGTTTGCACCTCATGAACCTTTCAAATTGTTGGAAATGTCAAGAATGGGCTCATTTTATACACCATAAGTGACCATGGAAATGGATTCAAAGATCACATGCAACACAACAGTTACCTTCTACAAGATTGAATAAAAAACAAGATGTGTTTGTGAAACACAAATGCCCCCGTAACGGCATTTGTTTTCAAAGTTTGACCTTGACAGATGACCTTGACCTTGTCACATGACATTGACTTTGGTACCAGTGGATGCAGATCATTGAGATCTATCATCATGTCAAATATCAGCTTTGTATCTTGAATAGGCTTGAAGATATTGGCAAGGTTAAGTTTTTGGATTAAGTTTTTGGACAGACGGACCGACAGACAGACGGACAGACAGACGGACATGAGTAAAACAATATGCCCCCGATCTATCGATGCGGGGGCATAAAAATATTCTTAATTCAGATGAGTCTGTAAAATGTGTCAATGACTAGAGACTATTTATGACAGTAGCAAAGGCACAGTATTGCCTGGTGTAGCTACCCAAAACATAAGCTTCCTACTGAGTAAGGTGCCAAGTAAATTTAGTCTTATATCAGTTTACTATATCAGTTTGAATAAGCTATCCATTGATGACTGTTTTAACCCTTGTCATGCTGAACCCGGAATATTCCTGCTTTGGCAGGAGCTATAGACCAACATCAGCCTGCACATATGTGCAGCCTGATGTTAGTCTACACAACCTGTTTCTCACTTTCAAACAAGAATTGTCAATAGATTTAGTTTTTCAAATAAAAAATTGCTCTACAGTTTGTATTTTCAGTGCTTTTGCCCTTTGATTTTGATGAAAATTTTTAGCCAAAATTTATTCAGCATGACAAGTGTTAATCACTCATAAGCATGTGAGTGATATTTTCATCAATGTCTCATGTGCATGAACAGCATCTTGGACAGTGATACAATGCATTAATGGTTATTGCTGTACATCTGAAGTAATGTTGAATTTTCTAGCTGTCTACAGAATAGAGTGCAAGGACTGATCAGACTGAAAATGCAGACTTTACATGGTGCTTGTATGAACTATTGGACAGGCATTAAATTTTTGCAAGACACTCAAGTTGCAGTGTGGCATAGCGGATATCTATGCGAATTTACTACACAGTTTTAGCAATGAGATTGATAAATGAAAGAAAGTTCAGTATGTAGGTCATTATAGTGCACTATGAAGCTGCTCAAGGAGAAATTAATGAATATAGTAGAAGTTTTTTGCATAACTTGTACAAAGTCAGACAGAAAAACAAAACTCTATCAGAGAAACCCAGAAACATTTTCAAAAATCAAGAGTTAGTTATCAGGAAAGAAAGATAAGCTAATACAGTGTAGTAGCCATCCAAATATTTTAATTTAACTTTGGCTGCAAAGAAACATTTTACATCCATTTGAGACTTCCATCTTGTGAAATACATAGATTAAGAAATATCAAAATTAAATGAAATTTCTCAGATCACTACTACACCATTATTAAATCTTGTTTCAACAATCAATGGTAGTAGACACACAAGACTTACTTCTGGTGATTCATTATAGTGTAGACCAGGCAATGTGGCATATGTGTCACCCTGAGTCTCCTAAAACAGTCGTACCAAATAACAAAGTGAGATGCAAGTGTTGAGGTAGTGGAATATTTGTAGTTCCGCAATGTCTCAGAAGTAATGATCTTTAACAGTATTAACCAAAGTTTCCAAATGATTTCATTGGGAAACTTTGGTCAACATTGTGAAAGATCATGAGTTCCGAAATGTTGCATTTCCACTACCTTGATTGAAACATTATTCTGACAAAACTTAGATTCCCTTTTCATTTTGACTACCTTTAAATGGCAGGAGTTTAGAAATGCAGCGAAAGTATAAAATATTTCATCCATCATCATTTATTATATTTTCTTTTTTTTTTTCCAGTCCAGTATTTTATTTCCATTTTGATAATTCATTTGTATAATGAATATCTTTTTCAGATGTCATTATTTTCCAGTCTTTTTTGGTTAGGTTGTATATTATGTTTAATGTGAACAATCTTCACTTTTGTTATAGACCTTCGTGATTCAAACATTAACTGAGTTATCTAAGACTATGCATTACAGTACCATCACTATCGTAGATACATGTTTGAGCTGTGTGAAGCAGTTATTACTAATTCATAAATTGTGCTCTGGGGCAAGTTTTTCTAAAAAGATCGTACAAAAAAAGAATCGTTAGTCAAAACCACCATTGGTACCAGGTTGTTTCATTCATCTTTAGATTCTACTGTGCAACATCTTATAGGAATCGTCTTAAGAAGACGATTCCAATGAGATGATGCATGGCAGAATTCCATTTTTAGTTACTTCTCTAGGAGCAACTTTAATTTTTGACTTACACAAAAAATGATCATAAGATGTTCAATAAAAAAGGCCCCAGGTGAATTGGGCAAATTAAATCTTAGTGTTGTTGGTGTATTTAAGGTAGTGGACCCGTAATAGTTCAGCAATGTTTCAGAGGTAATGTACTTTAACAATGTTAACCAAGGTTTCCTAATGAAAATCTTTAGGAAACCTCGGTTAACACTGTTAAAGTTCATTACTTCCAAAAAGTTGCGAAACTATTACAGGTCCACTACCTTAAAGCTATCAAAATATACAATTTTTGTGAGACTAGCAAATATGTACTTTTTTGTAAAGCCTGTCTAGTTTCTATTTATACTAGCTGATTGTATACCATAACTTACATAATCTGCTTCAAAATGCTGATAAATCATACACAAAATAAATATGACGCAAAGTTTTACTAACTACCTATAATACAGTATTTTTCGTTTTCATATTTTACAGCAGCACAATTGTTTTGTCAATTGACAACCAAAACCTTGCAACGTCAGATTTGTTTAAAGGACTTTTGGTGCCTACAAACTTTGTTTTAAAACAAAAGCTGTAATTAAATGCCCAAAGAAGAAAGTGCTGTTACATCCTAGTTCATATCATCTGTTCAATTGTGTTTTCAAAAGCTTTAATGTACATTCATTTTTTTTTCTGAAATATTTGAAGGCGCTTTTGTTATTGTTTGTTTTAGATTTGAGTTGCAACAATTATTTTTTTTTTATTTTCCATTAAGTTTTCCCTTAAATGGTGTTTAAGAATGGGTTAAGGATGTTAATACTCAATATCAGTTGTCCTTGGAGCCCTCAATTCTTTATCCTTCAACAAAACTCTGAATGTAATTATCCAGAAATTTGTATAAAATGATTCACTTCATGAAATATAAAAATTGATTTGGAAATCCATGCAAAAAAGTTAGAGCTCTGCAAGTGACAATGTGGATTGTTGGATTTAAACACACTTACACTCATCGATGGCTCAGCACAAAATAGTTGTAACTGCCTATAACTATATAAGCAGCAACAACTATTTCTTGCAGAGCCATTGAAATAGACAAACTTGATATAGTTAAACTATGTCTCATTTCCCCCAACCAGGCTCCATAAAATGATAATTGATTAGTCCAGTTTGTTTCTGCAGTGATTTCCTAGTTCCCAGTGACAATGCCTTACCTCAGCCGATCCTGTACCACCAATTGGTAAAGACCCAGCAGTTCCCTGAGCATTGGGGGCAGTGCGACCTCGACCTCTATATACATCCTAGAAACAACAAAGAAAGGTGTCAACAAGAAGGACAAATCACCTTTAATGTGAAATGTTTATCAAAGTGGAGAATAGCGTGACATAGCTATTTCAGGAAATTGTCAATAATTCTGTTAATATGTGACCCACATGTATAGATTTACTTGGTCGTAAATAAATTTTCATTAGCAAGTTCTCAAAAGATACACCTCACCAAGCAATTTCCTTGTGTTTTCTACTTTCTCTGCTTCTCACCTTTTTCAAATAAGTCAAGTATACACAGAGCATAAAAGAAGGTGGCCTATTCTTTGTCAATCAACAAAGGGCAACAACTCACAAAATATGATGACTTGAGTTATGGTAATTATGCACTGCACTTCTCCTCAATGAGATCTATCCACCTGTGTAGTTTCATGATTCTAGCTTGCATACTATTTTAGATTATTATTATGCACCGAGCAAAAAATGGTCTACGGACTGACCGAAGGACAGAACGACAAGTGCAAAGCAATATACCCCCTCTTCTTCAAATGGGGGCATAATTATTGAAAAGAATTTAAAACAAGAGTGCCATCGTCACAAAATACCCCGCCACTTTTCTGCTGTTTAACGAAAATAATTGTAGACACTACTTATTTTGACAGAACCAAATTCAAAATGACCAAGTTTCATTTAAATTAAGACAAAAAGTTAGGAGGAGTTGCCTTCACAAGGCTGCAATTTCAATAAGCCCCAGACACTAAGTTTTAAGGGGTCATAATTCAGGGAAATAAATGAGCCATAAAATCCTTGATCCATGTACATCTACTATTTATGGTGATGACATTGACCAAGTTTCATTTAAATAACAACAAAAAGTAAGGAGGAGTTGCGTTCAAAAGGCTGCAATTTCTATAAGCCCTAGATACTAAGTTTTAAGGGGGCATAATTTAAAATTAAATGAATGGGTAAAATTAATGAACCATAAAATCCTTACTTCATGCTCATCTACCAATTTCGGTTATAACATCCACCAAGTTTCATTTAGATCCAGCCAGAAACTTAGGAAGAGTTACATTCACAAGGCTGCAATTTCAATAAGCCCCAGAAACTAAATTTTAAGGGGCATAACTCAGGCAAAAATCAACGAACCATAAAATCCTTCCTTCATGCACATCTACCAATTGAGGTGATAACATTGACCAAGTTTCAAGAAGATCCAGCCAGAAACTTAGGAGGAGTTGTGTTGACAAGAAAAGTGGACCCAGAGACTAAGTTTTTAAGTGGCATAACGCAGGCAAAAATCAACGAACCATAAAATCCTTCCTTCAAGCACATCTACTAATTGAGGTGATAACATTGACCAAGTTTCAAGAAGATCCAGCAAGAAACTTAGGAGGAGTTGCTTTGACAAGAAAAGTGGACCAAGAGACTAAGTTTTTAAGGGGCATAACTCAGGCAAAAATCAACGAACCGTAAAATCCTTCCTTCATGCACATCTACCAAATGAGGTGATAACATTGACCAAGTTTCAAGAAGATCCAGCCAGAAACTTAGGAGGAGTTGCGTTGACAAGAAAAGTGGACGGACATACATACATACGTACGTACGGACGGATGGATGGACGGACGGACAGATGGAAAAGATGACGCCAATATACATCAGCCTCCAGCGGCGTATAAAAACAATTGTGTAGCATAATTCCCTGTCATGAAATATATAAAAGAAATGGCCAACCTGCATATTCCAACCAGCATTTCCTGTTCTTATGCTGTACACCATATATTTATCATTGTACAACTCTCTTGCAGACAATAAAGATTAAGATCACACTGCATAACAATGCTTTCTGATCTTAGCCAACATTGTCTGCTTTGGACATTTTGGTAGGAAAACTTGACTTTAACTGATTAAAATATTCTACGAATTGACAATTTGTCTGAAATAGAATTCAAGGGTTTATACTTTTACTGATACAAAGATGGTTTTCTTACGAAAGACAAGTCCTGTATGTATTTTAATTACCCTATGCGTAGAAAAGAACATCTTACATCATTTAATTTTTGGTTGTATTCCTTCTTTCTCTCTTCATTTAAGGCATTTAACTGTCTATCATGTTGACCCATATTCTTAAAGAAATGATTCGGGGTGGGAGGTTTTGGAGGTAGCCCTCTACGTCTCTCTGTAGCTAATTTCTGAAAATTCATCAAAACAACCTTTTATGTTTCACTCCTCGTATAAATATTTCTCAGTAAAATATCATATCAAATTGATATGTACAGTATCTCTGAGTCCTCCTACAAATTGTCAAAATTTTAGACCCACTATTTTAAAAGAGGTTCAGACAGCAATGGAAAGCACGGCATTTCAATTAGAAACAGTCTTTCTTCCCACAAAGGAGAAAGCAATAGCATTTTTTTCCACAGTATTTTCTGGGGTATAAAATCACAAAGTCGTAAAATCTTTGGCATGTAATGAAAAGAATTAAATTTCAGTTTGTTTCCCTAGGTACCTTTCAGATTCATTCAAATCAGATTCATGCATTAAGAATGATACACAATACAGATACTGTACAACATGCTATATATATGTAAAACATGCATTCTTCACTATAGGATAATAAAGATTACAACTTAAACTTTGTACTTTGTATGAAAGAGTACCTAATTACTAGAGCAAGTCTTAAACATGAGTGCCTGAGGCGCTTTTCTTACCCTACAAAAAGCCAATGACTTGATAATACTTTACTAGATATTACAAGAAAACTTTAATAACCTGCTCACTAACTATACCCCCCCCCCCCAACATTTTTAAGACAAAAGTTTTTCCCTGTAAGTATAATCAATTTTATCTGATTTATCATAAAGGGGGGTGGTTAACCATGAAGTTGATATCCAACAAATTTAAGTTTGGTAAGCAAAGATATATAAATGAACTTATAAGTATATGTTATTCTCTTGAGTGTGAAAATTCAGAATTATGTCAAAATAGATAAATATCTACATATCAGCTGAGACATAACTTTTTACATGCAGCAGGTAGCTTTATTTGATACCATAGGTGGATCATCTAACATATTCCAATGACAAGAGGACCATGTTCGTCCTATATCGCTCACCTTCGTCTCTTTGACTTCTCCCTTAGAAAAATTAAATGCTTGAAAGATCATTAAATATTCATTTAATTTTTCAAAGAAAGACATAATCGCTATGATCGCTGCATAAATTTCTAGCTTTTTCTAAACAATTTTCATGTGACCTGGCCAACATTCTGACCAAGTTTCCTAAAGATTGGGCCATATTTACGGCCTCTAGAGTGTAAACAAGAAATTTGTCATTTCAGTCCCTTTTCCTGTGATATGACATGGATCTTTCTTATTTTAAATAGGGTTCATCCTTGTGACCTTGCCATTATTCTGACCATGTTTCATGAAAATTGAATTATATTTGTGGCTTCTAGAGTGTAAACAAGAAAATTGTCATTAAGGCCCCTTTTCCCATGATATGGCATGGATCTTTCCTATTTTCATTAGGGTAAATCCTTGTGACCTGGTCAACATTCTGATCAAGTTTCATGAGGATTGGGCCATATTTGTGGTCTCTAGAGTGTAAATAAAAACAAGAGGGCCATAGTGGCCCTTAATCGCTCACCTGAATTAACAATCTTAAAATGTTTTTCTAAGATTTGACCCCATGACCTAGTTTTTGACTCCACTTGACCCAATTCCAAACTTGTCCGAGATTTCATCAAGATAATCATTCTGACCAATTTTCAGGTTGATTGGGCTAAAAATATGGCCTCTAGAGTGTCCACAAGGTTTTTCTAAGATTTGACCCTGTGACCTAGTTTTTGACCCCACTTGACCCAATTTCGAACTTGTCCGAGATTTCATCAAGATAATCATTCAGATTAATTTTCAGGTTGATTGGGCTTAAAATATGGCCTCTAAAGTGTCCACAAGGTTTTTCTAAGATTTGACCCCGTGACCTAGTTTTTGACCCCACTTGACCCAATTTTGAACTTGTCCGAGATTTCATCAAGATGATGATTCTGACCAATTTTCAGGTTGATTGGGCTTATAATATGGCCTCTAAAGTGTCCACGAGGTTTTTTCTAGATTTGACCCAGTGACCTAGATTTTGATCCCAGTTGACCCAATTTCAAATTTGTCCGAGATTTCATTAAGATAATCATTCTGACCAATTTTCAGGTTGATAGGGCCAAAAATATGGCCTCTAGAGTGTCCACAAGGTTTTTCTAAGATTTGACCCTATGACCTAGTTTTTGACCCCACTTGACCCAATTCCAAACTTGTGCGAGATTTCATCAAAATAATCATTCTGATTAATTTTCAGGTTGATTGGGCTAAAAATATGGCCTCTAGAGTGTCCACAAGGTTTTTCTAAGATTTGACCCTGTGACCTAGTTTTTGACCCCAGTTGACCCAATTTCGAACTTGTCCGAGATATCATCAAGATGATGATTCTGACCAATTTTCAGGTTGATTGGGCTAAAAATATGGCCTCTATAGTGTCCACAATGTTTTTCTAAAATTTGACCCTGTGACCTAGTTTTTGACCCCACTTGACCCAATTTCGAACTTGTCCGAGATTTCATCAAGATAATCATTCTGACCAATTTTCAGGTTGATTGGGCTAAAAATATGGCCTCTAAAGTGTCCACAAGGTTTTTCTAAGATTTGACCCCGTGACCTAGTTTTTGACCCCACTTGACCCAATTTCGAACTTGTCCGAGATTTCATCAAGATAATCACTCTGACCAATTTTCAGGTTGATTGGGCTAAAAATATGGCCTCTAGAGTGTCCACAAGGTTTTTCTAAGATTTGACCCCGTGATCTAGTTTTTGACCCCACTTGACCCAATTTCAAACTTGTCCGAGATTTCATCAAGATAATCATTCTGACCAATTTTCAGGTTGATTGGGCTAAAAGTATGGCCTCTAGAGTGTCCACAAGAATTTTCTAAGATTTGACCCAGTGACCTAGTTTTTGACCCCACTTGACCCAATTTAGAACTTGTCCGAGATTTCATCAAGATAATCATTCTGACCAATTTTCAGGTTGATTGGGCTTAAAATATGGCCTCTAAAGTGTCCACAAGGTTTTTCTAAGATTTGACCCTATGACCTAGTTTTTGACCCCACTTGACCCAATTCCAAACTTGTGCGAGATTTCATCAAGATAATCATTCTGATTAATTTTCAGGTTGATTGGGCTAAAAATATGGCCTCTAGAGTGTCCACAAGGTTTTTCTAAGATTTGACCCTGTGACCTAGTTTTTGACCCCAGTTGACCCAATTTCGAACTTGTCTGAGATATCATCAAGATGATGATTCTGACCAATTTTCAGGTTGATTGGGCTAAAAATATGGCCTCTATAGTGTCCACAATGTTTTTCTAAAATTTGACCCTGTGACCTAGTTTTTGACCCCACTTGACCCAATTTCGAACTTGTCCGAGATTTCATCAAGATAATCATTCTGACCAATTTTCAGGTTGATTGGGCTAAAAATATGGCCTCTAAAGTGTCCACAAGGTTTTTCTAAGATTTGACCCCGTGACCTAGTTTTTGACCCCACTTGACCCAATTTCAAACTTGTCCGAGATTTCATCAAGATAATCACTCTGACCAATTTTCAGGTTGATTGGGCTAAAAATATGGCCTCTAGAGTGTCCACAAGGTTTTTCTAAGATTTGACCCCGTGATCTAGTTTTTGACCCCACTTGACCCAATTTCAAACTTGTCCGAGATTTCATCAAGATAATCATTCTGACCAATTTTCAGGTTGATTGGGCTAAAAGTATGGCCTCTAGAGTGTCCACAAGAATTTTCTAAGATTTGACCCAGTGACCTAGTTTTTGACCCCACTTGACCCAATTTAGAACTTGTCCGAGATTTCATCAAGATAATCATTCTGACCAATTTTCAGGTTGATTGGGCTTAAAATATGGCCTCTAAAGTGTCCACAAGGTTTTTCTAAGATTTGACCCTATGACCTAGTTTTTGACCCCACTTGACCCAATTCCAAACTTGTGCGAGATTTCATCAAGATAATCATTCTGATTAATTTTCAGGTTGATTGGGCTAAAAATATGGCCTCTAGAGTGTCCACAAGGTTTTTCTAAGATTTGACCCCGTGACCTAGTTTTTGACCCCAGTTGACCCAATTTCGAACTTGTCCGAGATATCATCAAGATGATGATTCTGACCAATTTTCAGGTTGATTGGGCTAAAAATATGGCCTCTATAGTGTCCACAATGTTTTTCTAAAATTTGACCCTGTGACCTAGTTTTTGACCCCACTTGACCCAATTTCGAACTTGTCCGAGATTTCATCAAGATAATCATTCTGACCAATTTTCAGGTTGATTGGGCTAAAAATATGGCCTCTAAAGTGTCCACAAGGTTTTTCTAAGATTTGACCCCGTGACCTAGTTTTTGACCCCACTTGACCCAATTTCGAACTTGTCCGAGATTTCATCAAGATAATCACTCTGACCAATTTTCAGGTTGATTGGGCTAAAAATATGGCCTCTAGAGTGTCCACAAGGTTTTTCTAAGATTTGATCCCGTGATCTAGTTTTTGACCCCACTTGACCCAATTTCAAACTTGTCCGAGATTTCATCAAGATAATCATTCTGACCAATTTTCAGGTTGATTGGGCTAAAAGTATGGCCTCTAGAGTGTCCACAAGAATTTTCTAAGATTTGACCCAGTGACCTAGTTTTTGACCCCACTTGACCCAATTTAGAACTTGTCAGAGATTTCATCAAGATAATCATTCTGACCAATTTTCAGGTTGATTGGGCTTAAAATATGGCCTCTAAAGTGTCCACAAGGTTTTTCTAAGATTTGACCCTGTGACCTAGTTTTTGACCCCACTTGACCCAATTTCGAACTTGTCCGAGATTTCATCAAGATAATCACTCTGACCAATTTTCAGGTTGATTGGGCTAAAAATATGGCCTCTAGAGTGTCCACAAGGTAAATGTTGAAGACGCACGACGCACAACGCACAACGCACGACGGACGACGGACGACGGACATCAAGTAACCCCAAAAGCTCACCTTGAGCACTTCGTGCTCAGGTGAGCTAAAAATGTCATTAAGGCCATTTTTCCCATGATATAGCACGGATCCTTCCCATTTTCAATAGGGATCATCCTTGTGGCTTGGCCAACCTTCTGACCAAATTTCATAAAGATTGGGCCTTATTTGTGGCCTCTAGAGTGTAAACAAGAAAATTGTCATTAAGGCCCCATTTCCCATGATATAGCATGGATCTTTCCAATTTTCAATAGGGTTCATCCTTGTCACCTGTCCAACATTCTGACTAAGTTCCATGAAGATCGGGCCATATTTATGGTCTCTAGAGTGTAAACACTAAGATTGTTGACGCCAGACGACAAACGACAGATGACGCACAACGGACATTCAATGATCACAAAAGCTCACCTTGAGCATGATGTGCTCAGGTGAGCTAAAAAACCATTGGAATTAAAACGCTGCATAAGCAGACATGACAATACTCATCGATATTTTAAACTAGATAAAGAATTCAGCTTAATTAGTTCAATGTGCTTATGTTTTGTGGGTAAAAAAACAAGATATGATTGTGAAACACAAATGCCCCTAAAAAGGCATTTTTTTTAAAAATGTTGACCTTGACAGATGACCTTGACAGATGACCTTGATATCTGTAGATGCATATCAAGATCTATCATCATACCCTAAAGAAATCGGCAATGTTAAGTTTTTTGGTTAAGTTTTGCTGACAGACAGATCAACAGACAGACAGATGAACAGATGGGTGGACAGATGAACAGACAAATAACAGTTTAACATTTTGCCCCCTATCTTTCAAAGTGGGGGCATAAAAATGTGAAACAAACTAGTAAATGTGATCCTAAACAAACAGTGATTCTGTTAATTTAAGAAATTAATTGAACAATTATTACACCATGTTTTTATTTCAAAATAATTTTTTGACAAGCAATGTTGATTTATGAAATAGTTCAAGAGATTTTCAGTTATTGTTTTCAATAAAGTACTAAATATCCAGACATAACACTTTCAAATAAAATTTTGAAATAAATCAAAATTGATATGTTGATCTGAGAATTTCCAAACGACAAAATATGACATGGTGATATTGTGAAAGTTAGAGATTTTTAGAGGCTATAAACAATGTCCATAATACCTCATTCCTGTCTGTGCTTATCTATGGTTACAAAACATATTCTCTTTAGTATCAAATAAGATACCTTGAATATAAATTCTACAGACACCTTCCTTATGATAAACATAGTTCTGGCTAACTATCTAATTTACCCCAAAGGTTTACAATTTGAATGCAAAAATTGAATGTCTAATCAATCTGAACAATGCAAAAACTTTTACATAAACTGGTAACTACCTTGGACACATGTGTAGTACACTATACTTTTAAATGCAACTAAATGCCTATAGATATCTGAGTCACCATCAAAATTTTGGGTTGATTTTTTGGTAATTCTGCTTATGGTGGTGCTTTTGTCATTACACTGGTCTACAGAGATCTTTTGGGTATATTTTAACTTGATGAGGTCTATTCCCTAGAATCACCAAATTTTTGATGGTGACTCAGATATCTATAGGCATTTACAACAGTTGAACTAAATCACATTGATATCAGAATTTGATAAAGAGATAAAGCAAACTACCTGTTGTTGGTGTTCTTGGTACTCCTTTTGTCTCTCGTTGTATAACTGTTGTTTACGCGTGTCCGTGTACTCACCGACGGGAAGTGTAGCACCAGTACCCTCTGGCATGTCACGTCTTTGAGCTCTTTGTTGCTGAAAAGAGGTAAAATGAAAAAAAATCTTTATTTCACGGTAAATCAAATAAAGCTGTATTTATGTACATATTAGCTGACATAAGTACATTTGCTATAGCAGTCTAGATGTTCGAATTAAAACCTTTGAGAAGTGTTTAAAGCTTTTCTAAACACAAGCTTTAAAGGACTTTATGTTGTGTTCAAGAAATAAGATTATTCAGTTGTATTTTTCATAAGTATTTTGAAACAGTACATGTTTCAACATTATCAAAATTCCTTGAAAAAGAGCATAGCATACAGGTGTTGTATTGTGTTGCATAATGCACATGGACTTGGTCAAAAAAGGTACTAATTCTTAAAAAAAATGCTTCCATAGAATTGCCGTTTTCTATAGTGGGAGGATAGCCATTGCCACAGTGACCACACATCATAAGTTTCAAATAAGAACATTCAGTAATGATTCAGACATGACCAAAGTTATGTATTTGTCTTTTTCACCTGAGATGACAATGCAAATGAAAATGGATTGTTCTGAAACAGAAAAGCTAAAATCAAATAAATATTATTAAGTTTTTGGGATTTTTCCAACTGTAGTAAAACATATATATATTCAGGAACAAGAGATAATTGTAAAACAATTATTATTTTGCAAATTCATACCCCCCATAAGAGCAGGTCAATGATTTTTTATGTGTCAATAAACGAGAGCAACAACTAAAAAAAAATGAGATGAGTAGAGTTATGTTTCTTTTGCACTGCACTTCTCCTCAATGAGATCTATCCACCTGTAAACTTTTTTGCATACTTTTTGAATTATGCTCTGACAAAAATTGTCTATGGATTCACTGACTGACAGACTGAAAAGTGCAAAGCAATATACTCCCCCTTCTTCAAAGGGGTAGGGGAGAATAACAACACATGGCTTGTAGAACTAGTATAATAAAACAATGGCCAATGGAAGTGTTTAAACTAAATTATGCAAAAAGTGAAATGACATTATTAATAAGCAAAAATGCATGAAAATGTAACAACACATATTATTTAAATTTACAGCTACCATTGCAGTTGTTTAAAACTATCACAAGTTTGGGGGTTTTTTACATTCGCTTACACATTTTTTCATATCAAACTTAAGCAGACATATTCTGACCATGGTTATCAAAGTTTCAAAAGTCCTTTTTCTAAACTTGTCAGTCTTATTCACTATCATTTTTCCAAAATTCATTTGCTTAGTCCTCTTATTTACAAGAATATTTGTAGAACAAGGGAAGGGATGATATTTGCAAGACAGTTCAAAGTTTCCATCGTTTGTTAGTGTCTTTTGTGGTTTTTTTTTTCAAGGGGGGGGGGGGGGGGGGAAGAGAGAGGAGATGGGCTGTTTAGACTCAAATCAAATGATAAGCTAAAGGCTTAAAAATACCACCCAGATGGTTCCAATTATCAATAAGATTTGATTAGGACTTTTGATTTAGATTTTTTGTCAAATATTCAAACTAATTCAATTGTCTGGCAGTTCAGATAGAACTTATCAGATTGCTTGTTGTATCAAAGTAGTTTTCTACAAACAAAGCAAAGCAGTCACACATCAAAACAAACAACCTTTAACAATTCTCTATACTCTCTCTTCCTCTCTTCAAGTAGAATAGCTTTCATTGGATCTACTTTGCCAAAGTTTTCCAAGAAAGTTTCCTCAAATGGAGAATTCCATTGTCTATATCTGGAGTTCTAGAGGTATAAAAAATGAGTACAATGTAATGTCAGATGCCTTGTCTTTGTTAAAGGATGCATACAACATCTTATGATTTTCCCCAAATCGGTATAATATCAAAGAGCTTATCATCATTTGACATATTAATGAACTGGTTTTTAATTTACTACTAATTTATTTCCTGAGATTCCATAAGATGAAAATATGTAAACTTAGTACAAGTAATTGTTGGCCTACTTTAAATAAACATTGAAAAATATTAAATGAGGAAGTAGAAAATGTAATTTCTTTTCTGATCATTGCTGTATAAAATCATTCTGTAAATTCTTAATTGCCTAATAGCATCCCCTTTTATTGATGCAAAGCCATTTTTAAATGAATTTATAGGACAAGGTTTAGCAAGTTAATTTTTCTATAATGATTTGGAACCAAATGTTAAATGTCTTATGCTGCTTACACCTAAATCCTGCTGTACACTTTGGCAGTCAATATAAATTGTGATCAGCATGTACAGACATGCAGCCTAATCTTAACCAACACAGCCTGCTTTCTAATGTCAAGAAATTGCCAATTTGTTAGTTACAAGATTTAAGGTATTGAAACCATAATAGTTCCACAACATCACGGAACTTATGAACTTTTCCAATTTTGACCAGGGTTTCCTAAAGAAAGTCATTAGGAAACCCTGGTTAACACTGTTAAAGTTCATTACTTCTGAAACGTTGGGGAACTATTACGGGTCCACTACCTTAAATTCATCAGAATAAGGGTTAATGATATTTTGAAAAGATGTTCTAGAACATAAAGGCTACTATTTGATCTAAGGGATTCTGACAACATTGAAGGAGAGACAAACTACATAGAGGATAATCGATTGTTTCAGTGTAAGATCGATTAATATTTCGTTTTGTGAACAACAAAACCTATATTTACTTGAAAAACAAACGATTATTCTATTTCTTTATTGCAAAAATTAGACAAAATTTGAAATTTCTAGGACATATTTTTGTAAAGCGCATCATTTTGCATGTGATTGCTACGCAATGTTCATTGTGACGTCACTTATTTTGCCCCGTATAGATGACGTCAGATAGGATGAAATGCACAAAAGCAGGGTATTAGTTTTTGATAATTTCACTGCTTTTGCGGTGAGATTTTCAAGTGATTATCTACTATTATTTCTCTATAAACCATCGAAAAAGCATTGAAGAATATGAAATATTAATTTATTTCTATTTTAAAATGAAAATGTGTATCATAATGTCATTCTTCATAAGCTAGATTATTTATGCTGCCTCTCATACACCCATCAGGATGAACTTTCCATGTGTTTGGTCCCTGGTGGAAAAAAATATTGTAAATAAACCTTTGAAGCAACATTTGTTATTTATTGGCTGTATAAGATGTCAGTAAATAGGAGATAAAAGAAAGACTAGAAATGTGTCACAGACATAATATTGCTATCTATCCAAACTAACTGTTTGGCTGTCACTAGTATTAATCAAGGGTACAATTGTCAAAAATTATTTTCATTATATATTCAATCATGAATGTAGAAGATACAATCTGCACCGTACTAATTTTCCATTTTACCTTCATCTTTGACCTTGACTTTTGGGCATATCTGGATTAACTCTTCTCATGACACAAGCACTCATAAAGGAGAACAACTGTGCCAAATCAAGTTAAATGTAGATGATAAGCTCTGGACAAGAAGTTTTACCAAATTATTCACTCAACTTTCAGTAATAATCTTGGCCTTGGATTTTTCTTAATAAAGTCTCCACAGGGCAATTCCAAGATGAACAAGTCTGCGGCATTATTTTGAAATTCATCTATAAATTTAGAAGTTAAGCTACTGACAAGAATTGGACAAACACACTGACAGACCCACTTACACACAGACAGATGTAACTCAATGTGCCTGCTACCATTTTATGGTAGCAGCATGAAAAAAAGAGAGCAATCAAATATAAATTATTCAACAGGTGAACATAACATAACTAATCACATTTACAAAGTCAACCAAAGAATAAGAACTTAAAAGCCTGCTCCAACAAAGTATTCAAAGATTCTAAGACAAGAAGCCAAGCCATCACCCAAATACCTTTTGTAAGAGATCATTATATTCTTGTTTTCTGGCAGTGTGTAATTGTTGGCGTTTAACATCATATTTAGATTGATCTAGAGGTAAACCACGGCGTAAATCCTCTGGAGTTACTTCCTTTCTTCTCAATGATTTTTTAGTGGGATGCTAAGAAAATCCAAGATTTGGTCTATTGATTAACAGTATTTTGTCAATCAGACAGAACTCTGTACCTACTGCTTTATTATAACCACAATATATTAGATACACTATATACATTATATACATTGGAATTATAATTATTGTTTTGTCGTTTGTGGCTTTTATCCCTCAAATGCATTTAATTCATTCACTAAGAATTAATATCAAAATATTCAGTTCAGAGTAACTAGAGGCGCTTAAGCGCCTGATTCGCTCCACAGGCCTGATAATGATTATTAGAGGATGATAAAGCTGTTTAAATGATAATTGAAGTGAATGATTGAGTGAATGCTAATTTCAAGTAAATAAGTGTTTTTAAGTGTCATATGCTGAAATATGTCTGCAAAGAAAAAATCATGATCAATGAATAACATATCAAAAAATGACCTCTGCCTGTCAAACACATATTTTTTATCCAATCACAATAATTTTGTGCAGTCTGCTAATGGGTCACCAAAGGATCATCCCAGTGAAATTTGGTTGAAATCCAAAAATAAAATTTTCAACACTAACAGAATGTTACTTCACAATATACAATGAACTTTGTCCGTAAAAGTTTGATAGTAAAACTTTCTGCTTTTCATTAAACACTACTAGAATGTTACTTCACAATAATTGTCATCAAAAGAAAATTCTAACTACTGATGATAAAAAGGATAAATATTCAATCCAATATATTTATTTTTTTCTGCCAAATGCCTTGCAGTCAACTCAAATCTTTCTACCCCATTCTGGACCTCAGTAGGTCACATTTTACACCAATTGTCCTCTCTGTACAGAGTCACCCTTTGTTCATCTAAACTGACCAATTCCCAGGGGATATTCTCAGACTACCTTTTTCAACTTATGTTTCTATACATTTGGATTTCAACAAAGGCTTTGTTCCTTCTAATCT
The DNA here is from genome assembly GCA_948146395.1 of Fragum whitleyi. Taxonomy (NCBI): domain Eukaryota; kingdom Metazoa; phylum Mollusca; class Bivalvia; order Cardiida; family Cardiidae; genus Fragum; species Fragum whitleyi. Next base: position 26,854,993 of record OX411548.1, on the reverse strand, counting down.
ACAATTTTTACACCTATTACGTTTTATAAGTCTAGAAAAATTCATCATTTAGGTGATACCCAAAGGGTGATGAAATATTCACTTTATACGCTTAAATGTCCTCTGCCAATAAAAAGCACGCTGTTCATCTAATAAAAATATTTTCAGCAGACTGAAACAATTTCGCAGAAACTTTGATTTGATTTGAATTGGGGTTTTACGTCGCTTTCAACAATCTCTCAGTTATATCGCGACGACTGGAGCACCTAACAATGGATTCCTGGTATTTCTCACACCAGTACTACCACCACATCCCTTTCCTAGCCTCCAGTTGCTATTCCACATAGGTTTACGATTATCTACCCATTGGTGGAAGACAAATGTCGGAAAGGATAAGTGCCGCAGAATTTCGCAGAAACAAAATTCCTATGATATTTGGTTGAAATCCATCTGTTTAAACTTTGAGAAAGTTTGTTTTCCCTATATTGGATATTCCATAATATAACATATCTGAAAAAATGACCTCTGCCCATGAAACCATATTTTTCATCCAATCACAATATTTTTAAAGGATCACTAAAGAATCACTCCAGTGAAATTTGGTTAATATCCATTAATGAGATTCTGAGAAAATGATTTTCAAAGTTTTCACTATATAACATATTGAGAAATGACCTCCGTCCATAATAGACATATTTTTCATCCAATCACAATTTTTTTAAATACTTTTAAAGGATCACTAAAGAATCATTCCAGTGAAATTTGGTTGATATCCATTGGTTAGATTCTGAGAAAATGATTTTCAAAGTTTCCAATATATAATATTTAGAGAAATGACCTCCGCCCATAAAATACATATTTTTTATCAAAACATTTTTGTAGACTGATAAAGGGTCACTCAAGGATCATTCTAGTGATATTTGGTTGATATCCATCAATTAGAAACTGAGAAAAGTCACCTATTACCATATATGGAAAGTAGCCATGTCTACTACAGCCATGATTTTCAACCAATTAAAATTCTTTGAAGGAATCTGATAGAGGGACACCCAAGGAACCTTCCTTTGATATTTGATTAGAATTCATCCAGTTCTTTATGAGGAGAAGATTTTTAAAGTAAAAATCTACGGACGGGCGCACAGATGCACACAGACGCCAGACATCCCGCCATGACAATAGCCTGCTTGCCTTTTGGCCATGGAGCTAAAAATTGTTTAATACTGGAGAATGTTTTTTCATTCTATTCTTCTTAATATATTGTCTTCCCTAAGTGTTTATTTTTTAAAAAATCTGTATACTTTCAAACCCTTTATAAAAAGCTGACTCTTAGGTCTTAAAACACTTTGCCACAAAAAAAGGTTGCAAACATTTAATATTTCTTTACATGGAAATGTGTGTGTTAATAGCTTTTATATATTCATTTATTAAGGTTATTTCACACAAGTATAAAACCAAGATATATTGCTAAGTTAGCAATAAAATCAATTGATAGTATTTAACTAAGATTCTAGTAAGACTTGAGTAAAGCTTAATTATACTTGAGATTGAAATTCAAAGAAAAGTGGGTTAAGCATGGATAATTGTGACATATTCAATCAATCAACTAGCTTTGAATTATATAAGATACTGTTAATAGCTTATTCCTATGATAGCATGTTGGGGAACAGCATTATAGCATAATCACTCAACCTCTTCTGCAATTTCATTCCTTGGACAAACCAGTAGTTTTATAATGGAGTTGCAGGGTACCAATATATGTCCACCTTTTGGTGTTGTTATTTATAACAAATTATTAACAATTCTTTTATGTCAATACATTTATACAAGTTTTACCACAAATTTAATGCTTTAATCTCAAATTGAACTTTCGTGGACCAACAACCCTATCACATTTCAAACTAGAACTGTCGCAGAGCGGACTAATACCCCCCACAAGCACTTTGTCAGAATGCAAGTGCTATTAGTGCAGGATGTGTTTGTAACAAATATTGAGGTCATATGCAGCATTTGCATGAAGTTTCGTGATTCTAGGTCGCTTGGTTTTTCAGTAAGAGTCCAGAAATGAAAATTGAACAAAAATTGACTGTGACATTGACGTTTGACATATATGACACAAAAGCAATAGGGCACTTCCTTGGATCATAAGCAACATTTGCATAAAGTTTCATGCCTGTAGGTCACTTGGTTCTTGAGTTAGAGTAGGGAAACGAAAATTGAACAAAGGCTGACTTTGACCTTTGACCTATATGACCCCAAAACAATTGGGCACTTCCTTGGGTCATAAGCAGCATTTGTATAAAGTTTCACGATTGTAGGCCACTTGGTTCTTGAGTTAGAGTCCAGAAACGAGAATTGAACAAAGGCTGACTGTGACCTTGACTTTTGACCTATGTGACCCAAAAACAATAGGGCACTTCCTTTGGTCATAAGGAACATTAGTATAAAGTTTCATGATTGTAGGTCATTTGATTCTTAAGTTAGAGTCTGGAAACGAAAAGGTCTACAGATGGACTGACAGACTGACGGATGGATGGACGGACGGATGGACAGACATGGTGAAACCAATATACTCCCCTCTACTTCGTAGGTGGGGGGTATAATTATCAGGTGCCAATAAAAAGATTTTTTTATAATCTTGTGCTTTGATACTCTTGTAGTTTGAATGTGTTCCCTTGTTCATTAGCATGGGTTTTACAGTAAGTATACTTTGGTTTATTTGACCCAACTTTGACCTCTGTGGAAAAATGCTTGAATAACAATTTCCGACATATTTTATTAATCAATAAAATGTATATTACGTTCAATACCGTTTGTTATTCATTCCTATGAAAGCATGTGCAAAGCCGAGTAGGAATGATAAGATTTTTATTCATCTAAATGGCAGGGGTCAGATTCGGGTCAATAAAACCACACTATACAACAAAGAACTAATTACCTCTGCTAGATACTCCTGATATTCCCTTTTCTTCTCCTCCTCCAGCTGTCTGTGTTTGTTCTGATACTCTTGTTGTTCAAATGTATTCCCTTGTTCATTGGCAATTCTGTTAGCTTCTGCTACCTCTCTCTCATACTCCTGCTTTAGGACCTGCTGCTTCTATTAAATGAGAACAATAGTGTCTGTTTAGATGTACAGCATAAGTATGCATATAAAAGAAATATATGATATACCCATTTTTTTCACCTGACCATTTAATTCAATTCAATATAGTGAGTATCAAAAATCAATTTTACTCTGAAAATGAGAGGATATAAGTCGACAGTTAATCTATAGGTCTGAATTTATTTTAATCAAGTAAATTTCTTGTCAAAATCACTCTCTCTTGAAACAGCAATTATATCTTCTTTATTGTTTTCTTCTGTTTTTCTGCAACCAAAGGCAGCTAGAGACATATTTTTAAACAATGACATGTTATTGTACCCTACCTGACAGAATTTATTATGTCTTTTTGAATTATTCTTTAACAGAATATGGTTTCAGGCTTATTTCAATTGATCCAAATATTTTCTCAAGATATCTAAATATCCGTTTGAATGAATAAAGCTTGTCAGTTTAAAAGAAAGTATATATTTGAAAATTAAAAAAAGAACCATTTGGGTTTGCAAAAAGAATAGATTTCAATCAGTTTTGAAATAATGTTTATCACCACTTTTAACAATCTTTCAGTCATATCAAAGCAAACTTCGCTTATTCATTACAAGTATTCAAAGAATGACTGTACTAAGTATCTATACAGTGCATAGAGACTTGGTACAATCTTGCACTGAATCCTTGATTTGCTTCCTCAGTATCACCAGTGCTAGGCTGGGGCTCTGAAATACCTTTCCTATGGACATATGCACATGACTTGTGGCATGGCTAGGATTTGAATTCACAACTTTAAATTTCTCTTGGATCACTACGAGTGAAAAAATACAGAATTCTCCACTTGTCCCCAGACAAGTAAAAGATGATTTTCTACTAGTTTTGGATCAATAAGAAGTTAAAAAAAAAATTTGGAGAGTACATTGCTTTTTAAAGGAGAAAATACTGGACTCCAGCGTTTTCTTCCTTTAAAACAACGTTTTCTACCCATTGATATTAACATTATGATCAATCTCTTAGATATGTATGTACCATTCTGATATTTGTCTTGGTATTTACTTGTCCTTGGACAAGTGCCATAGAAAAAAGTACTTGTCCGCAGGATGAAAAACCCATGTCAGACAAGTTAGGCATGGGAATTCCACACCCCTGATAGCAAATTCCATGACCCCGACTACTGAGCCATAGAGGACCCCTTGACCCTGGTCAGACATAGAAGACTAACTGAATCATTAATTCAGCATCCGCAATGCTGAAACTATGGACACATCAGAATAGTGACAATGCTTATAAAAATCAGAAACTTATAGATACAAATGTTAGATGTGAAGTTAGTAAAACCTGAAACATGCTCATATTAAACAAACTATTGTGATATATACATTAAAATAATATTTAAGATTCTTATTAATAGCAGTGAAATATGAATGAATTATTAACTTTTAAAACCATAAAATGCTCACTCACAAATTTTCAAGAGCATATCTAAACTAATCTATCTAGTCATCTAGCACGGTCTATTCATTTAACATGAACCATATTTTTTTTTTAGAATCTACCTTTTTCAAAGATTTGAGGAAGAAAGAACTTGTTTGAAAAAAAAATAATTATAGTTAGAATCAATTACTGCTAAATGTCAAGTTATTTTGACAAAAACAGTTACTTTGTCTTAAATATTCTTTATGTTTTAATTCAGGCCAAATGGACAGTAAAATAAGTGTCTTTCATTTTATCCTAACTTTTAAATTGGTTATACAATTATTAGCAAATAACAGGTGCTCAAAACACTTGATGATGCATTTAAAGCAAATGCATTGAGACAGTAGGTAGGGAACTGGAACAGTGCAGGGATGAAGGACATGCAATAAAGGTCAAGGGTGAAGGTCACTCTGGTACCTCTGCCATTTGTTCATAATAGTTTCTCTGAGCTATTTCTTGTCTAACATTCCTGGGGCTCTGATCCAGGTACACATGTACTGGGTTAGGGTCATTGTCCCCTGGGTAGGGGTTTGCAGGAGGGGGAGGGGTCTCAATGTAATACCTTCCTGTGGGGACAGTCTGTCAAAACAACACATTAGGGTTGATAGAATTTGCACATTAACCCTTTCCTGTTTTACAAAATTTTGGACCTGTCCAAATTCAAAGGTTTTGCAGACAAAAATTTAAAGTGGATTTAATTTGAAAAATAACCATTCAGTAGGGTAGAAAATAGTGTGGAAAAAGAAGAAATTGCTTGTCAGAAGCAATTTCTTCTATTTTCACAATGTTTTCTCAATCATAAAATCACAGGCACGTAAAAAGCAGGGATTAAACAGCAAAGGGTTAAGACATGGCTGATATGGAGGAACAATCTAGATGGACAAAATTATGATTACTTCAATAACAATACAGTAGCAAATCAAATGAAGTATTGAAACAAAATTTGTTAGTAATAAACACAAATTATCGAAGATATATTATATCATAACAATAAAAGTAAAAAAAAAGAATATACAATAACTTATATCTTAATGACTTGTTCTTGTGATAAATCAATTTTGGGAATATACTGACCACTTTCTTCAGGCACAAGTGAATGTTCGGATTTTTCTACAAGATTATTCAAAGTAAAAGAGAATACACAATCTTTAAAAAATAATAGCTCTACCAGTACTTTATAGTGTATTAAAATCTTACCATATTAACCCTTGCCATGCTGATCCTCTCAGAGTCTTTCAGGCAGTATAGAATAAGATCACACTGCAAAATTATAGTCTGATCTTAATCCATTTTGCCATTGTGCTATACAAATCAGCAGTACAAAGGATTAAAACTAACAAATACAAATAAAGCACAGTGAAATATATGTAACAAGCATGTGATTGCCTAAATAACTAATCTATCATCAATGTAAATACCATATTGATCCTAAATATTCAGACAAACAGATCCAAGCAAACCTTGTACACCTAGATCAAACTGCTTCCAATTATACCCCACTTTGCACATGCATGCAAAGTGGGGTATAATTGGAAAACTGTTTGCACTGTTTTGTGATCCTGAATGCAGGGCAGGCTCTACAATATTTTCCTTTCTCTAAGCTTCATTTGGTATATCAACACATTTTGACTGTACACTCTGAGAATTCTAGAGCAAAATTTGTCTGTCTTTTAAATGCATGAAATCTTAGGATAACTACGGTAAATCATTTTGTTTAACACTGGCATCTACAGTCTAATGTAGAATACCTGATCAATCTCCTCCAGAATTCTCTGTAACTCCATTTTCCTGTCTTCCAGACTCACAGGCTGTTTGTCCCTTATAGGGGACAGTGACCTTGATCTTCTGACATCTCTGAGAGGTATCCTTGGACCCGGCCTCGACCATTGGTATTTCTCCAAACCTTCTCCAAAACGGTGAGGGGTTTCTGCTTCATAACTTCTGCTCCTTCTTTGAGGATGATCTCTATCACTTATCTGCCTATGGCCTCTGACAAGTTCTCTACCTCTCACATAATCTTGGTCAACCTCATTTCTCCTTTGCTTCTCTAAATTGTCAACTGCATCAGTACTTGTGTCAAGACCAAATATCCTCCTCATTCTATGACCTTGGTGGTTAGCTGGAACATTAGACTGTGATTGTTGTTTGGGTTTTGCCACTACAGGTTTCTGATTGGATTCTTCAGGTTGTGGGATCTGTCTAGGTGTGATCTTAGGCATGTCCATAACCCTCTCTTCAACCACATGGTTTTTATCATCGGTCAGATTTAGTGCTGGGACAGCTGGTTCCAGTCTATGTACATTTGGAGGATCTAGTCTATGTTCATTTTTGGGTTTATAGACATCTGTATTTACTCCAGGGGCTGGAGGATCTATAACCTGGACTTTTGGCTCTATAAATGCCTGTATAGGTTGTACTTTTCTTGGACTCTCACTGATGCTGCGTGGTGTTGCTTGTGCCACCTCACCTTCTAGTACAGCCTTATGTGCTAGCTGATCCATCCATTGCTATCAGATTAAAAAGGTTTATTAGTAGAGAGGCATGGAAAAAAGCATTGTCACAACATAAATTTATAAATATTTGCCTCTTAACAATCAAATAGCAATTATTAAAGTAATATCTGTCAGTGGTATATATCTACAATTTATATATATATTTTTTTTTTCTCAAATAAACATCACCTTTAGAATATTGAATGCAAGCTAAATCAAATTTTGGTGTACAGAATTCTATTCATTTGTGGCATTTAAAGTTGGAAAACCCAAGTTGTTTTTAAATTCCTCTTTTATATATACAGTGCAAATGTATATATATGTTGATGAACTGTAAGATAGATATATGTCAATTCAAGTACCTGTTCAAGAGCATGTTTATATCTTAGATTTCTGTCCCTAATGTGTTTGTTTCTATCCCTTTGGTCCTCTCCAACAAACATCCCATGCTCAGGGGTAACAATATGGCGACCTCGACGATTTTTCATCTACAATTTTAGTTTACACTAGAATAATACTCAATTAAATCAAAATTAGATAAAGACATTATAAAGATATTATATTCCAAAGTTGGAAAAGAAGTCAAATACATTCAACAATAGCATGACAAAAAGATTAAGTACATTACTTTTAACAAAATAATAAAAAGATATGATCCTGAACATGTCAATTCATGAATTGAGCAAATTTTTTTACACTGCCACTAAAGTTCACACAAAGTTACTTTTGAAAGAGTAAATTTTACTTTAGACTTATATATTGCCACTTAACTACCAAAAGTCCCATGTCATGAGTACATGTATAAATTGTCTCTATGAGACAATTTAAATGAGTACCCACAACATAGGATTTTGTTTGGTTGAAATAATAGATAGGCCTTACCCTTCTTGTCTTGATCACTGTTTTCAAAGTCTCTTATAAAAGTTTTGAGATAACCCCTCTATTATGGCTTTTCAGTGTTTTAGATCTTGAAATCACTTTAGGCAGACCATTAGTTTTTTAAGCTATGTTTTCCGTGCTAATCTGATCAGCTCATTTAATACATTAAATGCTGATCGAGCTTCATTGCCATGAGTAATTGGAGAAGGTTTGGGCGATCTAGCTTGGATGGCATCAATCAAGCTTCAAACCTGAACACTTTTGACATGTCAAAAATACTTGTGTTGCAGTCAAGGAGACAATTGATGGAGAAGTAGTCTGGAATAATTGTGTATCTATCATGTGGAAGATCAAACTGATCGTGAATTAATCGTGTAATGCTAGAGAGTCAGATTGGGTTGATCTACGATCTGAACACAATCATCCTTGACCTATATACCTGACATCATCCCGGTAGACTCAGGCAGATATCAAGGGCATGACTACCATTACAAATGTTACACAGGTGCATAATGGAAATAAATCCTCTTTCTAAAAATGATGTTGATTAATAATCATAACATCTAAACTACAGCTTATTCAAGCTGTAGTTGCAATGTTTTGATTAATCATCATCGCTCAAATCATAGAAAAGGGGAGCAAACGGAGGACATTCATCTTTTGTCACAGTCCACAAATTGCCTTTAAAACTTTTGTTCATATTCTATGATGGTCGCTTTTGAGTGTGTATAGTTTTCAAAATCCTAGTTACGTCCATGGATACAATCCACATTTGAATATTCTCCATTGCTTTTTGTGGGAGAATTGGAAGCAGTTGAGTAGAGATCAAGATGTTCAGTAAGTCATTGTGTTCAATAAGGGAATTTCCATCATTAAGTTGCCAAGATAGGCAGTTGGAACCTAGCATTATTCACAAATAAATCAAATTCACTTTTACATTTTCTGACTTAGCCCTTGTCATGCAGAAAAGTATTCTTTGGAAAATTTAGCTTAAATCAAAGTGACAAAGGCTCTGAAAGAAGAAATTGTACGTCAAAATTTCACTTGAAATTTAAGCCTTTCATCAATTTTTGGTCAACAAGAAAAACAGGTGGTTTAGACTAAGATCTGACTGCACAAATGTGCAGGCTGATCTTTGTCTGTACCTCCTGCTAAAACATGAATATTCCGGGTTCAGGATGACAAGGTTTCATAAAGTAGTGCAGCTATATCTAACTGAAGCTGTAGCTTTTTAAAAATACAGTTATATCAATATATAAATAAGATACTTAAATAAGATACAAAAAAAGATTAGTGAAACACTGTTGTAAGTGTCTGTATCATTATACATAATGCATTTGCAACTGTACACTACCTAGCAAATCTAAATCTAATTCAGTTGCTGTAGAAAATAATGAAACATTTTTCTTATTAAAGAAAGTAATAATGATTGATAGTAAAGCTTCTACTAGAAGCATGTTCATAGATATTGAGGAGAATGACTTATAAAGATGTTCTAGATTTTGGAAAAATATCCCCATATTTCAAAGGGTCAAAACTAGAAAGACATGAATGGCTTGAGTCGCTCCACAGGCTTGAAATTCTTGAAATAGCAAATCTAAGGTTTGCCTAGATTTTAAGATATTTTGGGTTCTACGTATGTTGAAATGAATTTCAAAGTTTGCAGCTTATAACCTATAGACAAATGACCTCTGCCCATGAAAGACATATTTTTCATCCAATGACATTAATTTTTAGCTGCATGATAAAGATTCACTCTAGGAACATTCCAGTGAAATTTGGTTGATATCCATCAATTACTTTCTGAGAAAATGGTTTTTTTAAGTTTCCACTATATATCATATAGAGAAATGACCTCCGCCCATTAAATGCATATTTTTCATCCGATTACAATAATTTTTGGTAGACTGATAAAGGGTCACCCAAGGATCATTCATGTAAAATTTAATTGGTGTCCATCAATTAGAATCTGAGAAAACTAACATTTTACCATAATTGGAAATTAGCCACGCCCATTAAATCCATGTTTTTCATTGGATCAAAATTTCTTGAACGACTTTGAAAGAGGGTCACCCAAGGATCATTCCTGTGAAGTTTGATTGAAATTCATCCAGTAGTTTCTGAGGAGAAAATTTTTAAAGAAAAAATTTACGACCGCACGCATGGACGCACGGACAGACGCAATACGACGGACACAACGCCATGACAATAGCCCCAGTGGCTTTCAACCAGTGGAGCTAATAAAAACCAATGAAGAACACTTTTTTCTTTTCTGGTATTTCTATTGAACTAAGCAAACAATTTATAGTTTTTAACAATTGTTTAAGTTTTTTAAACAGCAACATCTAATATAACCTTTGTCCTGTTGACCCCTGTACATACCAAGGGCTTAGCAAAGCACTGTGGCAAGTGACACAGAAGGTTTCCAAATTTGAATTGAAAAGGAGTGCAAAATCAAAATAAAACAGTGTGAAAAGGAGATATTGATGGGAACAAGGAATTTATTTATCCACAATTTTATATTTCAATCACTTTTTATGCAAGTTTCATTTTCATTTTTTTTTTTCGAGGGGTCAGCACAAGACTATTGTAAGTGCCTATAAATATATATGACTTACAAAAGTGTTGCAATGACCCCTAAATTTGTCCTGATTTTATATTTCAATTAGCTTTTATGCAAGTTTCATTTTTATTTTTTCATTTCGAGAGGTTGGCACAAGACTATTGTAAGTGCCTATGAATAAATAGGCACTTATAATAGTGTTGCACCGACCCCCAAATTTGTCCTGTTCACACATTTAAGGAAAATTTCAGTTCAATAGGACAAAGTTACACATATGGTACCTGATGAAGGTACTGGTTATACTCTTTGCGCTTCTCATCCATCAGTGACTTTTTAGTGGCTTCATAATCGAAAACCTCACCTTTAACCTTGGTCAAGGTCAAATCAGGCTATATAATACAGAAATGTTAATTACTAGTGAAAAATTACATGTACAGGTCCAGAATATCTTCTCAGAAAAGATTGAATAAAAAAAGCTAACTTTATAATAATTAACTCCAGTAGGAGTGAAAATGTTGTCACAAAAGCAAGGAAAAACTGTTGCTACATTTTGCTCGCTTACTGAACAAAGGATCCTTTGATATTTTAGACATCCTAACCCAGTAACAATTATTTTTGCAGTAATTCCAGAGGAGGAAAGACCCCAATCCCCATTCCTGGATTTGCACATGATTTTGACATCCTATATTCTATATTAGGTGAATACTGAATTATCAACTAGATTATAAAAAGGTGCATTAGAATCTACCGGTATACAAAATACAGTCAAATTTGTAACTATGCTCTAGAGACAAAAAAACTGCCTTGTTACACATTATAATAATCAACAACTTATCTTATAAACAGAGTATGTGGAGACAATCAAATTTGGTACAAGCAATTTAATGGATTTAACAATATCATTATAAAAGGAGCTTATTGCAATACTCTTAGAAAATATATCTAAGTAAGTAAATACATGTATTTTTCTGTGCTTTATGAAATAATCAAATCAAGATAGGTATTATCATAATATTCACCTCAACTGAAAAGAATTACATGAATTTCCCTTTTTCTGTGACATAGCATAATATGGACATATGAAAACAGTATGTGACCAAACATTATGTTTGTGACCATCTGGAAACTCCATGTAAGAAGTTTTTAAAGAATAGCACCGCCTATCGGTGCAATGCTCGGCTGCATGTGCTACATAATGCAAAAGTTTTAAGTAAAAAAGGGGCATAACTCTTCCAAAATGCTTTCAGAATTATCATCCTTGATAGTATGGGTAGTTCTGGCGCTGGTGATCACACATACCAAGATATCTTCAATAATAAAAAAGAGATATGACCAAGGTAAAAGTTTGTCATGTAAACACCAACATCAATGCCAACACTGATACTAACGCTAATGAAGCCAAGACCATCATAATAACTTGGATTATCTCAAAAAAAAGCCAAGCTTAATAGAGATTTTATCCAGTAGATACAACCAGAAATCGGATTATGAAAACATGTATATAGAAAGGTAGAACAATCAAGATGATTCCAATGAGACGATGCATGGCAGAATTCCATATATAGTTACTCCTGTAGAAGCAACTTTAATTTTTGACTTATAAATGCAAAAAATGGTCACAAAATATCAAGCAAAATAGACCCCTGGTCTGTCTTCCCAAATCGCTTAAGCTGACAAGATTCAATGCTTTTTAAACTTCCTAGATGGTCCCTTTTTGCATGACTGGTTTTATACATGTATGTAAAAGTAAACATAACAAGCAATCAGACACAAAATAAACAAAATACATGTATTCTGTAAAGCATCTTCTGTGGAAAAGAGAAAGTTGCACTTCAATAAACAATTCTCTGCTATCACTTTCATATACATAATACACAGACAGAAAAGTAAAAATCTCATTTTATCTTAAAAGACGAGCCTATGAGGGAAATATTCTCAAATTAAAATAAGCAAAAGATAGCTTTCGGAAAGGGAGCATACACAAGAGTTATAGCACTAAGTCTTATAAATATTACCTTATTTATAAGCTCGTTATATTCCTTCTGTCTTTCAATCTGTAACTGTCTTTTCTTCTGTTCTTGTACAGAATCATTCCCTATCAGACCTGCATCTGGGGGCTGCTGTTGCTGTGCTCTTCTGGGCTGTAACATATGGAAATTATATTGGCAAGGCTAGGCTACAAATTTGTGGCACATATACAAACAGATAAACAAGTAAAACATGATGTAAGCAAAACATTGAAATTATATTGTTGAGACTAAGCTACAAATCATAGATAATCATAGATAATCCAGCAACAATTCATAGCAGGGACTACAAAATTGCAGGTGCATAACTTCGAATGCAGATACACATTGTGTAGGAGAAATGTTCCAGACAACAATAATTTAGTGAAAACAAGAGCCATGTTGGACATGGGCATAAGTCCCCTACCGGCTTTTTTTGTCTCAATGTTTTCCCACGCCAATTCTATCAGGGACGTCAAAACCAGGTCTTGTTAAAGGGTTAAACAAGACTTACATGAGTTGTTGTCTCTGCTGTGCCCACTATACAATTCATGGAAGCAATAGACAGATGCAAGAAATAGTATCAATAACAGTTACCTTGTCTGATCCAAGATGTTTTTCTTCAGTCTTGTTGGTAAGAAATGAGAACTTTCACTGGAGGTGATTAATACTGCTGCATCACTACCCTGACTAACATGGCTTATAAATTTTTTTACATTTTAAAACAGGTTTCATCAAGTTAGCTTGCTTAGTTATTAAGTTATTGCAGGATCCATTTTTTGCCATATTTTCACTATTTCCGTTACCATAGCAACCGCACTTTTTGTCAAAGAACAAAGAAAAAATGATGTGCATAATCTACACATTGCCATCTAGTCATATACCAAGTCTCATCAAATTAGCTTGCTTACTTATTAACTTATCGCAGGATCCAATATTTTTTGCCATATTTTCACTATTTCCGTAACCATAGCAACAACAATTTTAGTCTAAAAACAAAAATAAAATGATGTGCATAATCTACACATTGCCATATAGTCATATACCAAGTCTCATCAAACTAGCTTGCTTAGTTATTATCTTATCGCAGTATCCCATTTTTGGCCATATTTTCACTATTTCTGTAACCATAGCAACCTCAATTTAAGTCGAAAAACAAAAATAAAATGATGTGCATAATCTACACATTGCCATCTAGTAATATACCAACTTTCATCAAAAACGCTTGCTTAGTTATTAAGTTATCGCGGGATCAAGATTTGAGCGGACAGACGGACGGACAGACGGACGGACAGACGGACGGACGGACAGACGGAGGGCAAACCTATAGTCCCCTCCGGTGCTTTGGCAGGAGCTGTAGACAAACATCAGCCTGCACATATGTGCAGTCTGATGTTAGTCTACACCACCTGTTTCTCACTTTCAAACCAGAATTGTCAATAGATTTAGTTTTTCAGTTAAAAATTGACCTACAGTTTCAGTGCCTTTTGCCCTTTGATTTTGATGCAAATTTTTAGCCAAAATTTATTCAGCATGACAAGGGTTAAAAACTAAAATGAACTAATGTATTACCTCTTCAGCTGGTATGTTTTCTGTGGCACGCCCTCTATCCCACTGTTTTCTTGTTGAAGGGGAGGTAATCGGGGGACCTGCAGGATACCTTACTCTATCCTATAGAAAATGTTTCAAGTTAACAACTTGTATCAAACATTTTGTTAGCCTCTCAACATTACAAACCTTATATAGTAAGTTGAATGAGATTCTATGCATGATAAAGAATGATTCTTCAAAGTTTATAGAAAGAAAAAAAACTTTTTCATTTATACAAATTCATCAGTAATTCCATTTAGGTCATATTTCACCATAACAAAAATTTTATGGTTCAGTGCAAGACTATACTAAGTGTATATACAGTGAATATACACTTAGTACAGTCTTACACTGAAGCATCAAAATGTTTGTGCATTTTTCATCTCGAAAGAAAACTTGGCTGTTAACAGACATTACTAAAGAAGTCAATATAACTTCCTGAATACTTGAGGTTATACTTGTATTAATATATACAAATTTTCTCATCAAAATCTAATTTAGGCGTATATTGCTTCTCTAAGAAATACAAAAATCCTCCAAAACACAGTTAATGATATTTAAGAATGTTTAGCCCTTACCCTGCTGAGTTGTTTTAAACAAAATCCAATGAATTTCCACTTTTTAAGAGATTTTGCTCTTTAATGATAGATGCTTAATGAAAATTGGTTGCTTAATAGACATATGGTCATTTGAGTAAGATTGACTGTACTATTGACTGTACTATGAAATATTACCAATGTAATGTATTTCCACTAAAAGTAGCCATTGTGAAATACCGGTAGACAGGCTTGTTCAAATATACCTTATGCATGTGTGCATCAAAATGATTTTACAGTCAAACTTTGGCATCAACCTTGTAACAATACAAATGAAAACAATAAAATATAGTCACACATCAGAAGAAATGAAAGTCAAATAAAATAAGCTAGCCCATTCCTTAGATACAAGTGCTTGAGAATATATTATATCCATGCTTAAATTTCTCATGCAAGGTTATATGAATAATTACTTTGAAATTTGTTCTATCAAGCATGCAATTCAGAATGAATCTGAAAGGTTTATCATTAACAAACAAGGGGCCCAAGAGGGCCTGTATCGCTCCACTGGCTTTATCATCTCAAGATTTGAAAGAAAAATATTGAAAATCAAATGTTATGAAAGTCACACGCATTCAGAAGGACTTTTTCCTAATTGATACTTATTTACAAGCTAATCAGAAGAGAACACATATAACTAACATGTAAAATTACATGGAAGAAGACTAATCACTTAAAAGAAACCTATCACACTTATTTAACTCAAAATTATTCAATAAATTTCATTTCACCTATTACCTGACAATTTTGACTTTGATTGATCTGAATTCCAAAAAATCTTAGCAGACTACATAAAGCAAAGCCAAATAATGCAGAAATCATTCATAGAAAATGAAAAATTGCAAATGAAGTCATCTTTAGCTACAATGTTTGACTGGGAAAAGGGGGCAATATGCTAGGGGTATTCATAACAAATTATAAGGAAGGGAAGTAATGAGTGTTTATTTTTATCACTTAATAAACTGCATTGATCTCCCTTGATCTATGTTATATAAAATGTCAAAGAGCTACAGATAGGAGGGATATTTTGTTTTTCAAATCTAAATATTTCATTCTTCCTAACTTAAACCCTATGCTGTTGGTACTCATTTGAAATGTCTCATCAAGATGAGTCAATTGAGTACCAACAACATAGTTTCATTGGCAACAAACAATTTTAGACTGACTTCACCCCGTCTTATCTGGATCTTATATACCTATAATTCAGATATGCATACACTTACACATTTACATCTCTTTGAACAGACTTAGAGTGTTTAAATAGTGATACATTTATACTTTTATAAAACAAAGCTGACTGATAGAAAACAAGACTTTGAAGTCTCTTTAGAACTATTTTGTTATGATATACTTGGTCTTGACCCCATTGCACTGAAATACTCAATCACCACTAGCCTGCATACCCTTTACTTTAATTCTTACCAAAATAAAGGTGATTGCATTAAGTAGACTATTCTTAACATACTAATTTCAGGTAGAATTTTAGTAAATGGTCATCACCTAAGAAACATCCATGCCAAGTCTCATCATTGAAATTGGCCCAATGGTTCAAGAGGAGATGTCATTCATAGATTTCGGGGTCAAAATAAGCCCTGCCCTGCCACGCCCATAATTGGGGGCCAATCCAAATGTCTTGAATAACTTTAGAAGAGGGTCACCCAAGGAACATTCTGGTAAAGTTTCATTGAAATTGGCCCAATGGTTAAGGAGGAGATGTTGTTCCAGGATTTTCGGGTCAAAATAAACCCCGCCCTGCCACGCCCATCTTTGGGGGTCAATCAAAATTTCTTGAACAACTTAAGAAGAGGTTCACCCAGGGAACATTCTAGTAAAGTTTCATTGAAATTGGCCCAATGGTTAAGGAGGAGATGTCGTTCAAAGATTTCAGGGTCAAAATAAGCCCCGCCCTGCCACGCCCATATTTGGGGGTCAATCCAAATTTCTTGAACAACTTTAGAGGAGGTTCACCCAGGGAACATTCTGGTAAAGTTTCATTGAAATTGGCTCAATGGTTCAGGAGGAGATGTCGTTCAAAGATTTCAGGGTCAAAATAAGCCCCGCCCTGCCACACCCATATTTGGGGGTCAATCCAAATTTCTTGAACAACTTTAGAAGAGGATCACCCAAGGAACATCCTGACCACGTTTGGTCAAAATCCACACATTGGTTTAGGAGGAGAAGATGTTTAAAGAAAAGTTTAAGCATGCACGCACGCACTCACGCACGACGGACACCCCGCCATGCCAATAGCTCACTGGCCTTTGGCCAGTGGAGCTAAAAATAGTATGATAGTCATTGATAACAGATAAGACTTGAAATGGTCAATGCGCTGCAGCTCAATCTAAGTCAGTTTTAAAGAGTCTGGAGGAAACATCAATCCCAAACATATGTGACCAGTCATGCAAAATAGGAACCATCTTGGAACTCTGTAATATAAATATTTGAAAAAGAGATTGGATCCAGCATAGTTGAACGAGAGGTTGCCTTTCAAAAATTCTTTCACTGAAAGGTAGATTTTTAATTCTAGATTCAGAAAATAAGTAAAGTGCGGCAAGTTTTGACCCTAGTCAGTCTGCGCAATCCACACAGTCTGACTAGGGTCAACACTTTACGCACTACTCAGAAGGTCCCTATTTGTGTGACTGGCCCCATTCTTTGAAACCTTCATAGAACACCCTGCAAGTATTCACATGTTGATTGCATAAAAAATAGATAGCAATGGACATGAAAAACAAGCAAATCATTGGAAGGTGACCTAATCGTTGTAGCTACAGCTTGTTTAAGTGTTATGTTGAGATGCCCATCTACTAAAATGTTTGAAACAAAATGGCAGCATATGTCACAGTTCAATAGTCTTCTCATTGTAAAAAGGTATTTTGATTGGTCAATAAATTCTTTGATTGATAGCAGCAATCCTTTCATCACAAGGTAAGAGCCTGTGTGTGACATTTCCAACAATTTGACAAGTGCTTGAAGCAGAAAAATTGAACAGCCTGGAAAATCTCAGAGTGCATTTACAAGATTACCTGACTATCTTAAGGCACTTTGAGAACAAATCTATCTACAAATTGCACAGTAAACACCCTGGGCAGACTATGCAGATGCACAGACTGACCAGAGTCTTTGCTTTGTGCACATTTGAAATTGTTGGAAATGTCACGCACAGGCTCAATTAATCATCATTAAAATAATAAGACACAGTTGACATAGTTACTAGGTTCCCAAAATTTAAAGATGAAACTGTCAGATCAAGTATTCCAAGTCAAACATTAAGATAACAAACAAGAGTATCAATAGTGCAAAATGCCCACCTAAGCCAAAGGTAAAGCTATCTTGACTTGGCCTTTTCACATCTTAATATTCTATTCACTTGTTATAAAAGAATCTTATTTCATAAAAAATTTAAACAAAAATCAAAATCATAAGGACTTAACTAAAATAAATACATATACCTTATCTTATTACCGTAATTTCAACCACTTTGATAAATTGAAACTGACATTATATACACTGCCCTCCAAAAGTTTCTTCACACACACTTCTTTTAAAGATCTTTAGCTTAAGTAATTTAAAACAAAGTTTTATATTATTTTTATTAATAAAATGTATACTTTATATCTTTATTGCAATGTATCAATTAAGAAGCAATACCAGAAATGGCAAAATCATGTAAAATCGACAAAATCAGAATAGTTCACCATTTTGCCAAATTTTCTATCAAGGGGATCAACTTCTGTCAATATTTAGTGTAGCCTCCATTAGCAGGTAAGACAGCCTGAACATGCATCTAGGCATGCTATTTACAAGTCTCTCACAATGTTCTACTGATAATCAGCATTTTCTCCTTTTGTCTCAATATTTTCTGTTATACATTGTTCTAAAATAGTATCTTTATCAACAGTCATTTTGTCGTCTAAAGTAGCGTTCAAATGGGAATAATCAGATTTTAAGTAATAAAAACTAATCTATAACTTTGTTTAAAGAGATTAAAGCTGAAAATCTTATAAATGAAAGGTGTGTGAAGGATCTTTTGGAGGGCAGTGTACAAATATTGAAATGCTTAATTTGGTGTCACCCCTATGAACAGGGAAAGCCAGGTTTGACTAATGAAACACTCTATTCTTGAATACACAATACCTCCTGAATCTCGCCTTTGTTGCAAAGGGCCTAACAGACATGAGACTATGTTTATAGTTTGTTTAACTAGGTCATTGCATACGAACCAACTGGGTCAGTATTAATCCAGGAAGATAGCTCCTTTGAGGATTCAACCTTTGATCTTAAGATTGATGTAAACATCACTCAAAGTCATTTGGCCAAGAAAAAGTTTGCAGATATGACTGATGAAAGCTTTAATTTCCATTTTTATATTAAATTCCTGTTTCTTAATATCACATTTGAAATCTTTCGTTTTTATTTTGCTTTTGCAGCTAACCTGAGTTTTCTTCAAATTTGAAATGAACTGAACTTCCATTTTTATATATATATAAGTCCCTTGGCCTCTTATACATCATATATTTTTATACAATATAAGCTTTGTGAGTTATAAACATAATTCTTCAGTTTATTTCACTGGTTCATTTAACGTCTGTGACTTTTCATAGGAAATCCAACTAGTTCTGAGAAAACATTTGCATATTGGATGTTCTTTCCATAATGAAATACATATAGTATTCCATTTTTTTTGTTTGCCACTCACTGTTTAAATCATTATATCGTAAAAATCTGTTTGTTTACTTATTACTGTGTACCATTAGTGCTCACTGTTTAGTACATTGTATTGTAAAAATCTGTTTGTTTACTTATTACTGTGTACCATTAGTGCTCACTGTTTAGTACATTGTATTGTAAAAATCTGTTTGTTTACTTATTACTGTGTACCATTAGTGCTCACTGTTTAGTACATTGTATTGTAAAAACCTGTTTGTTTACTTATTACTGTATACCATAAGTGCTCACTGTTTAGTACATTGTATTGTAAAAATCTGTTTGTTTACTTATTACTGTATACCATTAGTGCTCACTGTTAAGTACATTGTATAGTAAAAGTCTGTTTGTTTACTTATTACTGTGTACCATTAGTGCTCACTGTTTAGTACATTGTATTGTAAAAATCTGTTTGTTTACTTATTACTGTATACCATTAGTGCTCACTGTTAAGTACATTGTATAGTAAAAATCTGTTTGTTTACTTATTACTGTATACCATTAGTGCTCACTGTTAAGTACATTGTATAGTAAAAATCTGTTTGTTTACTTATTACTGTATACCATTAGTGCTCACTGTTTAGTACATTGTATAGTAAAAATCTGTTTGTTTACTTATTACTGTGTACCATTAGTGCTCACTGTTTAGTACATTGTATTGTAAAAATCTGTTTGTTTACTTATTACTGTGTACCATTAGTGCTCACTGTTTAGTACATTGTATTGTAAAAATCTGTTTGTTTACTTATTACTGTGTACCATTAGTACTGATAGTTAGTTCTCTCATACTGGTATCAATGACATTTAAAAAATATATGATATTCATCTTTAACACAAATCTGCAGGGTTCGATACTAAGGGGAGTCCAGGAGTCTGAGACTCATTGTTTAATATTTCCATTTCCATTTCCAAGTAAGGAGTCGGATGGACTCAAAGGGTCAAATGAGAATATTTTGAAAAAACAAATGCACAGAGCAGACTGTCCTTTCTAACACTTGCCAAAACTGTAGAAATTTTGACCACAAAAGTTATTGCTTGCATCCTGTAGTGTTTTGAGAAAAAAATCTTCTTTGGAAGAACATTGTGGAAAAGAAGAAATTGCTTATAATAAGCAATTTATGAAAATTCAGATTCCATACTTTGAGCTTGGACTCCTTGATTGCATGTGTTAGGAGTTCAATTGACTCCTTAATCTCAGGAGTTAGTGTCAACCTCTCAATCTGAATGGATAATCTCCCAAGCATTTTAATAACCCTGTATATCATCAGACTATAATTATGGTGAATGTTTAATGGACAAAAGTACACATTATCAAGGTTTATCTAGATCCTCTGAGTCTATGATAAAATGTCAATAACGTTTTTTATGCAACTTCTTTGTATTGATGGTAACTAAGGTTCTAGTTCTGATGGGTTATGACTTTAAGGTAGTAGACCGATAATAATTTTGCAATGTCTCAAAAGTAATGAACTTTAACAGTGTTATCCGAGGTTTCCTAATGATTTTCATTAGGAAACCTTGGTTAACACTGTGAAAGATCATGTGTTCCGAAATGTTGTGGAACTACTACAGGTCTACTACCTTAAGGGTTATGATTTAAACAATTTTGAAAGTCAGTCATCAAGTAATCACAAAGTTCATCTTCAGCACTTTGTACTGATAAGAGACTCAGATCATGAAGAAAACATTCAACTTTCTGTTTGTTACCATTTCTGAATTTTATATCTGTGAATTAGAAAAATAATTCTCTTTGATTTTACACAGCCCTTTATCAGTCTTTAATAATAGCAATTTACTTAAATTTTATAAAGAAACTGCCTAGCAAAACAATAATAGGAATGAAAAATTTGCAAAATACAAACTTCTTTTGCATCAATTAAAATTTGTCTTTTTGGTTATTTTTTCTTCATTTCAGCCACACTCTAGGCTGGAAAATTTGCTTTCTACCCTATAAAAAAAATGTTTCTATAGCATAGAAAGCAAATTTTCCAGCCAACTCTGCCACAGTCTTTATATGAAAAATGTTTAAAAAAGGCAATTACTTAGATATTTATTACTTTCAGAAACATTGTTTGTCAAAGGAAACTACGATAACCCTTAATGATAATTCTTTTTACATGTGTATGTTGTGTTTGTTATGCATAATATAAATTACTTTAACTTGGGTTAAGATTACTCATAGACATTGAATTTGAAGTCATTTTTTGGTCATATCTGGGATAGAAATATCATTAATCGATGGCCCAATGTGAAACAGTTGTAACTGTCTATTCAGTCAAACCTGTCTTATGCAAGCACCCAGGGGACATTCAAAAAGTGCTTGCTTAAGACAGGTGCTTGCTAAATACAGGTCAATTTCAGTGTAATTGGTTCAATTGGGAACTCAGTGGCCGCTTGCTTAATACAGATTGCTTGCTGAATACAGGTGGCCGCTAAGACAGGTTTGACTGTATCTTTATAGGCAGTTACAACTGTTTTGCACTGAGCCATGGACATCATAAAAAAGGAGGAAGGAATAAACAAATAACCATACGTCTAGTTCATTTCTCTCTTGCTGTACTTTCAACTTATGGTTTCGAATAAACTGGTCCATATCAGTCTCCACCATGGTGCCCATCTCAGTTATCTAGACGCAAACAATTCTGAAAAAAGGGAAGACTTGATTTTTAGAATTGGGTTTTAACAATTTTTCAGTCATATAGCAGAAACTTGAAAAACTAATAATGGAATCCTAGTATTTCTTGGACTAGTGCCACCATTGTATCTTTTCATGGCCTCTAGCTGGTATACTAATTAAGTGTACAATTATCCAACCTTTGGTGGTAGACAAATGTCAGAAAGGACATGTTCCCCAACCTATGATAGAATCCATGACGAACCACAAAGGAAAATTGAATATCTCAAATGATTTTGCTTCAGTCACTTCATGTGGTTACTGTATGGTTGAAGAAGGACCACTTTCTTATATCTTTGGTGGCAGTGGGGACACAAAAGCTGTGGGAATGGCCATTCCTGTGAGTTCTTGATGGTTAAGTAAGATATTTTCAGGGTTTATTTCAACTAGGTCATTTTATATCTTATACTGAGCATACAAAGGCATGGGGTTTTGGGGTTTTTTTTTCTATCTGCTTCGTTTTTCCAATTGAGCATTTAACAGTCACTTTTTGCCATTGAAAAGTGGAATGGGTCAACATTCAATTGTAGGGTTTAATGAATGTTTTATGGCGACAACTTGCCATTGGGAACAGGGCCTTGTCTAGGGTACTGTCAAGGAAGGAGAAAAAATACTAATTTACTATCAGAATCTTAGGTTTAAAAAACACCAGTAAGGGGAAAGACAAATGATCATTTAGCTTATGAATAAGGTAATTGTTTAGGGGTCGAAACAACAAGAAAGGGCGAATTGACAAGACACAGGCTTCGGTATAGCTGCAATAATGTACCCCTCTCTCTAATATGCTGCCGGTCGAGGGCTACAATTTCCATCCTATTTGTTTTTTGTTGCAGTTATCTATGTTTTTCAAACTGAGAGGTCATTTAAGAACTAATGTCATACTTACCTAAGTTTTGAAAGCAAATAATGTTACAGGAACCAATACATCACTTATATTGTTCTTAAAAAAGTGCTTTCTTTTTCATTTGTTGAAATTTTTGAAGTTTTGAGGCAATGACAGTTATGTTGATCATGTGATTTATTTTGACGTCACTTTGTTTACTAATTCCATGCTGTCAAAACAGGTGCTGGGTGAAAAGTAAAGTAGCTATTTTTAACTACCTTTCAAAACCTTTGTGAATTTGAAGCATCTAGTAGCCTGTATCTATCTACTACCTTACCAATTTAAGTGACTACAAAATTTTTCATTCAATTTTCATCTTTTATTATGATCAAAGCGAGTTTGTTTACAAAAAATACTACGACTCCCAAATATGGTGACCTGATTTTTCATTAGCTGAATTTTAGCGGGAAACGGGAGAACTCACGAGACTTTCAATAACATCAACCCAAAATGGCTGACTATGAAGCGAAAAAGTACGATTTTCAGACAGTGATACTAATTAAAAGTGAAATTCTTGGGATATTTAAAGTTGTGCCGATAAATTTTTATTGGGACTTGTAACATAAATTACCAAGGTAGGTTTAGATTGTAAAATGGTGTTTTTGAATTAACACATATTCCAAAAATTGACCTTAAAATGCCTGGAGTGAATCACTCCGGGCGCTGCAATATAGAATAAAGAGTGACCGTTTTGTATCCCTCCCTCATCAGATTATCAAAGGAGGGATACGTTATCGTATCTAGCTTCGGTACAATTTGGTTTGGGTGCAAAATGACAATGTATACAAGAGAGGAAAACGAGTTGAATAACAATTCAACCTATGAAAATTATATTAACAATATGACTATCATAATTCTCAAATTGACCTTAAAATGCCTGGAGTGAATCACTCCGGGCGCTGCAATATAGAATAAAGAGGGACCGTGTTGTATCCCTCCCTCATCAGATTATCAAAGGAGGGATACGTTATCGTATCTAGCTTCGGTACATTTTGGTTTGGGTGCGAAATGACAATGTATACAAGAGAGGAAAACGAGTTGAATAACAATTCAACCTATGAAAATTATATTAACAATATGACTATCATAATTCTAGTAGTTAAAAAAGTACCAAATACTGTGTAAATCTCTGAAAAACACTAGACAGAAATCGATTCCAAAAAGAGCGTTGGTAGCAACAGAGTTTTAACCGAAATCATCAGATGTCCAAAAAGGAAAGTGTAAATAATGAGTAAAGACTAATGTCAATTTTCGAAGTACTGTTTTTCTCTGTAATAGACTTACATTTTTATTTTGTCAACCCAAAAGTGATGAAAAGTCGGTGTTTATTTTGTATTTTCGAGTAGCAACTTGACAACCGGAAATAAGAAGTGCGCAAACTCAAACATTTCCCCCCTGCTTGATTGCTTAATGCTTACGACCATTTTCTGAATTTGTTCTATTCGACTGATTTCAGATCAATAGGAACATTTCTTGCTTGCTTGCTTGCTTGCTTGCTTGCTTGCTTGCTTGCTTGCTTGCTTGCTTGCTTGCTTGCTTGCTTGATTGATTGATTGATTGATTGATTGATTGATTGATTGATTGATTGATTGATTGATTGATTGATTGATTGATTGATTGATTGATTGATTGATTGATTGATTGATTGATTGATTGATTGATTGATTGATTGATTGATTGATTGATTGATTGATTGATTGATTGATTGATTGATTGATTGATTGATTGATTGATTGATTGATTGATTGATTGATTGATTGATTGATTGATTTGTGATTATAACTTTATACAATACAATTTCAACAAATATAAGAGATCATTATATAAATTTTTACTGATGCAAATTTATGTATATTTAAGGAAAGCTCACATAGTGAGCTTTCTTTAAATAAACTAGTAAACAGAACAAGAGATCGTTGAGGGCCCTAAACAGCTCTACTGACCCTTTGAAAAGCCCACGTCAAGATAGTGCCATTCAAGATATAGCAAGAAAAAAAGTTTCATACTGACTCTAAAACTTCCCTGATTAAAACGTCTGATCTCATTGGCAGTCATGGTAGGATGCAGCTTTACACAATAACTTCCATTCAGATGAAACAAGCTTCTGTGAATGGCACCTGTTCGTCGGGAAGCCCGGGTACTAATTGCTCGTCTTCGAATTGGCCATTCACGCTTTACGCATTCCTGGCTCTCCACCAGGGACATCTCTTAGAATGCGCGTGCTCTGTGGCGCTCGCTCTAAAACCGAACATAATTTGATAGACTGCATTTACTCTAACCAATTCGTTCCAGACTGAGATTTTGATGTGAACAGTGCCAAAGATCTGATTGAAACTGTATTGAAAGAATAAGATCTATTTTTCCATAAAGGAAATTGAACTTTACTATTGCTATTGACGTCCTCGACCCATTTCAGCCTTACTTTAAGATTAATTGTTAATCTCTCTTAGTTTAATGGGGTTGATCCGCCGGAAAAGACGGGGCTCAAAATCATTCTCTTTCGGAGATAAGTTCCACCAGTATCATCCTATTTCCTCGGAAACTTTCTCAGGAGGATTGTAAGAACATAAGGAAGGTTCTTCACGAAAACGTCGGAAAACACGTGAAAATAAATCAAAATATTCTAAACAGTGCGATTAGTTTACAAATATTAGCAGATAAAATTTATGAACCAAATTGTCTCAGACCCTTGTGGGGCTTTATGTATACTACCCACCTTAAACTCTACAATGACTTGTGTGCATAGTGTTAATATCCGTTTGAAATACTTCAAGACTAGATTTAGTTTTACAGTTTTCTTTGCGAGATCAGTTCGCTGAACCGGTTGGATTTTTTTCTACACTTACCGAATACCTTGTATTTGCCACATTTAACAAATTAGTAGTCATTTAATGAAGAATCTTTCATTTCTTTGTGAAAGATTGTGCAATTTGTATTCTGATCGAAGGATGGATCGATTGTTTGTGCTTGGTGTCCGTGGAGCAAGCGGTCAATCACAAGGACCCTTCTTTACGAAAGTCACAAAAGCTAGATATTTTCGAATAATTTCAAAATTTCGGTCCAAGAAATGTTCCAGAAATAAATCATATAAGTGACAAACTTTGACGGCTATTGAGTGTCAGATAGCAAATAACATTGTAGTTGTTTTGTTACTTACACAAACATAATTAACATAATGTTAGAATTACCCCACCATCCAGTATTAATTTTGAAATAAGGGGTACCTTGAATTCCCTTCAAATTTTCTGCAAAAAAT
Organism: Fragum whitleyi; assembly: GCA_948146395.1. Classification (NCBI taxonomy): domain Eukaryota; kingdom Metazoa; phylum Mollusca; class Bivalvia; order Cardiida; family Cardiidae; genus Fragum; species Fragum whitleyi. The sequence continues at coordinate 26,828,807 of OX411548.1, read as the reverse complement.
AAGTGGCCGTTTTGAATAAAAAAATCAGTGTATTGAAAATTCTTTAAAAAATACGTTTTAATTTTTTTAACTAATTCCTCAAATGAGGAAGATTTTTATTTACAAATATATCAAATGAAAATACAGTAAAAAAAAAACACAGGTGAAAACATGTTGAAAGATTATTTAGTAACCTGAAAAATGCCTAATTCAGTATTATATATCTTTCTACTAGTTACATTATTTAAGAAACAAAACCAATCATGGCATGGAAATTTTACTGTGGGGAAAAACGAAAAAGAGCCTTATTAAACATATATCTTTGAAACGCAAAGTGCGTTCTCGCGAGGGGAAAAAAGAAAAACGCGAAAACACAATAGGCGACAATAACTCAATGTAAAACCATTACTATGGTTACGTATTACCACCGTACCCAAAACCCAACGTAAATGCTTTCTCGAAACGAAATAGAAATGTTCTTTCAGGTAGAAGGAAGCACGTGTAGGCTATGCCCTTTAAACTGGCCTATGGTAAAACGACCATATTACGTAGAAAAATCGGATGACATAGCAATAAAATTGCTCTTTACAGCTGTAAAAAAAAACTAGTAGATTGTCAAATGATTGGTTTATCCCAAAAAGAGCTCGCAATACTGCTCATTGTCCATTAGACATAATGCATTGAGAACTATTTCTCCATATTGGGCATATATTTTTCTGAGAAAGTTTTGAGAACAAATTTTGACTACTGGACAACCAGTCAAGATATGTGCCGTAAGGCTAACTTGTGTGGATTCTTTACCACATCTAATATGCTATTAACTGAGCCGTCGAGAAACAGGAATGCAACATATGCGGATGCCGTGCACCAAATTACCAAAGTGGAAATTACCCAAAAATCCTCCTGTATTTCACGATACAAGATAAATTGATAAGTAGAAGTTCTAATGTTCCATTCTCGAATACAATGATTTGACAAAGCTATTGAACCCATTTTTTCCATATACTTTTAAAGCACTAGTACTAACAAACTGTTCAAGGAAGCCATACAAGTTATACTTATGCAACAGGGCTACAATGTCCGGAACAAAACCTATGTGTGAAACACCATTGATAAATGGAAAGAGACGCAACAAAAATAATTGTTTAACAGAACAAAGTCTGTTTAAGCGACAAAGTTGTCCAAGGAATAGAAACTTTCTCTTGTCGATCTCAGCTGCAATAGGATAAGATCCTAACATACCCGGCACAATATCCGTCCTGGAGCGTGTATGTAAGCTTTGAACTTGCTTAAGACAAAGCCTGTGTCATCGTTCAAGAACAAAAAAGATCGTTTTCGGAAAATGAATTATATAGTTCAGATCCAAACAATGCACGAGGAAGTACACGTGTAAAACTGAATCCGTAGGTTTGTGCTTTGAAGGTAGTAGACCTAAAATGATTATGCAATATTTCGGAACTCAAGATCTTTCGCAATGATAACCGAGGTTTCCAAATGAAATCATTAAGAAAACTTGGTTAAGGTCACGTTCATGTAAAGTGTTTGAGACCGAATTCTTACGGCACTTCATTTGCCACGAAAAAGCAGTATGTCAAGGTGTATTATATATCAAATTGAAGCTTTTTATGAGCACAAACAGTTAAGCAACATAAGATTTTCAAAGCTTTAGTGGTATAGCGAAACCATTGTGGAAATGGGTCATTTTGTACAGAACATGCAACTGCATGGCTGTTGGATAAAATTGGCTCATATTTTAACAAAGTACAATCTAAAGTATTACCCAGGTACTACTACAAACGTTGGTATAAAACTCGGACCCAAGCAATTTATTTTGACTTATTTTATAAACACATATGTCATATATGTCATTCTAATTTTGTAAACGTGTAGATATATGAAAGGTATGGTGTGTTATCACAATTATTTTAGGTCATAGAATTAAAAAAAAACTATAATTTGAAATAAATCGCAGAAAATATTTCACAAAATTATTGTGTGATGTTGCAACATACCTAACATCTATTTCAAAAACAGACCAAACCGGTTTGACATGTATGTTGACAAAATAAATGGAAATTGATTGTTTCAAAAAAGCCTTTTGAGACTGGGTTTTATATCTAAGGATGTAGTAGTAACTAATAGAGATTATCCACTTAGGTGGACTTCGGACATCGGATGTCAGACTTCGGACTTAGAGGGGTCGTCTCAAAATGAAAGAAACTTTATTCGTTGATACATATAGACATATCAGTTTGTTTCTCCACCTATCTGTCAGCTAATGAACCTGTAACTCATTTTTCTGTAGTACTTTAAAGCTGATGTTTGATATGCAGCTTGCCTATTTCAAGAGACAACTGGATGTGGTCATTTCATTCAAGAGCAATGTCGATACTATGAACTTTATCTCAAATCCGTGTGTTGCCTAGCAACCTGTTATTTTGAAAGCGCTTGCGTTGCATTCCACATAGGTTACTCTCTATAAAACAGTTCGAAACCGTGCGCGGCGAGCGCACAATGGCATTTGGTAAATCGAACGCAGCACATTGAATTTAAGCCAGCAAATACCCCCTGAAAACATTTGATTTTTACGATATTATCAAAAGAATGATTATTGTCCTTTTTCACTCCTTTTTTTAATGGAAAAACACCTTTTGAAGTAGGCTAATCAAAATACTGCAGTTAATAGGCATACTTTATTAAATCACATTTTTAGATTTTTCTACATAATTTTAATAATCTGCATTCGACAAGACTGCCCTGTATTCTTTCAATAAGGTTTACTTGAATGGGGTTTTACCCCGCTTTTAACAATCGTTCAGTTATATCACGGCGGCTTGGGCAATAACAATAAATTCCTGGTATTTCTCACACCAGTAACACCATTCAATTCCTGTCTCGCCTTCCGCTGCTATCCTTCATAGGTCAACGATTATCAACCCATTGGTAGAAGACAAATAGTCGCAAAGGATGAATGTCGCCATGCGGGATCGAATCCGAGACCTCTAGATTGACAGTCCGACGCGCTACCAACTGCGCTAAAGCGGCGGCCAACTTTCAAATAGGACATAATGCACTAGATACTGATCTTTCTGCTTTTGTTATTCTACTGAAGCGATAATATTTTTTAAAAGAAAATCGAGTAATCGTTAAAGCCATGTCGAGGCATCATGGTCTTTGCTTGTGTTTTCAATCCGTCACGTGTAAAGAAGTTTTTAAGAAATTTATGGTATCTCTAAAGGCAAAAGTTTAATCTTCGAATAAATATTGGCTGTCTAAAGAATAGTTCTTAATTTTGATTTGGATATATTATCAACTTACTTTTGTTACAAATGTCTACCATTCTTTGTCTGAGATTTCTTTCCAGCAATCAAATGTTTTGAAAAGGGTAGAAAAAAGGAAGATTTTAGTCAGTTTTAATTGAGAAATAAGCATCAAACGATTATGATGAGAAATAAGCACCAAACTATCATGATTAAAGATATCTTCAGGGTGTGTTATAATCTAAATGCAAGGCATGAAGTCGGTGTATACAAACAAAGCTTTTAGGGAAACTTACGATGTAAGTTGAAAAAAGCTGAGAACATACGAGAATCAAGTGTAAACCCAATACAGCATTGTGCAAGAATAACATATTTCTTTATTGCTTTACAGTGTTTAATCAAGAAATAAGGGTAAATAATAAAATGAAAATCCCACCCGCCAGCCATTTAAATTATTTAAAAAAATACTCTGCTTCGTGCATTCCGCTCTATTTGAAGTTATTTGATCACTGCCCAATAAACAAATCTATATGACTTAAAGATGAAGTCGCCATGTAATGTCATGCAAAAGGACGCGCTTAAAGAAAATTATTCATTAAATTGTCACATTATGTCTAATCTTTAAATTAAAGAAATAGAGTAATCGTTTGTTTTTCTAGAGAATAAGTTAATATTTCATTTCGTGACGAACAAAAGCTGTCTAATGTCGGCAATATTACGACAAAATATGAAATCGCTGACGTGAGAACGTCTTCTTACTTGGCAAGCGATAATGCACAAATTAGAATGAGGCAGGTATTGAATATCGGTTTAAAGAAGCGAGTCATCGAAAAGCCACGGATACGCCGGCGAGGCGTCGTTAATTTTGATTGAAGTCAAATGACAAGACCAGAAAAAAAGTAAGTCTGTGATGGAAAAAAATCGATAGGTCCACGGGAGATGACCGATTGTCGCCCGGCCGATCGCCAGCGGTTAGTGGTCGATACAGTTTGGACACCCAGTCATGTCCCTAGGCAATTCTAATTTTGGAAAAGTTTATGAAATGATAAGAATGTTCGACATCCACGACTCTTACAGACTTATCGGTATATTTTATAAAGTAGACAAAGTTCACCAACGCTTCGCCAATCTAACAAAAATACGTTACCTTGACTGAATCGGCTGATGCAGTGATGACTCGCAGACTCTATCCCTTAAAACATGATCGAAGCGATTTTGTGACACTATCTTTTACATAACATCCACCCCATTATAAAGAACAGTAAGAAAAGAACAAAATGTTCCACTGTCAGCCTTTGTTGGTTCCAAGGATGGCTTATATTGAAACGTGTTTTTGTTGAGAATGTTTTCTGAATCTAGAAATAATCCTTCTCTTTAGCCGTAATTCCATTCGGACAGGCCACTTTTAAGCTGACCTTTGCTGGATCCGATCTTTTGTTCATGTATATGTTCGAAATGCAAGAACTCATCCGACCGTTTTGAAATTGCTACCCGCTCTGTGCAGTTGTATATTTGCTCAAAGTATAGCCTGGTCAATTTGACCCGAATTTGACCTCTGTGGAAAAAATGCTTAAATAACAATTACCGACATACTTTATCAATTAACAAAATGTATAATACATTCAATACCGTTTGTTTTTCATTCCTATGAAAGCACGTGCAAAGCCGAGTAGGAATAATCAGATTTTTTTTCATCTAAATAGCAGGGGTCAGATTCAAGTCAATAAAACCGCACTATAATAACTTTTCTCAAACGTTTCGAGAAGGTTTACATCTAGCAATATTACGCGTCCTTACCACCATAAAATCGAAGTACTATATTATGAAAAAATCGGCGAAAAATCAGTACATGCAATACATATTCATGTGCATGAACTTATATTAGTGAAGGGTTACAGGTATAAGTTGTTTGTGTATTTTGAGACATCCCCCGCTATTTTAGTAAGTCAGATGTCATATCTCGGAGTTCACCTAAGTGGATAATGTCTAATAGGAACATTTGTCTACATTCTGATTAAATTTAGGCAAATTTTATCTTGCCGTAAAGAAGTTGTTTGTTCTGAACAAAATATCCCTTTTCCATAATGGTTCGGCTTTTCTGTTATGAGATGGGGCCTCTAATGTTGTGTAAACTGCTTATGTCCATAAACAGCTTCAATTTGAAATATTTAGCTGGGCAAACTGTCTTTCTTGTAAATAGAAGCAGCATTAAATTTAGTTAAATCAAAATGCTGTAAGCACTGTAATTGTGCGGTACTGAATGACTGAACTGCTTATTGTTGTTTCAGGAGTTTATGTATATATAGCATTGAAACAAAAAATAAATAAATAGACAAAAAATCCAAACCTTTTGTTGTTGATGCAGATATAGTCAAACCATACATACCCCTTTTTTAAAGTTACCCCCCAAAACTTGTGGGAAACGTTAATTAGACAAATATTTTATCAAGGACATTTTCAAAATTAATTCAACATCTAACTGCCAAATATAGGCCTAAGAAATGGAATTTGCTTCATTCATAGTTTTAGGTTTGAAATTACACGGGAATATATCTCCATTCTCTGATGCTAAAAGGTCCTTGTAAAACACACTAAGCATTCAGTATTGTAGGTCTTTGGAAAATTTATCTCGTGCCACTACTTGAAGAGTTGTAGTGACACGTTTTCAGAAATGTCCATGTAGATAAATCACAGGCAGACATAGACAAATACACCAAGATAAAGCTATAGAGCGAGGAGTGACACAATGCACTTACACTTTGTAAATAGCGAAGAGGTTAATAGGTGAATTATAAGGGGTTATTCCAAAGAGAGGGTATTAGGTAATTCATCCCACGATCCATCTCTGTAGCTTTTTCCCTCATAGGTACGAAGTGCAAATTTACAACTGCATTTTAGTAAACTAATGTTAATATTCTATTATTAAGCTAAATTAATGAACTATTAAACCCTTCATGGAATGCACTGTAAATAAAACACTTATTAACAACCAGAGAAAATAAGAAGCTCAATTTATGCCAGCAATTTTCGAAACAAACTGTTTACAAAATTGATATGAGTTGGAAAAAAGGTTATATTGCAAATTTTCATTAGATACAACCCGGGCAGAACCACTCTAATTGTGCTTCCGCACAATTAAAAACTCTTTGTAAACGTGAACCTTAACTTTGTCAAAGTTAATGACTTGCGGAACTATTACAGATCACTACCTTAAAACTGAGAAAACAATTAAACTTTATATTAGATATACATGGTCATGTCTTAAGATTTTACGTGTCTAAGTAACTTTTGCCGATTAAGCGATGGGCCTTGGTCTCTTTTTTTGTAAGATCACCGTCGGTCGTCGGAAGTCGTCAAGAATTCTTTAAACATCTCCTCATTAACCAATGGACGGCTTTCATCCAAACTTGGCGAAAATGTTCCTTGGATGACCTTTCTCAAAACTTGTTAGTTAAATTTTGATTGAGTCAAGTATGGTCGTGGCAGTTTTTGACTTTACACTTCTCCTCACTTCTCCTCAGTAACCAAACTTGACAGAAATGTTCCTTTTCTGACCCTTCTTAAAATTTGTTCGTGAAATTTTGACTGACCCCCTGATAAGATTGTGACAGGGCGGGGCAATTGTTAACCCCTAAAAAAACTAATATCATCTTCTACTCAGAAACCATTTGGCCGATTTCAACCATTTTTTTCGGAATGATCATTGGTTGACCATTTTCAAAACGTGTTTGTGGTATTTTGATTGACTCCCAAATATTGGCATGGCAGGGTGTGGTAGTATTTGACCCTGAAAATAACTTATCCTCAGTAACCAAGGGAAAGATTTCAATCAAATTTGGCGAAAATGTTACCTAAGTGACCCTTTTCAAAATTTTTCGATTGACCTTTAATTATGGACGTGGTAAGGGAGGGTGGGACAGTTATTACCGTGAAAACTTTACACTTCTCCTCGATAACTAATGGGCAGATTTCAACCAAAATTGGCAGAAATGTTCCCTGGGAGACCTTTTTTGACCCTTCTTTTTGAAATCCTTAATATCTTTCTCTTTCAAATCAATTGGGCATATTTTAACCAAACTCTGCATGAATGATCCTTGGATGACCTTTCTCAAAGATTGTTTGTGAAATTTTGATTGACGCTGAAATATGGGCGTGGCAGGGCTGAGCAGATTTTTACTAAGAATTCGTTAAATGCCTTTCTCTCCAAAATCAATCGGGTAATTTCAATTAAACTCTGAATAAATGTTTCTTGGATGTCCCTTCTTAAAATTTGATTTGCGAAATTCTGTTCGGTTCATTAATGTGGGTGTCGCATGGGGCATTTTCTCACTATGAAATCTGTGAACATACTCACTTTCTAAACCAAAGGCTATTTTAAATGAAACTTAAGCAGATTGTATCTTCCGTGATCCTTTTCAAAAGAATGTCGTGACATTCTACTTTGGCCATAAAAAATGGACATTTTAGGGTTCATATGGGGCCTATTTTTCACTTTGAATTCTTGGAATAACATCACATTCTCAACAACTAGGCAAATGTGAATGAAACAATACCAGAAAGTTACTTGGGTTAGTGCCAGTGGACTAATGATTTTAAGGGGAGCGGTATAGGACCTCTCTTAGTTTCTTTCTCTCTCTCTCTCTCTCTTTATTTATTATTATTTTTTTTTTTTTTTTGCTTCGATGAAGTTATTACACTTCTCTCTCGTTGGCCGAGCCTAAAAAGAATGATCATTCGGTAGCCTGGAGAGTAAATTTATGATAAAATAATACGAAGCAAACCAACCCCGAAAATGACACATGGATTAAGCTAAAGAACATTAATAACAAAAATATTACGGTTTGTTTATTTCAAACCGACCTGAATATTGAATTAATGGGCAGGTAAACCCTTTACGATATATCATAACCACACACACTACACACACTGTATGACTTTTGATGAGAGAGGCGGTGTAACAAATAAATTCTACCCATCTAGCAAAGGACCATTTGAAAAGGGTGAACAGTAGCGACCCCGGTCAGAGTGAGTTTTAAGGAACGAAACTTTTTGCTCGTGGCTTCTCTTTCTTTCTATACAGAGGTCTAGATAAGAGGAGTCGATCGAAAAAATCCTTCTAAATAAGACCCTATTTTGTGGGTACTCGTTTAAGACAATTCTATTGAGTACCAAGAACATAGAGTTTTTTTAATAACAATATTGAAAATGAGCCTATCCGTGACATTTCTAACAAGTTCACTTGTGAGTGATGGTCAGACATTAATCAGCCTAAAATCACATTGATCAGCCTAAATTCAGCCTCGGTACATAAAATTCGTGATCTCACTAAAATAATTTAATTTTGTGAGCGTATGACGGGTTCGTGAAGACAGAAGGCTATTCAAAGAACCTGTATGTATTGCATTAAAGGGAGGTAATAAATATTGCTAATTTTGTTCATCCTGAACAAAAGTAGCGACACTGGACCACCTCTCTTTAATTTCACTCAAAACTCGCTCCACACAGTCATACAATTATATTCCTAAATTTTTTCGAAATCATTCATCTTGTCAATTTCACAATGTTATTAAATGTATAAATCGCGTGACGGGTCACATATGAGTTCTTTCCGAATCTTACGGCAGTATAAGAAAACAATGTTGCGGTGGAGTTTTTGTCCTACAGTGCATTTACTCCAAGATACTCTTCTTCTACATAAAAATTTCGAAAATTTTACCATTAATTTTAAACAATGGTTTTTTACAATTTTCCACCACTGTAAAAACCCGTTTTGTCTCTTTAAGGTTACTGCTAATAGATGACGTTTTAATATTAGTGTTATAATTATTTCCCACCCATTTTTAAAAACGCCGTCCCGGAGAAAAAACATCACATATACATAAAAGATTTTAAAAAAGATATCCGTTCGACCCGATTGACCCCTTCAATAATAAATTGTATTTAACATTATTAATCAGTCAGCTACTTATCCCAATGCCACCATAATACTTTAAGGAATCCCAGCCCCTTTCTCCTATCTAATGTTGTCGCAACTATTTGTATAAAATAGCGTAGACTTTCCTAAAGTTAATCATGTTATTATTTTAAAAGCTAGAGATGTTATCATATTCTGAGCCGGAGTCTTTAAGTCTGTATTTTTGGGAAAAGATCAATAGATCAAAGTTTAGTGCTCGATAATTTTGAGGAAAAAGGGCTGTTCATGTGTAGTAGTTATCTATTTATTAATTTTCACTTGCTATTTTTTTCTTTCGCGATTTTTGTTAACAGATTGCTCATTTTAAGAGATGAAGAGAGTTTTTTTTTCAATTTCATTGAGGTATGGAGTTATAAACCTAATCACACTGTATGAATACGCGAAGCGAATTCACACATGAGTGTAATTAGGTTTTTAATTTCAATCCTCAATGAAATAATAAATCACTATTCTCTATTCTTCTCTTTTAATTTAATATCATGAAGCAAAAAATAGAAAAATTTCTTCGTTTCAAGACAGATTTCTTGTAGGATTACTTTGCTCGCAAGCTGAAAAAGTAGATAACGTACTCGAAATTGTTTTCATTTAGGAATAAACCCAAAATTCCAGTCAATCAGAATGCACGAAAATTTATGGAAACAAACAGTATTAAACTATTTCTGCGTAAAGGGAAATATGACTTGCCTCATACAAAAGGTCGATGTAGCATATAAAGTTATACTCTTACACTTCATAGCTGAGTTGCGATGTTCATAAAGTCTATCTATTTATCTTGTGTAAAAAGTTCAATTATATAAAGTGTCGGGATTATATGCTATATGGATCAATCATGGATCAATCAGAAAATATAGGCCTATTAGGTAAGAGGTGTTTGCATATTTGATAATCTCCTAGACTAAACGAAAACGTAGAAAAGGGAAATGATAGTAAATCATTATAAAATAATAATAATTAACTGAATAAAAAGAGACATTTGAAAAAGATTTGCCTTATTTACATCTTATTTACATCTATGGCATTAAGATCCAATGTTTTGAGATTGTTCGGAACTCTGGTGATATTTCTCGAAAAAAAATTTTTTTATCATTCATATTAAGGGAGAAATGATTTTAAATACAATGCGTCGCCTGATGAATGATAGGGCTATTGGAAATTATAAACACATTTTTAATATGTATAAAGCCCATATACAATCATGTCACGATATAAATACCGACAATCGGCGGTCAAATTCTCGTAACTACGGCTAATTCAAGCTAATTGGAGATTTACAGGAAGACTAACGTCGGTATATACATTGTAAAATAATTGAAATGCTACGCTCGAAATAAGGGCGACATGAATTAAGGACTGTAATTCATTCTTCAATTATTATCATTATTATTGTTTTTATTTTTATTTATTTATTTATTTTTGAGAGATAAAAGTCCGTCTGAGAAGTATTCATCCTGGTCAGACTGTACAGGCTGTCCAGGGTCTGAACTTTTCGCTTTTGTCGGAATGTAGGCCTATGAATCAAAAATGTGAATTCGCCGTTACTATATTTTTATTTAACACTTTCCTATTTTACAAAATTTGGACCTGTCCAAATTCAAAGGTTTTGCAGACAAAATTTTAAAGTGGATCTTATTTGAGAAATAACCATTCTGTAGGGTAGAAAATAGTGTGGAAAAAGAAGAAATTGCTTGTCAGAAGCAATTTCTTCTTTTTTCACAATTTTTTATCAATCATGAAATAACAGACACGTAAAAAGCAGCGATTTAACAGCAAAGGGTTTAGATGCAACATCTGGTAGATCTTTGTTGTATCTAGTCTCTTTTCAAATGTTATTCACAGAATTTCATGATGGTCCCTTTTGGTCCTATTTACATTTTTTTGTCCTTATTTTAGATACTGATATGTAGTAATTTAGCTGTCACGGTAAACCCTGTGAAGTTTGAACCCACGTTGTGCGTAAACATAGAGGCTATACAAAACTCTCTATTTGAACATTGAATGAGTCATTGCTCAGTGGGCATGAATAGAGTGAACTTATATTGAATAAATGTATCGTGTGACAAAAAAAATTTGTGACCCGTCACGCGAAAAGGGGCCATCTTAATAGTGCGTAAAGTGTCGACCCTAGTCAGACTGCGCGGACTGCGCAGACTGATTAGGGTCGAAACTTTTTGCTCCTTGCTTATTTTGTGAATCTGGAATGATCAATCTACCTTCCAGATAAAGAATTTTTGAAATGCGACCTCTGGTTGACCTATGCTGGATCAAATCTCTTTTTCAATAATTCCCAGTTTTACATAATTCCAGGATGGTCCCTTTTCGCCTGAAGGGTCAAACTTAAACGTTTTATCCCTGATATCAGGCAGGTCGATTAATATGTGAAAGTATTTGGATCTATTTAAAATCTTCTAGGTAGCATGGGCGGATCCAGAAGTGGGTGCAGATCACCCGTCTATAATTTAGATTTAAATATGTGTTGCAGGTTCTTGAAATCAGAGTGTTTTATCGTCAGATAGAAAGTAAAATGTGTGCCTGAAAATATCTTGAAATTTTTTGCATAAAATTAGCAGTCAAGTTCGAATTATTACTAGCCGCCGTCATAGCGCAGTTGGTAGCGCGTCGGACTGTCAATCTAGAGGTCCCGGGTTCGATCTCCGACGGCGGCACTCATTCTTTCCGACTATTTGTCTCTCACCAATGAGTCGATAATCGTAGACCTATGTGAGATAGCAGCTGGAGGCTAGGAAAGGATGTGGTGGTTGTACTGGTGAGAGAAATACCAGGAAACCATTGTTAGGTGCTCCAGCCGCCGCGATATAACTGAAAAAATGTTGAAAGCGGCGTGAAACCCCATTCAATCAATCAATCAATCAATCCAATTATTACAGCTTTTAAACAGTTCCCCAAGAGTTCGGACTATTATCCTCTAGCAGCAGAAGGCGTCGCCGAACATCAATAAAAACCATAATTTAGATATAATTAAGGGAGCATTTAAGTAGCACCATCTTCACGAGTCAAGGGGTATCGAATCGATAGCTTCTTCTCGAATAAGAAAAGTGAAACGTTCGTAACCCTTGGCTCGACAAGATGAAGTAGCACGTGCTTAATTCACTTATGAATCATCATAAATATTGAAAGGTCATGAATCACAAGACCTGGAAGTAATTGTGAAATAAAACCAAATTATGGATGGTGGCCGTCCATTTTTTTGTTGCCCGCAGGCTACTTATCAGAATCACCAACATCGCCTTCCTACTTTAACCTCGAAGAGTTTCAAATGATTGACTTTATTCAAGCTGCTGTAGTTACGAGGTTTTGGTGACTTTGTCTTGGCGTTTTATGACTACATAATATTTCCTACTTTCATTTATCTATGAATAAACAATTCAGATATAGAAAGGAACTTATTTAGTAACCGGGGTATCCTGATTCATGATTTCATTTTCTTCCTAGATTTTAATGCAACCGTATTAAAAGATTGGGGGCATATTATTTAACCGTTGTCTGTCCGTCTTTCCGCATGCCTTTCCGTCCGTCTGTCTGTGATACTAGACGAACCTAGCCATTTTTTTTAAAAAGAACAATCCTCATTATTATAATAATTCTGTACAGGTTTTAAGAGAATCCGATGAGTTCCATAGCAATAATGAGGCTAATTTGAGCCAAATTGCTACAGGGCCTTTTCCCATAATACTTTACGGACATAGGGACCTGTTTTACTAAACTTCTTACAAAAAAAAAAAAAAAAAAAAAAAATCGTAAGTCTATATCTCAAACCATACCTGGTGTTTTCATTCATTGTTAGATTCGTCGTTGCAATATCTCATTGGTATCGTCTACCAACGACGATTCCAATGAGATGATGCATGGCAGAATTCCATATTTAGGTACCAGTGTAAAAGCATCTTTAATTTTTGACTTACGCAAAAAAAATGATCGTAAGATGTTAAGTGAAACAGGCGCCTGGTTCATTTAAAAAAAATGAATGATTCTTATGATAGTTTAAAATTATTCTGTCAAAGTTTGAAGTAAACCCGATGAAAACTGTGGCGATTCATTGGATGTTTTGAGCCATTTTTTACAATTCCCTTTTCCCGACGATTCATGACGGACCAGGGGCCCGTCTCACTGAAGTTCTTGCGAAAAGAATAATCGTAAGTCAAAATTAAAAATCGTACCTGGTTTTTTCATTCATTGTTAGATTCTGCCTCGCAATGTCTAATTTGAATCGCCTTTAGAAGCAGATTTCAATGAGATGATGCATAGCAGAATTACATATTTAGTTAACACTGTAGAAGCAACCCTAATTTTTGACTTACGCGAAAAAGGATCGTACGATGATTAGTAAAACAAGCCCCAGAACCTTTTTCAAAAGGAATAATCTTTATGATAGCATAATTATCCTATGCAAATTTGAACAAAGTACAATGAAAACGGTGGTCTCCTAATTGCAATAACTAGAAAGTTGAAGGTCGGGCGGGAAAGACGTCATCCCTCTATAGCTCTTCTGGCAAAATACCAAAAATTGCATATATAATTCAGGACTAATGAAGGCACTACTTACATCTGTCTCTTAGAAGTTAGAGTAAATAGCAATACTGAATTGTTGATCAGTCGACTAGTCAAATTAACAACTGATACATCGACCAATATTAATGTGTAATATACTTACCATTTCTTATTCCATCCCCTGGATCCGCGCTAAGAATAACTAGATTCTCTAACGTGTTTCCTTGGCCAAAATCGGATTTCTTACATTATGTGAAATAAATGAAATCTTGACTTCGTGCAAAAAGCCCCCCTTTAATAATGCAATATGCGGAACGGGAGAAAACCTGCGCTTTGTTACAAAAATTGATATTGTATTTTATAAATGTTGTTTACAAATATTTGGCGCAGGTTTGCTCCCCGATTGAATCCATCCTATGAAATATACACAAAATATGTAAATTTCGATAATCAGTCTAGTAGAGGTTGCCAAGTTACAGGATCAAGTTGTAAATCAAAGAACTGCTTATTCTCAGTATATGAGCGCGATCCGTCACGCCAAAAGGAGACCATAATTTCAAACAAATGCATCGCCATTTCATATCGTCATATATCGTCATTTGGCGAACAAAATATCGTAACGACAGCTTTATTCAAGCTGCAGTTACGATATTTTGTTCGCAAAATGATGATATTATTTACTTCAGTGTTCTTTTTTTTTCATAGACATTAAGCGTCGCTCCTGACTAGTTTGCTTAGTCCGGAATCTAATTTAGCTTTTCCCAATTTTTAACCCTTCTCTTGCTGTTCACAATAAATTCCTACAGTACTCAGAATTTTGATGGACAGTGTAGTCTAAGATCAGCCCGCACTGATGAGAAGTCTGATCTCAGCCATTATTACCTGCTTTCTACTGATGATTATGGTAAAAACTAGAGCCAGATTGTTCGATATGTCTGGAAAATTTTCACTTTGTTTAAAACAAAATTCAAATTAAGCAGGATAAGAGTTAAAATACTCAAAGGAAGGGTTAAGAAGTGAAGCGTGAGGAATTTTGCTTCTGCAGGTGGGGAAAACAAGTAGACGATTGAAGAGTTGGCTGTATGTGCATTTGATGTAAATTTGTTTACTCAATTTGTGCTGATATAAGGAGGAAAATAACGTTGGTTGGGATTTCATTTGCGTGAAGGATGTTTATTACAGTAGATCGTGTAAGGAAAAAAATGTTTTCTCTATATTTTTGTCTCATCTTAATTTCGTAATCACTCGATTAAACAAAATCGGTAAGTATCAGCTAGCTGGTTCGGTGTAATAGGTTGGTTTATGTCATGATCCTATCTCTGAAATTAATTCAATCAAAATCAATTTCCAAATAGAACATTTTCGTTTATCCATTCTAGTGCTTTGAAAGATATTTGATTGTCGCATCAGTAACAAAACCTGTACTTTTTTTGTGAAATAAAACTACGAACCTAATTAGGACCAAGGCGGAGAAATGTAAAATTGTATGACATCTAAAGCTTTTATTTGTCGATTTCGCCCACTCTTTTCGCCTTATTTTAGGAAAAATGCATAAAGCAAGAACGATTTCAATTAATTTTGCTATTCCACCACACAATCCCTTTAAACCTAGTTTGATTGTGGAAGTTGATAACGTGTTGACATGTTTATAGCTCAAGTTGTCAAATGTTGATAACGACGTCGGTCAGTTTGTATCTGGGACAGATTTGGATAAATCCATATTAAAGTTACAGTTATTTTGTTGAAGTACTCAGAATAAAATGATAATAGACGAAAATGATGGTAATAATACATTTCATGTTGTATGTGCTGATCCAGATAGAGAAACCAGCCCGCGTTCGGGATGACAAAACGGCGCAAACTGTTTGCTAATTATACTCCGCTTTACACGCGTGCTTGCGTGCAAAGCGGGGTATCATTGCATCATTTTTATCATCCTAAACGTAGGGCTGGTCATGAAAGTCCGAAGATGGGGGTGGACTTCACGCCCCAATATCTGGTTCCGCATGGACCATTAACAATGTTAGCAACATCATCTAAAACTAAATATTTGCTGTTCCGAATTAATTCCGGTCCGAGTGTTTTACCCCTATATACTTGTTAAATAATTTAAGCCACTGCATGTTTCAACAATTTTATTTGTGAGTGAATGTAAAGCAAAAAGCAGCATGCAAACTGTTTGCAAATCATACCCCCTTTGTATATGATTTTGCACACAGTTTGCTTAGTTTTAAGACCCGAAACATAGGACTGGTCAGCTCTACAGATTATGAAGAATATCCGCAGTCTAGAGCATCTTCAAGTCAGTAGCTGTACGGATGATCCCAGTCTGTCAATGTCCTTGAAGTCTTTATAAAATTATTGAAAATGTCGCTCACATTCTGATTTTAGCATTTTACGCTAAAGAGACGTCTATATGTGGTTGCACTTAAGTTGATCAGTCAAGTGTTTAAAATGTGATTATAAATCATCACATGTATTTTGGGTTGTTCACGTCATAGCAGATTGCTGGTCTAACTTTAAATATATGCAGCGCCCATTAGCAAGATGTATCCCAAAATCATGTTGAGAGCGCTGTAGACACAAGAAATCCATTCGACTATGTTACGAATTAACATACATCTTCCGACATTTTCAAAGAGTAAAAATGTGATGTTCTTGATCGAGGTAGCCTAGTGTCTCTGCTTGAATTCCGTACGTTGACCACATTCCAGTCGTAAGGTCTCATCAGGATCTTATCGAAACGCTAAACGATTTCCTTTAATAAATGTGAATAGACTAATTGATTTATGATACATACATACAAGTGCCAACCATAACTTATATCTAGAGAGAAAAAACATCATATTGCGAGATTTGACGTCCATGATTGAATGACCTCACTTTCGGAGGTCGTGAAAGTAGATCTTTAAGGAAAAATAGTGCGGCTTGAAAACTGCATTTAGATGTAGAGAACTGTCATCCACCTGCATATCTATTTGATCTTTTACTAGTTTTTCATGTCTTTTTTAATATAACGATTGGTTGGATCATATTAGTGCACGATTTCCTTTCTTAAAGGAAGGAGAAGGGACGGGTTGGGGCGTACCCAAACTAACTGTCCTGATAATAGGTGGAAAAAACGGTGTCTTTACTCTAGTTTGAATATCCCGGAAGTAGACCCAGATTTTTTAGTCTCAAAAGATAGATTTATGATTGACGATGGAGCGCTTATGACGTAATATGGAATGCCCTGCAGTACCAGAAAAATTAACCATTTTATATAGAACAAAGAAGGCAAAAATCGGAAGTGGTTGACATGATTAAGTTCACCAACTCAAAGAGATCCGTGCAGTCCTTGAAGGGCAGACTCTATTGAGGATTTTGGTTTGGTTCGTGTTACCTGTATCAAAATCTCGTTTGTTTTTAATTTAACATTTCCATG
Organism: Fragum whitleyi; assembly: GCA_948146395.1. Lineage (NCBI taxonomy): Eukaryota > Metazoa > Mollusca > Bivalvia > Cardiida > Cardiidae > Fragum > Fragum whitleyi. Next base: position 26,811,664 of record OX411548.1, on the reverse strand, counting down.
TCTTTTCAGATCATTGATGATATCCAAATAGAGTTGGGGTTTGAAACGTAATTTGTTCTGTAAATGTGATATGATGTACTGAACAAATATGATGTATAGAAAAAAAGAGAAGTGCAACTCAAGAGCACAGAGTCTGTGGTCGGTACTCAAATATGATCTGGGAACAGCTTTGGACGTACTGGGACTACCATGTTTAGTAAGACTGTCCGAAAGTGACATCCATAACGTATTTAATGACGCAACACCCGGTGATTACGTAGTGAAATTCGAGAGAAAAATATCGTTTTTCAACGTGCGGGCACGTGTTTGTGAGTTAACTGATATAGACTGGTACACCTGGTGTAAGGGGGAGGACTTTGTCGCAAATCATAGACGTCTAGTAGGAACTGAATTCCTCATTCCTGTTGGTTATCAGGGTAAGATTAGACTGGTGGATCGTGCACAGAACAAAGATTACTTCAGCATTCTTGAGGTAAGCCATGAAGTCTCTGAACAGTAATTTGCGTTTTGTACTTTGCAATCTGTTAAATTGGTTGATGACGCTAAATTTATAAGCAAACAATGTCAAGCTTCTGCATGTTCAAACGGTGTATCCCGCAAGGGTCAAAATCTAAATTTAACCCATTACCAGACGACGAAGATTTGGACCGTTCAAAGAAGTTGTTGAAGAAAATATAAAAAAAACTCAACAGATAAACTTCAGTCTTTTGAGCATAAATTTGACAATAAGAAATCGCAAAGCTTCCTTATGAAAAATTCTTCCAACCTAGACCAGATAGCATTGATATTTTAATACCCTTACATGTTATTCCCTATGTTCACGCTTAATCAAGTCCGTATAACGAAACGTCGTATTTCACTTTCAACTTTGACTGCCTAGTGGTGAATATACTCGACCCGTGACCTGGAGGTCCGTGGTTCGAGCACCACTGTCGCCGGGTGTGTTTATGGGCAAAACATTTAATAGCCAGCCCCAGTTCACCCAGCTGTAAAATTGGGTAGCAGTGTGTTTAAACCACCGCCTCTCTCTCAGGGACGTGAAAACATCAGGAATTGGTGTTCGAGAGCGATTCTTTAAGCTTAAGCTTTCGTCGCAATCGAACTAAAATTCATTAGCTTAAACTTTCACCTTTGAATTGATACGATGGGAAAATGATTGTTTGATCTCCCCTTTTTCGTTAATAACTGCGAAGAAATTGTTATATGTTGGTTGTTTGCTTCAAATAATTCAATGAGTGGGTATCAAATTCCCATCGACTAACGGTTAACGATTTTAATGGTCATTAAATCACAGTCGCAAATTAAAATGCTATAAATGATTGACATGGTGTTTTATATGCCTAGAAAAAAACACTACCTCTTTGACAAAAGAAAAGTTGTTTCGTAGATTTTACTCTCAAGACCTCAAATAACGTTTACAAATAAAACTCATCACCGGAAATTCCTGTAAGGGTAAAGGTCAAAACTAGCCGGCTTTCAAACAATTATCTTCCTTTGACATTTACTCTTTTCTAGATTTGCAATCTTTTGAGTCTTTCTCAAAGCGACCATGCCTGATCACTGACAATTTCATTGACAATAATAAGGAATCGTTCTTCGACTAGTTTCGCCCCTAAACAATTTATAAAGTTTTCAATAAAAAGTATTGACAATATCATAGAATAATTTGATTTTAGTTGTGTCCATCAACATTCGTGCTATATGATTGGCTCCCCCCGCCCCCAATAAAAAAGTTGAGTACGCAGCTGTAAGCTTCCGCAAATAGTAGTCCCGTAAAAACCTGTATCTTAACTTACAAATCTTTACATTTCTGCTTCATTATATTAAATTATATGTTATGAAGACAAAATTTGTTGATTTCATAGAAGTATGAAATTAAAGAACATAAGCACACTCATGAATGAATCCACTTCGCGTATTCCTACTGTGTGATTAGTTTTTCAGGTTCTTATCTCAACGAAATCAACAAATACTCTCTTCATCTCTTAAATGTTTGTGGGTAATATTTAATATTGATTCGGTAATCATGTATTGACGATGTCGAAGAACGATTCAATATCATTACCGAATTATAATTTTCAATAATACTGATCGTGCATGCCTGAGCCGTTTGAGTTTCAAGTATATATATGTGAGCTGCTAGGCGAAAAGGGACCTTCTGAGTAGTGCGAAAAGTGTAGAACCTAGATAGTCTGCGCAGATCGCGTAGGCTGACAAGTGTCGAAACTTTTCGCGCTTGGCTTATTTTCTGAATCTAGAATAATTATTCTTACTTGCGGAAAAAGAATTTTGTAATTAGACCCCCTGTTGACTTCTATAGGAATAGATCTCTATTTCAAATATTTATTTCACGGAATTCAAAGAGGGTCTTTTTTTCGCGTGATGGGTCAAATTTGTTTCTGCTCCATATCAAGCTTGCCTATCCCGGCTTACGAATATGTCATTGATATAACTCATGTCTATGCTGTCATAACACGGTGACATTACTATAACTTAGTTGAGGTTAATTTTGGTAACAGAGCGGAGACTGACAGTTCTAGTTTATTTGGGTCATTAAGGACCATTGGATCCATGATCCACTATCACAGGCAATTGTTTCACAATCCACAATTTGTCACTTAGGTTATAATATGTCTAATTTTATAACAAACATGACATAATTTGTTTAATAAAACATCTACCTGAGCGTAAATTGTCTTTGGTGTCGCACTGTGCTGGTAACAATGCTTAAGATTATTCCAAGAAAGCAAAACGCTCGCGTGTGCTTACTTCTTGAAACCTGCATTGGATAAGGTCTTCTGAGTGACATTGGAAACCATTTCTTAGGCGCATACAGGCTATAGGATGTCTTTAAAGATCAACTTAACTATTGAAAAAGTTTAAAAGTAAATTGAATAAACACGTATAATTTATCCCCATTCGTGCATTTTTTTAAAAAATTATTTTAGATTTTTTTTAAAAAAAAACCCCAATTTGATCTGAACAGACTCTTTTCACCACAAGCCATCAATCGTTCTGTCGAATAGTGTTGCGACATGATAGTGATTAACTTGTTTGTCCCTTATAAAAATGAATTCATCTGAAGACGATCAAAATATCGCAACATCAGCTTGAATAATCTAGGATAAAGAGGTTTTGGTCGCCGAATGACACAAATATACTGACGCCTCAGTCATATAGAAAGGGCGATTATTTGAAGAAGAGACGTTCCGCGTTAAATATTTTTCCTTATTATTGAAGGCAAATTCATTGTAGTCCGGCTCACACAAGAACTGCTTTTGAATCGATATTTGAAGAGAAGTTAGAGCGCTTCAAAGACTGGTGTCCCTATTTTGAGACAATGAATGCGAGACACTTTGCAGCATCTAGTCTATTGCCCATTGACTCATGAATAGTTCACGTAAGGTTTGGGAGAAAGTCACTTGATCATTCTTGACCAGCAATGGCTCGTTTCTGAACATTATAAGGCCGATAAAGACGTCTACGGAAACGTCACCCAAATGCATGCCCCACGCATTCTCTTTGATCAATATATCGGAAAATTAGCTGATAAAGGTACGGTTTTGACTCAAATTACTTGAAAAACTCTGCAGTAGCAACTGTAGCAAACGGATGGACTTTGTCCATATGAAAAAATAGGCAATGACTGTAAGGCAAAATTTGGAATACGACGAGCTACAATTCTTATCTGATCTAGTGATTCCCAATATTTAGACCTGCTGATAGTCCATAAGCCTTTATTTATGTTTTTGCTAAGATTTAGATATCACATACTGATTACATCAATGACGTCGTGGGATGAAGTTGCCCTTTCTTACGAACGTCACGAGCGACCCAATTTTACCTTGTATATCAGATTATCCACTGCTAACGTTCACAATACGCTTTTATTAAACAAATGTCAGACTTGGGCCAAATTAGAGGCTTTAAAACGTTTTCTCAGATCCGACCAAATTTCAAAAGTTCAAAATCACGACAGCAAAAATTGTTATTTTGCTTAGCTCCTTGCGTGAATCATTTGCATATCGAATGCTTAAGACACATGCGTAATTTTTTTTTTTCGAATTCGACACTTTGCGCACTTCCCAGACATTCCCTTTTCGCGTGACGGGTCACAATTTTTTATTATATTTTGTAGATACATGACCTTTGAATATTTTAAAGGTGTGTGATTAGGGTTTTCAAGGGGCGGGGTCAACTACCCATATATTTGTGTAAATGGATGAAAACTAACTATTTGTCAGCACGATTAGCTCAGTCGGCAGAGCACCGGACTTCAAAACCATTGAAGTTCGTCCGCATGGATTCGATTCCCAGCCCGGCAAACTAACAAACTAATTGTCTTTAGGATGAGACGTTAATCCGAGGCCTCGTGAAACGGTGCTTTACACCAAGCACGTTAAAGAACCATGGTGGATCTCAGCAGTAGTTTCGGCATGTATTCTTGCACTATCCCCCATAACAACTTAACGTCTTCTGGGGACGTCGCTCATATGGGATTGTGCTACGGTAGCGACAATATATAAATGAAAATACACACACACGACTTATCTATATTTGTTAATAATAGCATGATTGTTTTAATTTCAGACAAAAGAAAAAATAATGACCCTTGCAAGGAAGCAAAATACATAAAAAAAATAATTGTTTTATTGTAAGCTGAGTAAGACAGGAAACTGTATCAAGGTTAAGTGGAAGCTTGGTTTCTGTACATCCCGGTTCGCACCCTTGTTGGACTTAAAAGCTGTGCAGTCGCAATTCGAGAAAATGTACAAAAAATCTAAGGCAACTGAAGTGAAAATAAAAAGCATATAAATTATAAGATTTTATATATCGTTCACTTTATTTTTTTATCCATATGGGTTTTACATAGTATCATTGTCTTGCGTTAGGAATGACAAGATGTTTACGAACGTCCAAAAATGGTACACATCCCACTTTCAATTTATATGTGGGATACCATTTTCAAGCGTTCGCGAATGCTCTGTCTTCCTGAGTGCATAGTTGTTCTCATATTTGTGACCTGTTAGATCTCCTCGAAAAGGGGCAATTTGTGTACTCCAGGAAAAATATATTTGGAAAAAGAGATAAGACCCAGCAGAGCTCAATCAGGGGTCACAGTTAAAAAATTATCATATAGGGGAGTAGAATGTGTACTCGAGATTCAGAAAATGACCTGAAGACAAAAAGTTTCGACTCTGGTCAGCCTGCGCAGTCTGACCATAGTCAGTACCTTTTGTACTTTCCTGATGGTCCTTTTTCGTCTGACCAATCTCATTTATTTTTTGTTTTCATTTCAGCTGATCCATGATTTCCCAAAGTTTATTCGTGTAGAGAAAGACACGGCATGTTTTTCTCCCGGTGACACAAATTATCATGTGGTTCACAAAGACACGATTCTTGAATTAGATAGAGTTACTCAGAATAATAGATCACGTGATAACTTTCTCATCTGCTTTGACCGGAAGACAGGACGGGAAATAGCTTTCAGAGTGATGTCCCCTGTGCACTTTAAGAAAATAAAGGACACAACCAAATACACGGTCAAAGATTTTATCGAACATCTTTCTCTGCCACAGAGGGTTGAATTCCTTGATGTTAATCCATACGACGTCGTCATTACAGATGACGCTATCGCCAATGATATTTTAGTTATGTTATCTGGTCCAATAGAATTCCTTGAGTTGAGCAAAAGCGAGTACCTCATTGGTCGAATTAAAAACGAGGTTTCCGGTGAAACTAAGGTACTTGCGCTTCCATGTGATGCAGAATCGTTAGAGGACTTTCTGGTTTACATACCCAGTACGTCAATCATTGAAAACGAAGACTCTTACGCAGATACTGTGATAAATGGACAAATAAACTGTGATATTATTCTACAAAAACTTTATACACATTCTACAAATCCTGTGCCAATGCTACTGAAAAATGACCTACCGCCACCAGAAGATTACAACATTCCTGAACGACCAGATACTCCGCCTTTACCGCCCAAATATGGTAAATATCAGTGTCATGCATGTACAATCTGTTTAAATCGATATTAACCATATCCTTCATTAGCTGTGGGGAATTAATAGTCTAACGAAGGTTATGGTTTACAAAAGTGATGCATGTAAAATCTATTTAAATTTTTGTAAACAATAACATTCATCAGTTGTGGAGAATTAATAATCTTAAGAAGGATATGGTTTTCAAAAGTGATGCATGTAAAGTCTTTTTAAATCTCTGTAAACCATAACCTTCATTAGTTGTGGAGAATTAATGACTATTAATCCCCCACAACTGATGAAGGTTATGGTTTACAAAAGTGAAACAGAAGAAAGAAAAGATTCTTTACCTTTTCGACGATCATGGAAATACATAGCTCCTGTAATTTACATGCATATACAGCAACATTTAAGTAACAAATCCTAAAGATTGAGACAAAAGTAGTCCATTATAAATAAATTATTTTGCATTTCGTGGCATAGATAAAATGATAATTATAGAGGACTACACAGAACGAAATTCCATATGGGAATTGTCTATTCAAAATTGACTTGTATGGCTTCTGGGTTTCATGTGTAATGCTAAATATCTTTCTTTCGTTACACGAAAAAATTCAATGTGATAATTATGACAACATACAAGTCAAAATATTTAAATCACGTTTTAGAAATTGGCAGTAGCGAGGGTGCATGTGTTTTGTTTCACAAATGCAAATTTATGTTTACATTTGATTTTTTTATGATTTGTTTTTGGCCAAAAACACTTTTTTACAGATCTTAAACTATTGTTTATATTGTTTTTAGATTTTTCAACTCTTCGATCAACGTTATCTGAACAGCACGTTGGCGGGGCGGAAGCGGAGGACGGTGCAATTGATACGTGTCGTAGGAGATTCCTATCCACCGGAGATCTGAAAACTAATAGAAGTTAGTACGGACCTAACTGTAAATGGGTTCATTCTCTTTCAACAGTTTTCAATTCTTTCCATGAAGTTGGACCCCAAATAATAAATATCATTTCCAATACTTTTTTAACCAGGGAACAGCTCTAGGTGCATAAGAAAATATTTGTAGAACTTACAAGAAATGGTCTATATCTTCAGTAGGAAGTCCCAAACTTTAAGGTAGTGTACCCGTTATAGTTCTGCAATGTTTTACGGTAAGGAACTTTACGATTTTGATTAGGAAACCTCGGTTAGCGTTGTTAAAGATCTTTAGTTCCGAAATGTTGCGGAACTATAAAGGTTCAACTACCTTAAGAAAGGACACATTAAATCCCGATAATCGATTCCTTTGGGCCCGTTGTGTTGAAGTCGTAGTGAAATCCTGAATAGACACACTATTTTAAATTATCACCAGCTCTGCGTTCAGGATCACTAAACAGTGCCAACAGTTTTCCAATTGCACCCCGCTTTGCACGTGCATTTGCTAGTAAAGCTGGACACAATTGGAAAACCGTTTGCACTGTTTTGTGATCTTGAACGCAGGGCTGATCTCCATTATAAAAGTATATTAACAATTTAGAACTATTTAATAGTTTATTACAAAATCCGTCACGTGATCGGTCAACAGTATGAACTGTTTCACCCATGCGCAGTAAGTACCGAACTGTTGTGCGCTTGCATAAGCGACGTCATTCAGTTGCACGTGTAATAGAAAAATACAAAACAATGATCAGGTAATAAAACAGTTCTTTCAAGGAAATTCGTCAAATAGTAAAAAACCATTACCCTCGGTGGTTCGGCTGACTTTATAAGCTGTTGCCCTATGCATTCGGCATCGGGCAACAGTTCAGGACGTCATCCTCACCATCTCGGGACAACAGTTTACACTGTTAAACGAAACACCATGAAATAAGTAACTCGACCAATACTCGATTAATTATTGGCAATAATATTTTAATGATATACCGACCGATCTTCAATATGGCCCATATTTACGGATGGAAAGTATTATTTATGGTGAATGGTCGACTGTAAAGAGGGCATCTTTTTTTTAAATAACATTGGGTTGCAAGATGGAATATAAAAAGTTATGAACTTTAAAGCCAACAAAATTTGGGTAACTTTGTGACCAAAACTTAGAAATAAGGCTAATTGTTTACGATAATTGATTTTTTTTTGGGGGGGGGGGGGTATTTCCCATACTGGTCTGTCTTATTTCTTCCTTATCGAGTCGATGCATATCAAGCAGGATTGACTAACATATAATGCAAATTACATTTATGTGCTAGTTTTGGTTTTTGTGTCCTGTTAGATTTATATAAATATACGAAGATACCTTTATTCATTTTTTCAGGTCGATCAAGTCTTAGAAGTGTGGAAAGAGAGGTTTGTAATACTTTTCCTAGGCGCATTGTTCTGAAAAGAGATAACAATACATTGAGCGTTGATCTTTAATGCAGTCAGTTTCATTTGGGGGAGGGGGGGGGGGGGACTGAAATTTGAAACGTGGCATTATTTGAATAGCGAGATATTATAAAGGAGAGGTATATATAAGATGGGTTAAAGTCAGTCTAAAATCCTTCTTTCTCAATAAAACCCTATCTCATCGAGAAGAATCCAATGATTACCAACAAAATTGGGCTTATGCCATTATTTTTGAAATACTTCGATCTAAAATCCAAAATACCCTCCGTATCTGTCATAATCATGTCTAAAACTTTGAATTTTATACGCACTCAGAATACGACAACCAAAGAATATATAGGATAAAGGCGATATGTGGACTGTGACAAAAGATGAATGCCCTCCGGGTTGATGAATAATCAAAACATCGTAACTACAGCTTTAATAAGCTGTAGTTTTCGATGTTATGATCATACATCAACGATATTTTTCAACAGATGATTATTTCTTTTACGCACTTGCGTAAATTTCGTTAGTGCAGTTACGCCCTTGTCTGAAGCTCTGTGTAAGAACTAGTTTCTTCGCTGTTAATCGTCCAGCAGGAGACGAGGTCATTCCAAACAGTTGTACATGATACTATTATAGGCAACGAAATTGACCATTTCAGTTTTTAGGTCATCGGACCTCTTATATACGAACGATCTTCCAGATCAGATCTTTGTCTTAAACCAACATTGCAAATAATTTTCTCGTCTGGCTGCCACGCCGTTTCAATCATGATTTCATCATTGATATTTTTAAAAGGGAAACAAATCGACCACTCTGTATTGTCTAAAGTGTTTTGGTTTATCTCCCATGTCTTTAATATAAAAGTGCGTTGAACAGGGTTTAAGTTAAGTTTTATAGTCTAGTTTTATGTAATGCATTTTCACACGACTTTTACCATCATAAATCGGATGCTTATACCCGGCGCCTTCTGCTGCCTTAGCTCTTTGACTTACGTTCTCACATGTTCCAATTTATAAACTTGGGTGGAGAGGAGCAAAGTGGAGTTAATTTTTTGCCCAGAAAAAGTCTGTGGACCGGGTTGGATTCGATCCCTAAGTCACCGTCCTCAACACTAGGCCACAGACTCCGCGGTTTAACTATAAACTACATACTATTGGCATAATAGAAGACACCGGGTTTTTTTTATTTGACTTACCCGTGGGTTTTCCGAATACCTTCTCTTACGAAGATTGTCAACAACTTGTAGAAAAGATATGCGTAAGTTCAACTTGGATTGTAGAGAAAATACATTAAAAGAAATAGCTTTCTATGTAAAACTGCATACATAAAAGACTGTAGGCATTCTAGCCCTGTGTTAAGAATGACAAAATTGTGAAAACTTTTTGCAAATTTACCCAGTTGCGGCTCTGTACGAGTACTTGTGTGCAAAGCGGGGTATAATTTGCAAACATTTCCCACCGTATTGTCTTTCTGAACGTAGGGTTTGATTTGTCAACCCCGACTTGTTTCAAAAGTTTTTTTCCTTTGATTGATTCAACTTTTATTGACGGTCGGTCAAAAAAAAATTAAAATGAAAAAAAAACTAAGACATTTTGACAAGTTCACAAATCAAGGCATATAATTTCCGTTAGTTCCGTGCGTTAGCAATGAACAAAGTATGTCGCTTATTTTGCAGACATGGAAAACCTGCTTATTTTGTTGATATGAACGTTACAAATCGATTTTTTAGCTCACCTGAGCACAATGTGCTCAAGGTGAGCTATTGTGATCGTAGAATGTCCGTCGACAGTCGGGCGTCGACCGTCGTCCACAATTTCTTTAAACATCTTCTCCTTCTAAACCAGTGGGCAATCTTGGTATGTAGCATCACCTAGTGGTCATCTACCAAGTTTGTTCATATTAAGACCCTGAGGTCATATTTGGGCTTTGCCCGGGGACATCCCTTTTAGCTCTTCTGAGAACAACGGGTAAAAAAATGAAAATCTTCAAAAATCTTCTTCTCTGAAACCAGAAGGCAGACAGCTTTCATAATTGGTATGTAGCTTCATCTAGTGGACCCCTACCAAGTTTGTTCATATCAAGACCTTGGGGTCATATTTGGGCTTTGACCAGGCGCATCCTGTTTGGCACATCTGAGCACGATAGGTGAAAATAGGAAAACCTTCTTCACTGAAACTAGAATGCAGAGGGTCCTCATATTTAGTTTGTAGCATCACCTAATGGACCTCTACCAAGTTTGTTCATATCAAGACCCTGGGGTCATATTTGGGCTCCACCCGGGTGGTATTGATCTTATGTAGAAATTGTCTCCTTGTTGACATCTGCCTATTTAATAAATGTGATGTCCCATGGATCAAATAGATTCAGGTGAGCGATCTAGGACCATCATGGTCCTCTTGTTTTAAAATATCTTTTCTTCTTTTTGTAAGTAAATCAGTTTAAAATTACGAGTTGTATGTCGAGTTTCACCCGGTGAGCTATACACTAAGTCTTATCTTACAAAATGGCTGAATTATTATTTGTCAAGCGACCTAATAAATTATTGCAGCCCGACTCAGATAATATTAGCAATTAATAATTGCTAAGATAATCCGAGTCAGGCTTCCATATTATCGGATAAATAGTTTGAATGACTTGCGTAATAAACGGAAACTGTGCATATTTTTTCCCTTCAAAAATCGGTTCATTTGGTATTTTTCAATTTCAGTCACGTGGTATCAGAGATTACCTCACCCATCTTACCCATCGATTTAAATCCGGCGCCACTCAGGTTCTCTTTGGACTGGAGAACCAAACAGATGCCGTGTTTAATGATGCTGACAGCCAATCACAAGCCCCAAGAAAAGTGTCCTTACGAAACTTTTTGTCACGAAGAAGACCATCCTTATCCGACAGTTCCTTTGTGTGTTATCTAAATTGTCCTATTGAAGAATCGGAAAATGATTTTGCGACAAACGCACATTCTTGTGACGTTGTGCCAGAGGAAGTTTCGGAGAATGTTGTAAATGACTTACTAGAAAATGATATTTATGAACAGTTACCTATGAATCCCAAAACAGAATCTCAATCAAGTCGACCTAATGCAATCGCAAATGGTGAGCTTCCTCACAGATCAATTAGTTTAACGTCGGAAGAAGTTATATACGCGTCAGTTAATAAAAACAGGACTAAACTTCAAAAGGACAAAAACTTAACGACATTCCTCTGCCAAGTATGTAGTACTATACACGAACAGGCGAGAGATTTAAGGGAATCACAATGTTAATTTCTTTTTAAAAACTACACGTGAATATTAAAGTTGTACATGAATATAAAATGAGCCTGTGAATGACACTTCCATCCATTTAAGATTTACGCAAAGCAAAGACTCGGATCAGCCTGTGTATCCGCAGACTGATCAAAGTCGAAAACGTGGTAAAATCATTCCGGGCTTTTGACGTTGTTGTTGAAGTATGAAAAGAAACATCTAAGCTCATTTCAATTTCAGCTTTTGGTATTCATTTAGTGTCGTTAGTTTTACACCTTAGTAAAAATGAAATATATTTTTTGAATCACTTAATTTTAAGCTGACCTGAGTACATCGTGCTCAAGGTGAGCTTTTGTGATCACCTTTTGTCCGTTGTGCGTCGGAAGTCATCAGCAATTCTTTAAACATCTCCTCAGTAACTGATAAGCGGATTTCAACCAAACTTGACAGAAATGTTCCTTTGGTGACCCTTCTCAAAACTTGATCGTGAAATTTTGATTGACCGCCAAATATGGGCTAAGTAGGATGGGTTAGTTTTTAACCTCTAAATCTTTAAACATCTTCTCCTCAGTTATCAATGGGCGGATTTCAACCAACCTTGTCAGAAATGTTCGTTTGGTGACCTTTCTCAAAGGTTGTTTGTGAAATTTTGATTGATCCCCAAATATGAATGTGACAGGGTGGGACCTTCTCTCACTTCGAAATCTGTGAACAACATCACCTCCTAATCCAAAAATCTATTTGAATTGAAACATGTCCAGAACGTTTCTTTGGTGCCCCTTTTCAGAAAAAATTGACATTCTAATTAGACAATAAATATTGTGATGACAGGTTGGTGCCTATTTTTGCTTTGAATTCTTTGAATAACATCTCCTCAACAACCAGGCAAATTTCAATGAAATTTACTGACATGTTTCTTTGGTGAGCGGTTTAGGGCTAATCTGGCCCCCTTGTTTATAAATGCGACTAGTCAAGGGAAAAATGACCATCCAGAAAAAAACAAGTAAACGAGTGTCACGTTGTCTTTTGATCTAACAACCCGAAAGGGGTCCAGACTCTTCACTTTTTGCAGTTTATAAATCTTTTTACAACACTTTCTATCCATTTATTTTGAACAATGATATCAAACTAATCTCTACTACATCCGGGCCAGAAATCATAAAACGTTTTTGTACTTATTAATATTTCTTATTCTGCCCCCCGAAAAGGCTCTAAGTGCACCAAAATTCAGAAAAGGGATAGACACTCTGAAAAAGGACCAACAGGAATTTCAAAAAGAAGAGAATATTGAGAAGATATCTTTTCCAACAGAGTTCAATCATATGTCGCATTTCAAAATCGTTCCTATTGGAATGTTAAATTTGGAGTAATTATAATCCGTTGGATTTATAAATGGACCAACATTTCGCCAAAAATCCCTGAAAAAAGATGCATAAAACTTTATTTTTTCTTTGTCATATCATATTTTCTATCTAATACCATGCAGAAATTTATTTTCCTAAATTTTTGGAAACTAAAATAATGATTTTGTCCGTTCATCTACATGAAAACACTCGGCCTATAAAACCTACTTGTTCTTAAAATAGATAAAACAGAGAATTGATCTTTCAAAAATAGTTGTGATTTGAAAAGGGATCGAGTCAAAGTTTATTATTTAAGCTACTTTTATTTTTTGTATAAAACAGAGTATTATCATAAAATGAACATTTTCGAATTTCATTTGCTTTTCAGGGACATCAAAGCAAAGTTTTTGTAAAATTGTTTGTTTGTTTGTTTGTTTGAATAGGGTGTTGCGCTGCTTCGCACAATCTTTCAGTAATATATTTGCGAGTGGAGCACCTTATAATGGATTCCTCTTTCTCTCTCAGAAGTACAACCATTGTGTCCTTTCCTCCAGCTGCTATCACAGAGGGCGGCCGTAAGGTGTATGTATTAGAACAACATTGCCACCCTTGAGAGGCTGGTTAAATCTGGTGTACTAGGTGAATCTGACAGTCTGACAGCTAGAAAATTGATTGATACAATTTCGCACTAGACCAATGAGTAAATTGAATATCTTGATTAAATTTCTATTGTTTAAATTTGCCACTCTTTCTACTTATTTTAAACTTCTAAAAAAAATAATTCGACTTGATTGGCCACAGTTTTTTGACAGACGGGGAAAGCAGTAGAATTTAGCTTTAAAAAATGGTGTATTCGACACGATCGCATTAGATAGGTATCTTATTCTAGTATTACGTATACTGAGCGACTTTAAAAACGCAACAAAGTAAATTTTAATTCAGAGCTCGGAAAATTTGATTTGTTTTAAGGTTCATGTAAAGTGTTTGAGACCCAATATTAAGGGCAATTCATTAGCCAAGAAAAAGCAGTATGTCCATGTATATTATATATCAAAATGAAGCTATTCGTGAGCACAAGCAGTTAGGCAACATAAAACCGCCATAGCTATAGCGGTATAGCCAAAACATTGTGGAAAAGGGTCATTTTGTACAGAACAAGCAACTGCATGACGGTTGCATAAAATTGCCCCATATTTTAACAAAGTACAGTCTGAAGTACCATCCAGGTAGTGCTACAACCTTAGACATAAAACTCAGTCTCAAAAGGCTCTTTTGAAACAATCAATTTCCATTTATTTTGTCAACATACATGTCAAACCGGTTTGGTCTGTTTTCAAAATAGATGTAAGGTATGGTGCAACATCACACCATAATATTGTGAAATATTTTCTGCGATTTATTTCAAATTATAGTTTTTTTTAATTCAATGATCTACAATATTACTATATATTTATCATTCTGTGAAATAGAAATTGATTTATTGCTAAACAACCTTACAGGTATATAAACAATTAATATCTATTTATGTTGTGATAACACACCATACCCTAAAAAGATCTACACGTTTTCAAAATTAGAATGACATATATGACATATGTGTTTACAAAATAAGTCAAAATTAATTGCTTGCATAACTACGTTTTGGGGCTGAGTTTTAAACCAATGGTTGTAGCACTACCTGGATGGTACTTTAGGCTAGACTTTGTTAAAATATTAGCCAATTTTATCCAACAGTCATGCAGTTGCTTGCTCTGTACAAAATGACCCTTTTCTACAATGTTTTGGCTATACCGCTATAGTTATAACAGTCTTATGTTTTTCAACTGCTTGTGCTCATAAATAGCTTCATTTTGATATATAATATTCCTAGACATACTGTTTTTTCTTGCCAAATGAATGCCCTTAAAATTGGGTCTCAAACACTTTACATGAACCTTAACTATCCCCTGTTAAACGACTTAATCTTTATTTAATCTGACGCTTCGATAAGTTCCAGCATAGAAAACTACTGACTACTCTTTTCCTTGCCATTTCACTTTTCATGGTTGATTGGTTTCACAAATCAGAAGTGTGGAAGGTAATTGACTATAGACATGTCAAAAACCGTTTAAAGAAATGAAAGTAACTCAAACACTTTTTAAAAGACTGTACTCTGGATCGAGTATGTCAAAAAGGGAAATTGTTCTTTAGAATCGAAATGTCGATAACCTTGATTAGACTATACAATATTGATTTTATTCCATTTATATTTGAATATCTGTTAGATAGGACCTTGCCAATTAGGAACAGGCTAAAAAGTAAAAAGCGTGAACAGGCTTATTGTCAAAAACCGCATTCATATGAACAACGTTAGTGAATTTACGAAAGAAATGGAAAAGGGTGTACGTAAATGACGTCACTCTGAGGTGCGTTTTCAGAGCAAGATGAAAAATCCCGCTAAATAATATTTTTAAGACGTCATTAGAAACGATTTTCAATACTTTGAGTGAAAACATTCGACGTCGTCAAGGCTACTCGTTTTAAGCCAATGCAAAACCATCTTCGTTATCTCATTAAGACATCTTAAGATTCTTATTGAGCCGCTTAAAAATCTTAATCTAAAAGAAGCTACTTCTTAAAAATCTTAATGAGTTTCTTTAGAATATTAACCTAAGAAACGCACCTCTGGCCAATAAGACGACGTTTTGGTGTCGTCTTTGGACCAAACGTGCCTAAAGCTGCTCTTTCATAGTTCTTCACAGAAAAAATGCAAAACTGGTCCTTAGATTCGAAAAATTGTGCATTTTCCGATGTTTAAGAATCGCACATGGGTATGGCACTAAACAACAACTCATTTCAAAAAAATTGTAGCTTGATAGTTCGAAGCGGCAAGGTCAGTAAGGGATCCAGCCTATTTATATACAGTCTATAAATTACGGAATTTTTATTTTTAATGTATAAGTAATTTCATTTTTCGAATGTATCGATATGAAGTTTCCCAAATGACAAATACTTCGACCTTGACCTTTTATATAATGGGACCAACAGGCGAGATTGTTGCGTAAATAATTGGCTAAAAATTGTAGAATAATCTGTTAGGCGTTAGTAGTTGCTTTATTTTTTTAGAGTGGAATTCTGCGTCGTGCGTCGTCTGTCGTCTGTCCTCCGGCGTCAACAATTTATGTGTTTACACTCTATAGAGGCCAAAAGTATGATCCAATCTTCATGAAACTTGGTCAGAATGTTTGTCGGGTCACAAGGATGAACCCTATCGAAAATGGGAAGGATCCGTGCTATATCACGGGAAAAGGAGCCTTAATGACAATTTTCTTGTTAACGCTCTAGAGGCCACAAATATGGCCCCATCTTAATGAAACTTGGTCAGAATTTTGGTCAAGTCACAAGGATGAAGCCTTTCGAAAATGGGAAGGGTACATGCTATATCACAGAAAAAGGGGCCTAAATAACAATTTTCTTATTTACGCTCCAGAGGCCGCAAATATTGTCCAATGTTCCTGAATTTTGGGCAGATTGTTTGTCATTTTAAAAGGGTGAACCCTATAGAAAACGGGAAGGTTCTGTACCACTTCACGGGAAAAGGGTCCTTAATGACAATTTTCTTGTTTACATTCTGGATGCCACATATATGACCCAATGTTCATGAAACTTGGTCAGAATGTTGGTCAGGTCACAAGGATGAACCCTGTCAAAAATGGAAAAGATCCATGCCATATCAAGGGAAAAGGGGCCGTTATAATAATTTTCTTGTTATAACTGTAGAGGCCACAATTTCGGCCCAAATTTCGTGAAACTTGGTTTTGTGTAGAAATTATCTCCTTTATGACATCTGCCTATTTAATTAATGTGATGTCCTGGGGGTCAAAGAGACTCAGGTGAGCGATCTAGGACCATCTTGGTCCTCTTATTTCTTATCACTGTTTGTAAAAAAATGTGTATAAATTCTTAATTTTGACAAATGACGAGACGCCATTTTATCATCGCGAGAGCATAAATAAGGTCGATATTTCGCACAGTGTGGTTTGTTTCATGACGCGTATTTCACATTTCTAGTCCATGGTTACAATGTTCAAACACGTTGAAAGCTTCAGAGCTAAAAGATATTCTAGTTTCAAACGTCAAGCAAGACACTTCGTTTCCCATCCAATACTTATTTGGAGGAAATTTCTTTTTCGGTGGATAGGATTTCGCACCATTATGATTTTTCTTGTCGTTTGCTGGAATAGTCGTTTATTAGCCTTTCCTGTTAAGAATTGTTATTAGATTTCGAGCATGGTGAATGGAAAGATTTGTATATCTAGATTGCGGCGAAACAATATCATATTTATAACATTTTTTTTCTTAGAGATTTTACTAATTAGCTTGATTAAGCTTGATTTTCATTCCAGACTAACAATTACCAGAAAATTTGGGAGGGAAGGTATCTTATGTGTGAACGCGGAATATTGTTATATTAATCGGTACGACTGCGTGATGGTACTATATACTGTTCTGTAATGTGTCTTGGTGAAAATCTGTAATCTGTTGTCACTGATAAGTTTACAAATTCTTCATTGCTCTTTATTGGGATTTAATAAAGAACAATATATTTTACATATATTCTCTTCTTTGTTTCAGAGATTTGGAGGGATAGCACATTTTGTTTTACACCCAGTGCGCTTTGCTAAGTTTATTTTAGATACAAATCGTTCGGAGTTGTTTAGTACCGTTTTTAACCGTTTGCTTTCATGAATCATGATTGGTGCCAGAATACGAATATGAATAAAGCTGTATCTGTTGAAAAGACAAAGTTAGTTCATCCGGTCATGTGAAAATGAAAGAAACCCAAACAAACTAGTATAACATCAAATCTTTTCTCAAAATATACGCCTTTGATAGTTTTCTTTTGACGTATATCTGTTTCGAACAGTATGAATTAGTGTAGGCTCAGGAAGGCCAAGTATCGCTCCACTGGAATTGCTCCAAGAAAACCAGTAGAAACATTAATTTTCTTTAGTGAAATTTAAGTAAATGAAGATTTTAGAAATCAGGTCAAGGTCAAATTTTTCTATTGATATTGTACAGGATTCACCCCTATTATGCTGAATTTAAGAATTAGGGCAAAGGTCATGGTAATGGTCAAAGGTTCAACAGGATGCAAGAATTAGTGACTATCTTCTACCAACGCTTTTAAATAGTAGAATATAGCTCTAGATCAAATAATTAGATATTCAAGAAAGAAGGTCAAAGTTGAAGGTCAGGGTCAAGAGTTCAACATGATGCCAGAATCAAAGACAATAACCTACCAATATTTAGTATTGATTTTAAATAGTCCTAGACCAAATACATGTTAATTGATTTTTTTAGAAAGTAGGCCAAAGGTCATGGTCAGGGCCAAGGATTCTACAGGATGCTAGAATAAAAGACAATCGTCCATCAACAATTATTAGTAGCAAAACATAGTTCTTGACCTGATAATTCAATAGTTTAGAAAGTATGTCAAAGGTCAAGATCTAGGTCAAACATTCAATATGATGCCAAAGTAGAAAACAAACATCTACCAAACATCATTGTTGGCTTAATACAGTCCTAGACCTACAAATTCTACATTTAAGAAAAGAGGTCTAAGGTCGCGGTCAGGATCAAGATTCATCATGATGCCAAAATCAAAGACAATTATTTACGAACCTTTATTATTGACTTACCACAGTTCTTGACCAAATAATTCAATATTCGAGAAAGTATCCAAAGGTCAAGAACTTGGTGAAGAGTTCAAAATGCCAAAATCAAAGACAATCATCTTTCAACTTTTATTATTGACTTAACAAAGTCCCAGCACTTATAATTCAATATTTTTAAAAATGTAGGTCAAAGATTACGATCAAGGATGAAAGGTCAAGAATTGGAACAATGAAGCAACATGATGCTTACATCAAAGACAATCATCTACCTACCTCTATTATTGACGAGACCAAATAATTCAATATTTAAAAAAAGTATGTCATAGGTCAGGGTCAAGGGTTCTTCATGATAATAGAATCAAGGACAATCATCTAACAATAGTTATTATTGACTAAATTCTGCCCTAGACCTACAAATGCAATATCTAAGACAGTAGGAAAGAGGTCAACATCTAGGTCGGTCAAAAATTCAACATGATGCCAGAATCTAAGACAATCATCAATCGACATCTAGTATTGACTTGACACAGTCCTTGCCCAAGTTATTCAATATTTCAGAAATGGGTCAAAGGTCAAGGTCACGGTATATGGGTCATCATGATACCAAAATCAAAGACAATCATCTACCAACCTTTTTTTTTACTTAATACAGTCCTACACAAAATCATTCATATCCTATGCATAGTTTTAGACATTTAGCATTTTTCTTTTGTGTCCCTTTTGGCTCCTTTTTAGCTGACGTTAATTCATCAAGTACCGAAGTTCTTAGCCAAACAAGAACTTCCCAAAGAAATCTGAAAGAGCTTATCCTATAAGGATCATTTCAGTGAAGTTTGGTTAAATTCTGAAAAGTAGTTTCAGAGAAAATGATTAAAAAAAAAAAAAAAAAAAAAAAAAACAGAAGGCTCATTTTTGATGACACGATAGCCGTAGCACCCATGATATCCATCCAATCAGATTTTAATGACAACATCTGAAAGAGCATGTCCCAAGAATATTTCCTGTATAATAAGTTGAATTCTGATGAGTAGTTGTAGTGAAAAGATTTATCTAAAATTTTATTTTTTTGATGACGCGGCAGCCCTTGGTACCTATGATATTAAATCATTCAGAAATTAAACAAAGAAACAAAGTAATTAGTTTGAATTCTGTACAATAGGTTTAGAAGAAGATTGTTTCACCTTTGGGGGCCCATTTTCGAGTGATATGAAAAGCCCATGGAACATGTCCATTTCATAGGATAATTTCTGTAAAGTTTGGTGAAGTTCTGACTAGATGGTTCAAAGAAAAATTATACACCTGCTTCTTGATCTGAGATAAACTAGGGTCATTATGAGAGAGAGAGAGAGAGAGAGAGAGAGAGAGAGAGAGAGAGAGAGAGAGAGAGAGAGAGAGAGAGAGAGAGAGAGGGGGGGAGTTTTTACAAATTTTTCAAGCGTTTCTTGACATTATCAACGATATGAATTATACTAAGCCAAGCGTTTTATAAGATAGATGTAACGCCCAGGAGTACGCAGAAAAGGTGAGTTTATATAAATTTTTATATAACTATGACTCAATAATGCTTTATCCATTAATTGTCAAATGAAAGAGGATCTTGTCTTCAAGTACAACGTAATTGAAACAGAAACTAATTTCATAGTTTTAAAATCTCTAGTATTTTGTTGATGACGGATTAAAATTCTAATACGAAAATTCCGTGGAAAAAATGCCATATTTTCTGGGTACCCATTGACCACGATTAAGTTGATATAAAAATAACAAATATCAAAAAGGTAAATATCTCGTGTAATTTCTAAATTGATTTCCATGTTTACACTTAACAAGTGTGATCAGTAAGAATATGTGACTAAAAATCCAAAAATTACATTTTTAGCGAGGAAAATTATTCTTTGAGAAGTGAAAATTACCCAATCTGCCAATCATTTGTTTTTTCTTTTTTTTTTTAAAAACCCCATCAAACCGCCCCCTCCCCCCCCCCCCACACACAAAAAAATAATAAAAAAATGAAAAAGTTTTTAAAAAATTCAGTGGAGTTTGCTTAACCTTACAAATGACGAGTACAATGAAGTTTTTTTTCTTATGTTGCTTTTCAAGAACAATTTCGTCTTGGTTTCCGGTTTGCCAACCTTGGACAACTCGCACATCTGAATTGATCCAAGATGGCCGCCAGTCGCCATACTTAAAAAAATGATTTCCAAAATTTGAAGTACCGTTATAAATTGATGCACAAACTATCTCTATATGAGGTTCTCAGAATGGGAAATCCAAATTATTGATTTTTAAGCCTTTGATATCGTCCATGCACTGATTCAAAGACGTCTGTCGGCTGTCATACAAAAATATAACAACTTGGACTTTTTACAATACACTTTGTATGGACATTTATAATATCACCTTCAGCATGTTGAAACAATCATATATGTAAAGTTTATCTGGAAATTGTAGTAATTTGAAATGACAGCCACCTTTCGTAATGAAAGTATATTCCCTAATTCCATCTGACACTACCATATTTTCTATGTGCTTGTCAATAAATGTCGAGTACAATGAAGTCTTTTCGTTTGGTTTATCTTTCTCTGATATTCTAGAAAATGGCTAGCCTGATTGCCAAATGGGCAAATATTTGGTTAATTGCAGGATTAGCGTTAATTAAAGATGACCACTAGTCATAATACTGGGAAGATAAACATCTAATTTTAGAATTACCTTTGTGAAATTATACAAACTGACTAAAGTAGGGCTGCCACATCTTTATTTTTTAACTAGCGTGTGCATTGTTTGTTCATTTGAATGAGGTTTAACGCTCCTTTCATCAATATTTTCGGCTATATCGCGGGGGCTAGAGCATCTGGCAATGGATTACTGATATTTCTCGCACAAGTACTACCATTATAGTCCGTTTGATTTCTATATGGACCAACCTTTTCATCAAATAAATAAAATTGCGTTAAAATGAAGGATTTGTTTGTGGTAAAATCTTAATTTCAGCTTAATACCATGAAGAAAAAAATACATTTTTCCTTATTTTGACATGCTAATTAGCATATCGACAGCATGTCATCTTTAACTTATTTATCACGTTATTTGTACCGTTTTAACTCCCCCGCTTATCTAGCCTTCCTCGTATTTTTTTTAGCAAAGAGAGAATACAGAAAGATTTTGACATTCTTAGGAAGTAAAAATCTTCTATAAAATTTCTTTTATAAAAATACTCGATTTTATACCAAAGCGACTCACTTAAAATCATACACTTTTGACTCGGTCCCCTATGCAAATCAGAACTATTTTTGGTTACACAATTCTCTGTTCCGTTTAATACAAACTCAAGAAGGTATGAAAGACGGAGAGTTAATATGTAGACAGACAGACAAAATCATTAATCTACATTCAAAAATTCTGAAAAACAAAACTCTTCATGGTATTAGATTGAAAATATGGTATGACAAGAAACAAATACGTTTCATTCATTCGATTCTGAGATTTTCGGCGAAATGTTGGTCCATATAAATGTCAAACGGACTATACATCCTTCCCTAGCCTCCAGCTACTATCCAACATAGGTCTACGATTATAGACCCATTGATCGAAGACATATAGTCTGAAAGGATGCGTGACGCTGTCAGGAAACAAACCCGGGGCCTTTTAAAGACGCTCTACCACTTCGCTTTGACGGCGGCTGCAGAACGCATTGGGTTTTTAAAACGCACGCTCCTGAATCATTTGGTACTCTTAGGACACCATCCGAACACAATTTCACGTTGTGATACCGTAGTACATAAACAAATTCTATGCGTGCTCAAGATATCTCAGTGAGTGCCAAACGTGTTGAAACACTTCCGCGAAGGTTCCGTACACGCTGCAAACATGCTCGGTACGCTAGAGAAGCGCCATTGATACGTTCACACACGCCACAAGCACGCTAGAAACATGTTGGCGCAAAGGTAGACGCGTTTCCGGGGTGTCTCTAACGTGTAGATAACGTGCCTGGTGTATCTACAGCGTACTGAGTGCGCGTTTAGCGCGTTACCAACGGTCCCAGCCCGTGAATAGTGTGATGCTAGCGTATGACAGCAGTGCAGCTTTTAACAGAAAAGTTGAAAGGAATCATAACCCATCGTTACAAATTTCAACCACGAACCGTTCATTTACACGGATAAATACGAGTGTATGTGTATGATGCTTGTAATTGTATATATAGTAACTTTATACGTGTGTAACCTTTCTTATGTCCAATTGGAGATGCTTTATAGTTCGGTTATATCTAGCATTCCATTAAAGCTGATTAAAAGTTCTACCATATATTCAAGCCTTACTTGAAAATCAATATGTTAATTTATGCATTATTTAAAATCAATATGTAAATTTATGGTAATATCTTTTTTTTTATTTCATTAAATTATCGAAGTAAATCGAAAAAGTAGTCTAATTGTTCTTTCGTGCGTGTCGAGCTTGTATATCTGCTCTGTTATAAGGATGACAAAACGTTAGCGAAATGTTGAATATAATGATTTCTCACTGTCCACGCAAGTACCACAATTAAACTCAAATCTTTTCGTCGTTTTGGCCATTATTAATATGCAATAATAGTGAAATCAGAGGGAGAATCCATGCAGCAACTTTTGTTAATCAAAACACCAAAAGTACTGAAGGTGGACGTTTCTGTCGAAAATGTGGCTAAAATAAGGAGACGAAAAAGGAAACTATCCATGTTTAAAAATGATAAATCTAAAATGTTTCGACCAAAATTCGGCAAATTCAATGTTAATGCAAACTTAAAAGGTAATGCACTTTTTTTGTCAAGCCTATGTTTTAGCTTCATAATATGAAACAAACATTAAAAATCAAAAATGTTATAAAGTGAATGAGAAAACGAATCTTTCACTCAAAAAAGTAAAAAATCTTCCCTCATTGTATAAAAAATTCTTATTTAGCGAGATCTTTCTTATTCTCTAAAGAGCACACCTCTGTTTATGAATTTAAAGACGGTGAAAGAACTATGTGTATATGGCACCACGCAAATGTGTCTGCTTCTCACTCTTCTCGCATATGCGGCCTACCAATTACGTCGCAGGAATGTTTACATACTACTAGTTGTCTCTCAGACAGCGGGCTACAACTTCAGCCACTTTGTTTTTGTCCCCTTACACCACTGGAATCCCAATAGGCGATTCACCGCCTTGTCGTTTTATAACATTCTTGAGCGAAAGTTTGAAACGCGTGGTTAAGGAATGGCAGCCAATTTCGCATTTAAAAGGAGTCTTTGAATGACCTATAAATTATACAGAATTCTTGCATAATGCCATTTCCAAAATGCACAGTTGTCTGGCAAAAACAAGTCTTAAAGAAAAGAATATTGAACCCAAGTTTGAACTACTTTTTTGAAAATCTATAAACATCTGACCGGATCTTTTTCACGCACTAAAACTGGTCGACGTAAAATCGTCCACCAAAATTATACGGATTTTTGTGAGGGTCAATATTTCCTCACATAATATACGGGGGTTGATCCATAAATTTGTAAAATGGGGTTATAAACCTTAAGAAATGTTAATTATCAAAGTGAAAATTAAACATTCATTTAATGCAATATCTGTGTAATAAATGTGGAAAATTTCGAATGTGTATGTTATATAGCGGCTGTAAAGTAACTCATCTTAGACATGGACCCCGCACGTAGGCGGGGGAGCAAGAACGTCGATCCACGGACGTTTAATTAGAACAAGTCAATACATCACGTCCCGATCACAATCAACTTGAGATATATTTTCCTTGCATCTGAGTAATGTGTGTTTTACTATAATAAACAATTTAACGGTGTATTTATCAGTAAAATGATAAACAAAGTATGACGTCACCTGCAGTGTTGGGCGGTATAGGTAGATTTTGCGCGGTGAGCCGTGAAATCAACTTTTTACCGTTAGATTCTCGCGCCTTTTGTTCGAAATAAGTAAACCAGGTTAAAATAATGC
Organism: Fragum whitleyi; assembly: GCA_948146395.1. Classification (NCBI taxonomy): domain Eukaryota; kingdom Metazoa; phylum Mollusca; class Bivalvia; order Cardiida; family Cardiidae; genus Fragum; species Fragum whitleyi. Next base: position 26,787,098 of record OX411548.1, on the reverse strand, counting down.
ATTGAGAAAGTTTAAAATTTACCTTTTAAACCAACGTTACTGCTTGTCTTAAAACGTAAGGTTCATTCAAACATATACTTTTATAATTGCAGTGAAGGGACCAGGCTAAATTCATATCATTTGCTTTTTAATTATACCCGATTGACCTATGATAATGGACTAAGCCAAATAGGTGTATTTTCAAAACTGGGCTCTGACGTAGGCGTTGAGTCCATTACTATAGGTATATCGGGTATATTTAAAAAAAAAAAAAAAAAAAAAAAAAAAAACAGGGTAGGAATTAAACGTGTTGCCTTCACTTCAATTTTAAAAGTAATTGTATGAGTAAACATTTCCATCTAAGACGAGCAATAAGTTTCATTTGAAAGGTAATTTTTATCTTTTTATGTATTGTTTTAACCTGTTTCATCTATTTTGAAAGAATAGCACGGGAATTTAACCGTTAAAAGTAGATTTCATGGCTCACTGCGCAAAATCTACCTATAGAGTTGTAGCAGCCCTCCGTTCAGGATGACCAAACGGTGCAAACAGTTTGCCAATTATACCCCGCTTTGTACGCAAGTGCACGTGCAAAGCAGATTATAATTGACAAACTTTTTGAACCGTTTGGTCATCCTCAACACAAGGCAAGTATACTACTGTGTAAACTGTTCTCTCATAAATTAACGAATTATTATAGTCCGTTTGACTTCTATTAGGACCAACATTTTCATCAACTACATACAAAAAATGTTTCTTTTTGACAATATCTCTTAGCTTAATACCATTCTAAAAACATTTTTTTGAGAATAAAATGGTTTTAAAATATGATTTTTGTCTATCTAGTTAAAGTTGATAATTTCTTATTTTCTGCTCTTACACACGAGAGGTGGAGAATGCTGTTTAGTAGTAAGAAAATGTAAATATACAGTAAAAACACGTTGTTTTATACCAAACTTATGACACAATAAATGACTATAATTTGGACATACTTATTTACATATCGATGGTCAAATCAATTTGAACTTAAATCTTACGTGAGACGCAAATTTGGAGTGTCAACTCCCAATGGCAGAAGAATTATCTCCCCTTGATTTTACACAATAATTACTCTTTTTATATATAAACGGTACAAATAATTTTACTACTGATTATGCGTTATAGAACTACCAATCACAAATTGAAGTGTTGCATGCAGAAATTAAGAAGTCTCAACAACCCAATGGTTTAAGAGTTATCTCCTATTGAACTTAGACAATATTTACTCTTTGTATGTACATAAACAACTATTTTTATTACAAATCTTTTGATGCAAACTCCTCATTCAGTTATGATTCAATACAAATGAAACGTTTTACAAACATTGGTAGCATTGTGAAATTTTGTAAGATATAATCTTGGAGTCTTAACCACCTCCTGGTTTAAGGGTTATCTCCCCTTGAACTTAGACAATATTTACTCTTTTAATACATATTCAACTAATTTTACTACCAATTTTGTGTAGCGACTCCTCCTACACTTTTTTTTCTCAACACTCGTGAAATATTAAACAACTATTAATCCTAATTTGGTGTTTGCAGTTTTGGAATCTAGACCTCCCAATGGTTTAAAAATTATCTCCCTTTGAACGTAGACTATGTTTACTTTTAATATGCATAAACAACTGATTTCATCACCAATTTCGTGTTTCAGTTTTGCTTAAATTCCAATGAAACTTCGTACAACTATCAATATCAAATTGAAGTTTTCCAAACGCAATTTAAAAGTTTCAACTAGCCCATGATTTAAGAGTTATCTCCCCGTGCACTTAGACAATGTTATATTATCATTCAAATTGATGTTTTCCAAAAGGCTATTTTGGAGTCTCAGCTACCCCATGATTTGAGCGTTAACCCCCCCCCCCCCCTCCCCGTGCACTTAGACAATATTTATTCTTTATATACGAATTCAATAATTTTTTCTACTAATATCGTGTCACAAACCCATACAGTTTTAAAATAATATACTCTATTTCGATATTTCGGCTAGTGCCTTTTTCAAGAAATATTACATGGAAATGTCACAACTACATCTTTATATTCTTACTGTGCGGCCTTATTTCAAAATACTTCACAGAATAAGAAACCATGCAGAGATCTTGTTGTCATAGCAAAAGAGCCCCAAAACGTAAACAAGAGGATCATGATGGTCCTAGATCGCTCACCTGAGTCTCTTTGATCACTGGGACATCACATCAATTGATAAGGCAGATGTCTTAAAAGATAATTTCTACATTAAACCAAGTTTCACAAAGTTTGGTCCATATTTGTGGCCATTAGAGTTATTTCAAGTAAATTATCATTAAGACTCCTTTTCCTTTGATATGGCACGGATCCTTCCCCTTTTTGAAAAGAGTTCATCCCCATGACCTAACAAACATTCTGACCAAGTTTCATGATGATCGGACCATATTTGTGGTTTCTAGAGTGTAAACAAGAAAATTGTCATTAAGGCCCAATTTCCTTTGATATAGCAGGGATCCTTTCCATTTTCAATGGGGTTGATCCTTGTGACCTGGCCAACAATCTGACCAAGTTTCATGAAGATTGGAAAATATTTGTGACCACTGGAGTGTAAACAAGAAAATCGGCATTAAGGCCCCTCTTCCCTTGATATGGCATGGATCCTTTCCATTTTCAATGGGGTTGATCCTTGTGACCTGGCCAACAATCTGACCAAGTTTCATGAAGATTGGACCATATTTGTGACCACTAGAGTGAAAACAAGAAAATCATCATTTAGGGGCAAGAAAATCATCATTAAGGCCCCTTTTCCCTTGTTATGGCATGGATCCTTCCCATTTTCTAAAGGGTTCATCCTTGTGACCTGGCCAACATTTTGACCAAGTTTCATGAAGATTGGGTCATATTTGTGACCTCTAGAGTGTAAACAAGAAAATTGTCTTTAAGGCCCCTTTTCCCTTGATATGGTATAGATCCTTCCCAATTTCAAAAGGGTTCATCCTTGTGAGCTGGCCAATAATCTGACCAAGTTTCATGAAGATTGGGCCATATTTGTGGCCTCTAGAGTGTAAACACGAAAATTGTCATTAAGGCCCCTTTTCCCTTGATATTGCATGGATCCTTTCCATTTTCAATAGGGTTCATCCTTGTGACCTGGCCAACAATCTGATTAAGTTTCATGAAGATTGGGCCATATTTGTGACCTCTAGAGTGTTAACACTAAGATTGTTGACGCCGGACGACGGGCGACAGACGACGCACGACGCACGACACACGACACACGACACACGACGCACGACGGACGACGGACATTCAATGATCACAAAAGCTCACCTTGAGCACGATGTGCTCAGGTGAGCCAAAAATCATCTTCTCCCAAACCGCAAGACACAGGCTTTCATATTTGGCATGTAGCATCACCTAATACTAGTCTACCAAAAATACATCAAGTAATATATCCACGTTAAAATTTAGCCCTATGTTGTTGGATCGTTGATTTCTCGTTTTGTTGTCATGCAGTAGCCGAGGGTGTATCCTGGTTTTTAACTTTCCGTTATTTCATGGTCAAAGGGAAATACTGCATAATAAATTATTTAAGAATTTTGTGTTTACTTCCCTTGTTATGATACATAAATTTATCTGTGCAGGGAATGTTTTCTTGACACAACGTATGTTTGTGCACTATAAGTCTTGAAATTAACCTGTGTCATGCTGGATAAAAACCATGGCAAACTTTTATTAACGAAAGCACTGCATACACTTATGGTGGGTAGGTATATCCTTTGATAAAAGAAAATCTCTTCCTGAAAATAAACCCTATGATGTGGTATCCCGGATTTTCTAATAAAGAAATAAAGCACTTCAGGGAAATTTTCTTCTACCTAACCAAAAGGCTTAAACTTATTGTATTTGGTATAACAAATATGTCTATGGTATCATAAAGATTCAAATTATTGCACAAACTAAAAATTATCCCTGTGTTGTGATATACTGGATTTTACATTGAAATAGAGAACTAAATGTTCATTTTTTTTATCCCAAACCATTTTGCTTAAAACTCTGATATTCGGCATGACACATAATCCTAAGAACATTAAGCCAGCCAACTTGAAAAAAATCCAGCCCTGTGTTGTAAGGTTCTGGATGTGACAAAGGAATAAAAGTACAAAGAATCTTTAATTCTAATAGGCAAAACATACATCTCTCAAAAATAAGAATGTCAAAGTGGTCCACATCAAAATATTTTTTTAAAAAGATAAATTTCCTTGCAAACACTAAAACCTGATACTTTCATTTTTCTGCTTTCGTATTAATTTATGTATTCTCCCAAACAAGTTGAAATTATAACCAAGAAATCTAAATATACACTCTATGTTGTAGAGCTACATATACATATAGTTGATAGAAAAAAGACTTCTGAAAGAGGTCACATTTTAAACCTTTAGGCATACAACGTTCAAATATTGTGTTTCACATTGATTTACAAATATAATTCACATTAACTTCCATTATTTTACTGGAAGTAAAATTTTTGACCTTTGTTCCCATATATATCATTTAGTAAGACCTTAATTAATGGAACTCGCATACTCAGGTGAGCGATATAGGACCATCATGGACCCCTTGTTTATATATGAGGACAGACTAACATCTTCTACGATTCAGAACTTGAACGATACCTTTTAAAAAGATAAAATAACATCAAATGTGAATTAAGGTTCATTTAAAAAAAAAATTAAACCAAATTAAATGTTTGTTTGTATTTCTTTTACAAAAAGTCAGTAATGCCAGGTAAATTATATTATAAAATTGAAACTGTAGATGAGCACAAGGAGTTTTACAGCAAGGGATATTTTGTTCCAAACCAACAATTTCATTACGGCTGGATAAAATTTGCCTAAATTCGAACTCATGTAGACAAATGTACCTGCTAGGTACTGCTACAACCTTAGATATAAATCTCTGTCTCAGAAGGATCTTTTGAAAACAATCAGTTTTAATTAATTTTGTCAACAAACATGTCAAAACGGTTTTATCTGTTTTTAAAATAGATGTTACGTATGTCGCAACATTACACCATGATATTGTAACACATTTTCTGAGGTTATGTCAAATTATAGTTTTTTAAAGTTTTTGGAGCCAAAGATAACTTATATTGGTCATAAGCAACAAGTATTATATAATTTTTCGTGGTATTATCCATAATTAATGCCCTGGCAGGGCGGAGCCTAAGTAACGGGTCGTTGCACTTAAGGTTAAGGGCAATCAGCTTTTATCTTAAATGACCTACTTCGAAAGAGAGTCGACTTAAATAACTTAAGACCTTAAGCCGTAGATTGGTAACCAAATCCTCGTAACTTCAGCTTCATCAAGCTGAAGTTACGAGGCTTTGGTAACCAAACGATGAAATGTGTTCACTACCTCAAAGCACGTGAATTCTTTAGGTTTTAGGATACAGTTATCTGCACGCGTTAACGATGATAACCGACTAAAGTTTGAAAGAACCCAAACTATTGAAAAGTAAACTCGTCGAATTACGTCACGGTTAAGCCCCGCCCTGCCAGTTCATTAATTACGCAGAATAACTAGGTAGATTGTTTTTCCAGTTGGAGCACGGGAACGCTTTTCAGACCTTTGACTTTGACCTGCCTTGCTACAAAAAATAGGACAATTACTCGGGTCATATTCAAGATATACGAAATATCACTATCGCAGGTCCATTTCTTCTTGGATCAAATCATGAGAACAATTTTCAAACAAGATGGGCGTTGTTTATTTCAGTATGGACGCTTCGTCCGTATCCAGCCGTACATTGACGTTTACGGTGAACATGACTGCCTTTAGTAATGTTTACTGTTACAATTGCAGTAAAAAAAAATGAATAAAAATACGTGAGCGAACATAAGATTCGGTGTCGTGTCGCGTAGACGGTCAGTTTATGTTCATCACGGCAGTCGCAAACATTGTACAAGACGCCAGAGGTTCAAATGTGAACACCATAATTATCACCAGCCTGTTTTGACCGTTTGCTAGTCTTTCGTCATTATTGACACGGGTGCATTTCGTTTAATTAGAATGAAACCATAGAAAATGGATCTAACTTCGTATGCGGTCTCAAATTCAGGCGAAAAATTCTTAGTAAACCGTAACCTCCCCTATACGAGACTCTTGCATCTTGTGACAGACAGTAAAAATGTCCTCAATATGCACGCAGAAGACGTCTTTTGTAAACAGTATTATATTCTAGTAGGCAGTTTTAATAATTGACTGTTCATTTTTTTATGTTATTTTATGAAGTGAATAAATTAAACATGAATAATATAAAATAATTATACTACACGAAAGATAGCAGAAAATGTGTGATTTTAAAAAAAGTGCCTAAATAGAGACAATGCAGGTAATATACTAATCAGCTAGTTTTTCATTATTTTAGACCGAGAAAGAAATATCACAGCCTTTGTTTACACTGCATCCTGTTATATTTGTGACCCGTCACACAAAAAGCGACCAGCTGTCAACTCCGTAAAATAAATGTGACCCGTCACGCAAAAAGGGACCATCTGGGAACTCCGTAAAATAAGAATTTGAAAAAAAAAGATTGATTCTAGTACAGGGCAACCAGAGGTCGCATTTCAAAAAATATTTCACTGAAAGATAGAATGAACATTCTCGATTCAGAAAATAAGCAAAGTGCGAAAAGTTTCTATCCTAGTCAGTCTGCGCAATCCACGCAGTCTGACTAGAGTCGACAATTTTCGCGGTATCCAGATGGTCCCTTTTTGCGTGACGGGTAAAAAATGTTTAGAAACAGGCCTTGATCCAGTAAAGGTCAACCAGAAAAAGGATTTCGGAAATTATTACACAGGAAGGTAGAATAAGCATTCAAGATTCAGAAAATGTGTTATTTGCAAAAGGTTTCTACCCTTGTTAGTCTGCCACGGATAGAAACTTTTCATAACTTCTTAACGGTTCCTTTTCGCGTGATGGGTCACATTTTTACATTAAAGCGCTGAAAAATGATTGCATGATAAATAGAATAAAATGTAAATGTCTTAAACTATCAATGTTATCTGGTCTCGGCTGTGAGAAACTATCATGCCTCGGCAAAGCCTCGTCATCATAAATTCTCCCAACCTCGACCAGATAACATTGAAATTTAAAGACATTTACATATTATTCTCTATATAATTCATAATTTCAGAATGGAATGGATAGCTACAATTATCTTTATATTCGGATTTTACCTTGTCATAAGATATTTCACCACTGATTCTCGAAAAAGGAAGCCCCCGGGACCAAAGTCTTATCCCATTATCGGATCTGCTCTTGAGTTGGACATATTACGGTTTCACCTGCAAGCTTACGAATATGCAAAAGAATTTGGAGACATACTCGAAATTAATATTTTCAACTCACAAATTTTATTACTCAACTCAGTTGAATCGATTAGTAAGGCATTTTGCGAGGAGACATTTAAAGATATATTCAACGGCAGACCGACACTCTTTGCAGCTGAATCTTTGCTTGGGGGTTTAGGTATAGTTGCCTCTCAACCCGGAAAAAGGCACTCCGATTTGAGAAAGGCATTGGCCAAAGGTTTCCATATTTACGGGGACGGAATCGCTAGGTTCGAGGACATTATGAATCAAGAAATCAACAATGTAATGGCCAAGATTGAGGGCTTCAAAGGACAGGAATTTGAGTTTGTCGAACTGACAAAGAGGTCTATCTGCAATGTGATTTCAATCTTGGTAAGTATTTTTAAGTTGGAATGCGGAGCAATTCCAACTTAGATTTAACAAAACCGCAAAATGAACACAAGATAATTCCATTTCGGGTTTTCTGATAACACATATCACGTGAACAGGATGTGAATACACTTCGGCCTATTTTGTTTATTTCAACTTGACATAGACATGCAGGTTACTTCACCAAGAAGTAATAATGTTGAACAATTACACAACTATCACTTCATGTAAATTATCAACACGCTAATTTATGTTTTAAACGGTATTTATTGAAACTTGCGTACAAATTTACTAGTATCACATATTTGCATTACTATATTTGGAAATCATGTGATAAGTCAAGTCCAATAAAGTCAGCTATTGACAATAGCACTGGTCAATCACGTGATCTGCTTATTTGGTAATGTCGCGACCTGTTTTTCGTAGAATTGTGGAAATAGCGCAAGCCAATCACGTGATATGCTTATATGGTAATGTCGCGAGCGGTTTTTCGTAGAACTATGTTGTAGCTTCTTTTAGAGGTCTAGTTTCTCTTTCTAAACGAACTTCTTACACACTTTTACAAAATAGTTCCAATGTTTTTGTATCTTATTATTCCGTAAAGCATCATTATAAACGCGCAACACCTGCAGATTATTTATCTGTATTAAAATCCGATCCTGCAAATATTCTCTTTCTTATTCTTCTCTAAAACAAAAACAAAAGAAAACGGAACCCCATTTCCAAATCGCGCGATAATTTCTCTGATGGTGGACGCAGCAAGGATCGATGAAGGTATAGATCCATAATTTTATGTGAGTGATCAAAGGTCAATTTTGTCTCCACCTGTATAGACAAAATCCTCGTTTGATCACTCACCCTAAATTGCGGGTCTATAGGCAAATATCTATCTTCTCTTTCAGCTTTTGTCCATTTTCTTTAAAATTGCTTAGACATAAATTCACTTGTGAAAAAAAAAACGCATGTGCGCAATCCTTCAAATATCATTAAAGATAATGACAGGCAAACTACAGCCTTGGTTTTTATCAAATATCTGACTGTGCAAGCATACGAACGTATGTACGCCCACTTTTCTTGCAAAGCACAACTCCTCCAAAGTTTTTTGTTGGATTTGGATGAAACTTTAACAGAATGTTCCTAGTCACCGGATCTTGCGCATCAAATCACGGTTTGGTGAATTTCAGCCGCGTCTTGGAAAAAGGGGCCTTCATGTAAAAAAATCTTGTGAACACAACTCCTCCTCCATTTAAAGACCGATTTTGATGATACTTTCACAAAACATTCCTAGTCACCTGACCTAGCGCATATTCTAACACAGTTTGGTGGATTTTAGCTGTGCAATGGAAAAGGGGGCCTTCTTGAAAAAAACAATTTGTGAACGCAACTCCTCCATTTATGGAACGATTTGGATGAAACTTTCGCAATATGTTCCTTGTCACCTGTCCTTGCCTATATAGTCGCGGTTTGGTGAATTACAATTACGTCATGGAAAAAGGGACCTTCTTGTAAAATGCTTGTGAACGCAACTCCTTCTTCATTTATGGACTTATTTTAAAGATTTTTTTACGAAATGTACATTGTTACCTGAATTTTGGCATGTTGTTGCAGTTAAGTGAATTTCAGTCGCGTCACGAGAAAGGGGCCTTCATGTCAAAATTCTTTTGAATACAACCCTTCCTTCATGGAAAATATGTCCGTATTGTGAATTTTCTTGTTATACAAATTGTACATTTGTACAAGATGAAAGTTAACAGCTCTTTTATCCCCCGCCGTTTTCGGCGAGGGGATGAAATAATGGTCTCCGTCCGTCATTCCGTCGTTCCATCGTTCCGAGGTTCCGTCACTAAACTTGTCCGGAGCATATCTCCTAAAGTATAATAGCTTTCGTACGATTTTTCTTTTTGAAAGAGACCCCAGGTCCCACTGGAATGCCTACAATACTCATGAACAATAATGCTCTTTTCTCCTCGATTCGCGCATGGTAATCATATCATCTGCGTGTACATTGATTTAAAGTAACTACGAATATATTTTCTTGGTTTTTCTAATACAGAATTATTTTCTCTTATTTCTTCTTTTTTATTATTTTTCTTTTATCAGATGCAGGCATGTATAGCGATTCAGGGAATAAAGACTATCTCGTTGTTGAAATACATTGATTAATATACGCCCGTCAAAAGACGAGACGTATTATGTGATCACCTCGGCGGTGGGCGGGAGGTGTCAGCTTCGTTAGTGGCTTGATGTCACCGTCTCTTGAACGCATTCCAACTTATCAGTACTTTCAGTACTTTGATTTGTTAATGTTATGCCCATAAAATTAGTTTGAATATAACCCTTATTCATTTTAACCCCAAAACGTGAAAGACAAAATTATCTTTCATTTTCAAGAACTTAAAAAAGTATTTTTTAAATGTCGAGAAACGTAGAAAAACACATGTAATTTCGAATCATCAAACCTTATTAGCTCACCTGAGCACGATATAATAAGGATGAGCTATTTATGATCTATTTATGATCTATCAATGTCCGCCTTCCGGCCTTCTTTCTGTCAAGGCCATTCACAATAACAAGAAAATCTTCTTATCCAAAACTAGCCATCGAATTAAAACCCCAATTCACATAAATGATCATGTACTTTCAAAATACTACACATATATAAAATCCTTAGTAAAAAAAAACAAAAAAACTCTGGGTGCCATAGCAACAGCGTTCTAAAATTTTAAAATTCTGTTCCTCCAAAACTGTACAGCCTACAGGTTTTATATTTGAATTGTGACATCAACCAAAGGGTTCTACAGACATGCTTCATCTATGGCTGTGACTTGAAAATAAACCACTTGTTGCTAGACCCTAGATTAAACACCATGAATTCCTTAATATTTGAATAAAAACGGTTGTCCTTCCTATACGATAAGGCACATATTGGTATCTGGTAAATGGTATCGTCTAATTGTCTTTTTATGAACATTTAATTATTGCTATAAATATAGATTGGTGTAGATATATTATTGGTTCCCATCATCATAGAAATTAAATAGAGGATAATCGTTTGTTTCAGTGTAAGATCGATTTATATTTCATTGTGTGAACAACAAAAGTTATATTTTCGCGAGTGGCAGAGCCACGAGTGAAAATGCAGCTTTTGTTGTTCACGAAATGAAATATTAATCGATCTTACACGAAAAACAAATGATTATTCTATTTCTTTAATGCAAAACTGAGATGAAATGTGAATTTTCTGTGATATATTTTCGTAAAGCGCGTCGTTTTGCACGTGATTGCTATGCAACGTTCATTGTGACGTCACTTATTTCGCCCCGCATAGATGACGTCAGATAGGATGAAATGCACAAAAGCAGGGTATAAGTTTTTGATAATCTCACTGCTTTTGCGGTGAGTCTATCAAGTGATAATCTACCGTTATTTATCGATAAACCACCGAAAAGCATTAAAGAAATTATTGGTTCCCATCATCATAGAAATTTTTGAATAAATCTTAAGAAAGTGGAAAATCGTCACAACATATGCATGTCATTTGTTGACAGACGGATGGATGATATTTCAGCCTGAAAAAAAATCAGGGGAGTATTTTACAATGTGTGTATTGAACATTGAACTTGGTGACTTAACTCAAGTAATCTACATGTGAACACTGCAAATAGTTAATTATCAAGTGCGTCTGATATGCTACTCAATTATTGAATTTCATTGAGTTATGACCATCCCATAAGGCAAAATTTAGTACCTTTCTTTAACATTAAACCTAATCTTGCCGAAAAAAGGTCTTTGCAACTTATTACTTAAATCAAAGTGCTGAAGGCTCTGAAAGTAGAATCCAATATTTCTCCTAAAGATTAAGTGTTTACACAATTTTTGGTCAAACCAGACAACAGGTGGTTTAGACTAAAATCAGACTGCACATATCTGTAGACTAATCTTTGTCTAAACTTCTGCTAAAGCAGGAATATTCTGGATCTGTTGCAGGTTACGGAAATAGTCGGGTGTCGTTCCAAATGCATTTATTTCACAAAAATATGTCAATAAATGTACGAGTCGTGATAACAAGAAATTTTGCATTATAAAGGCCCCCTTTTCCATGACACAGCATCATATCATCCAAAATCAAAGAATGTTGATAGAGCATATCCTAAGGATCATTCACGTGGAGTTCGGTTAAATCATGACCAGAAGTTTCAGTCGGTGGTCCTGGACATCAAACCTGAGAAGTTTGGATAAATTCTGATAAGTTTTTTCAGAGCAGGATATTTTTTTCATTATTGAGAATATGGCATTGACCATGAGTGATTACCTCGACTCTGGTATCAACTGAAAGGCCATAAAATTCAATACTCAAGGGAAATATAAAGGCTTTATGACTTACCATTCCAAAGCCATAATAGACATTGGAAGTGTTTTAAATTTAGCCTTGAAAAATGATCTTGACCTGGTTCCAATAAAAAGCTATTGTCCTAAACAATACACATTTTAATATAAAGACTGTTTCAGTTATTGTTCCAAGGTAATAGAGAAAATATTAAAGCTTTCATGTTTAAAATCAGTGATCTTAAGAATATGAGCTTGGCAATAATGAATAAAATAAGGCTTTGGAATCAGTTGAACGGTCTAGCCAAAAGCAATACCCATTCACTACCATTCCAAAGTTATGGCATGTTTTAATTTTTATTTAACATAAGTTTGACCTTTAAAAATGACTTCGATCTTGATTGAAGTTGAAGTAAGTATTGAGTGAAAGATCACAAGCTATACAATTGAACCGTATGAAGACTCTTTAACTTAACATTAAGAAGATATGGTCAATGTTAAAGTTTTCATATAAAAAAATAAAAATCATTGACTAGAGAATATAACATTGTCCTTGATTGATAACCTTGACTTTGGTATCATTTGAAATACCTTGTCATATGTAATACTAATGTGGAATATGAAGGCTATATCACTTACCTTTCCAGAGTAAGGGTCAATGTTAACGTTTTGATTACACAAGTTTGACCTTGAAATATGTCATTGAATGATGACGATAATGTTACTACCAACAGAAATCTCTAGTCACAAGCACGCTCGTGTTTTATGAAGGCTATATTACACACCACTCAAAATTTATGAAAAACTTTTTCGGTCGGACAACAGGCAACGGAGAGACAATCTGACAGGCAGACAGGACAAAAACTATATGATCCCGATTTATCGGTGCGGGGACAAAAATACCCCATTTAACAGGGGTGACAGCCTACGTCATTTAGCAAAACTGTCATTCGGAACATCACTCGGCCATTTCCGTAAACTACAACAGACTTCTGATGTATGTAAGGCGGATGGTTATGTAACTAAATTGTGCATTTTGTTAGGCGGAAACACTGTAAGACAAACTAGCGGAACCGTCGCTTTCTGTAGATTGGTATATATTTTTACAGTAAATAACGGCTGAAAAATCTTTATTTTTGAGAATGACGAATCATTCATGAGAAATGTAGTACACAATAACTGTATCCCTTACGAATTACTGCTGTCGTGTTCATTTACCAAAAAGTCACCAAAAGGTAATGTTCAATTGATGGTATAAATATTTGCTTCAAATAGGATATGGAGCCGCAGTCATAGCGCAGTTGGTAGCGCGTCGGACTGTCAATCTAGAGGTCCCGGGTTCGATCCCCGACGTCGGCACTCATTCTTTCAGACTATTTGTCTCTCACCAATGGGTTGATAATCGTAGACCTATGTGAGATAGCAGCTGGAGGCTAGGAAAGGATGTGGTGGTTGTACTGGTGAGAGAAATACCAGGAAACCATTGCTAGGTGCTCCAGCCGCCGCAATATAACTAAATAAATGTTGAAAGCTGCGTAAAACTCCATTCAATCAATCAATCAATTCAAATAGGATATTGTTTAGACGACGTTGCGTGTTGCGCTGACTGGTAATAATAGCGTGCGTCACGTCTTATTACGTTATGATTATATATAATACCGGTACGTACTTAGTGTTATGTATGAATAAAAATATCTAACAAGGTTGGGAGAATTGATCATTGTCGAGGCTCTATAACCTCTATTTGACTTTTTTTCGTCGATGTTTCTCACTGAAATGCGAGTTTCTAAAAATATCTGCATTATATTATCGTTCTAAAAATAGCTTTATGATATCATAAAAAATATCATACAGGTTGTTATCACACGGATATTTGTATAGTTATAAGATAAACCTGGATTCCTCATCAATGAAAAATAAGAAAACAGATGAATTCAAAATATATTTCCGAGATTGACAAAATGTTTAAAATATTTTTTTTCATAGATGTCAAGTTCGGGTAAAATTCACAAAGGCATACTCGAAGAGGTAAAGTGAAAAAGATATTTGGGTAAAAAGTGCATCGCGTTGTTTAAATGATCACTTTCTATGCACTGCATTTGAAAACCTCTATTTTTCAGCTTATCGGACAACAAGCGACAGAGGAAGATTCCGTCAACATATGTGAATTAGTGACACAGGTCGATTATTTCTCTACTCCACTACCAAACACACTCATGTTGAAGTTTCCATTCCTCAAATACGTTCATCCGTTTAAAATGAGACTAGAAAAGGCTGAGTTTGCTATAAAGTCGATTCTTGATAAGATGTTTTATGAAATAAAGGTAGGCATAAAACTAAATATATATGCATGTTCCGTTATTATTTTTTTTTATAAAATCAAACAAAATTTATTATTGTGCTTCAAATGGAAAAGCAACTTTCTCTGTCTAAATGCATTCTTTAAAGTATGTACAAAAAGTTACGGTCTCAATGAAGTTAAACGCTTTTTGGATCCCACACCCCCAAAAATAAGGCAATAGTATGCGTGTAGATGACGCTTATGATGACGTTATTTCAAAAAGGGCTCTACAAACGTATAAACCAATGATATGCCTGATGGTTGTCAGCTATTAAAGAAACAAAGTAGATGCTTTATTGCTTTGAGAGAACATGTAATCTTCAGTTGTTCAAGTGTACCTTACTTGTCAAAATTTATTATCGATGCCTTGACTATTCACTTATCAGTGGACTGTACTCAAATGAAGACGAAAAGCTTATATCGTAACCTAACGCCATTTATAGTAGATTTGTTATTCATGTCGCATTTTCTAATAGTCGGTAAAAAAAACTCGATGAGGACTTTAGTCTTCTTCATTTATAATCGGTTTCAAGTTCCATGCAGACATTTCGAAGTCGATGGGAACGGTTTAAATGATCAACTTGTGAAAAAAGGCTTCTTAGCAATTTATTACGTTTTTTTGTGTGTTGATCATATATGTTAAGAAACAGTCCATTGATAATTATGGAAGGTATTTAAGGAGTTTCTTGTAAGACATTCATTTCCAGTTTGAACATCAAAAATCCTCTAACCTCTAACCCTTTAAACTATTTTAAATCTCCTGCTTATAAAAAATTATTGTAGGTAAATAAAAGCTCGAATACTGTTCAATGTCTGGTCGACTATTTTATTGAGGAGCAACAAAAGGACATAGGGGAAGGGAGAATCCCCATTCTAACTGATGAAGTTATATCAAGTGTCATCCTGGAATTGTTCGTTGCAGGTTTGTTTTCAGCTTTAATTATGGTATACTAATTTTTCCAGTTTGCGTGAGGAAATTAAAGCAACGGATTTGATTTATTGTTTGGATAAATACAAATACATTACTTTAAAAATTTGTCAGGGGATAAATTCAATTCATTATTTTCATTTCACTCCCTTTTTATATATAAAAAAAGCTCCATGATATTGATCGCAATTTTGTGTAATTGATGAAAACATTGGTCCATATAGAAGCAAACGGACTATAAGAACGTGTGCAGATCGCAGCCGGAACGGGTAGCATAAGACTAAGAGTCAATGTGTAAGAAGCTCGTTCCCCAACCACAGATATTATCATTCTTGTGGGCAATTTATTTTTCAATTGGTCAATTTGTTTGTTGGTTTGAAATTGGTTAAACGCCGCTTTCGACAATCTTTCGGTTATATCGCTGCGGCTGGAGCACCTTGCAACGGATTCCGTGTATTTCAAAAGTTCAAAATAAAGAGCAATTAACGATATTAACCAATCGCAATGTCTATTCCAGGAGGGGGGAGGGTTGCACATTTTAACATTTTTTGCAAAGAGAAAGGGTAAACGTTTACATCTTTTTGGAATGTTGACGATTTTCAACGAAATTCCTTTGAATAGACACTGCAATCGAGTTTTTTTCACGCCCTTGGTGGGTATAAGAATAGTTATAACAAAAGGTAAAATATTTCACAATTAAACTGTCACTTAGCTTAATCTAGTACCTGTACTAGATCAAGTTTGGTTAAAATCATCTGTCTTCGGGGTGTGTTTATGGGCAAAACACAAAGCTGTAGAATTGGGTAGCAGTGTGTTTAAACAACTGCCTGTCTCTCGGGGACGTGAAAACATCGGGATTGAGTGTTCGAGAGCGACTCTATAAGCTAAGGCTTTCATCGCAAACGAACTAAAAAATATAGTTTAAACTAAAATGACAATCGAAATTTCATGAAAACATTTTAAAAGACATCCAAGGATGTTTGAAGCTGGCCCTGTGGTTAGAGAGGTAAGATGTTTGAAGATTAACAGGCTCGCCCTGCCACACTCACATTTAGGGGCAAATTAAAATTTCACAGGTTATAAAAATTGGCAAACAATGAACATAGCTGCCAAGTTTGGATGAAACCCATCTAAGCGTTACAGAAGAGAAGACGTTTAAATGTTTCAGGGTCAAAAACTGCCGCGCCCATATTTTGGGGTCAATCAAAATTTTACAAACATGTTATGCGAGGATCAAACAAGGAATACTTCTGCTAAGTTGTGTTGAAATAAGCCGATTACTGAGGAGAAGACGTTAAAATGTTCAGGGTTAAAAACTTCCCCGCCTTGCAAAGTCAATATTTGGAGGTCAATCAAGATTTCGTGAACTAGTTTTTGGAAAGGTAAAAGAAGAAACATTTCTGCAAAGTTTGGATTAAATCTATCTTAGGGTTACAAAAAGTGCCTCGCCCTGCCACGTCCATATTTGGGGGACAATAAAAAATTCGCCAATAAATTTTGAGAAGGAATACACAAGTTTGGTTAAAACCTGCTCATTGGTTACAGAGAAAAAGTTTTAAGATTTAAATGTCAAAAAGTGCCCCGCCCTGCCTCGCCCATATTGGGGTGTAAATCACAATTTAACGTGCGAGTAATGAGGAGGGTCACCAATTAACATTTCTGCTTGGTTTAAAATCGGTACATTGGTAACTGAGGAGAAAATGTCAAGAGAACTGTTGACGAGTTCCGACCGACGACGACCGACGGACAAAAGGTTATCACAAAAGTTCACCTTCAGCACATAGTGCTCAAGTGAGCTTAAAAAATCGCACCGGCACGTCGGCAGCATCCATGAAAATTTCAACGTTTTGAAAGATAAACCATGGCTAATTGCCTTGAAAATGCGATTCCCGGAGGCGCACCTGATGCTGAGAATTTTGTCTTTATATCCATGTGTTATGAAATTAATTGAATATGCAATCAAAAGCAACCAGACTTTATGATTAAGTAAACAAAGTGTTATATATAAACTATAAATAAACCTAATGGTATTTACCGTGTCTATTTTTAGAATTAGTCTGGGAATTTTCCTATCTCTTGATACTAATAGGTAAATGTATGTAGAAGATTTCAGATCTTTCTAGAAAGGACTTTTAGAAAGTGATTCAGACTCTAGAGTATTCTTATGTTCTATGCTATTCCAGATTGTTCTATAGTATTATATAAAGGGGTTCCTACAGCATTCTTGGTTCACTTGTTTTAGACTTATGGTTTTATTTAGTAGTACTGTGTTAAACTAAAAGGGGATTTCTCGTTTAAATTCGGATATTATTGGACTTATTATTTGTGGACCAGGAACTTAAATAAATTGGATCTAAAATTAAAAACTTTAGGATTAAACATTTAAGGTATTGTAATTTGTTTTTGTATTAGTTTCATATTGTCAATAATTCTGTTATTATTGTCAATAAATATTGTTAATTGTAAAGTTTGTTGCTGGCTTCTTTGTTCTTGTTACATTGGCACCAAACAAATTGGGGGCTCGTCCGCGATACGAACATCAGACAAACAAACAAAACAAAACAAATCAAACAAATTCTTTATTTAAATCTGCTGTTAAAAATTATTTAAGAAATTAATTTCATATTTCAATTTTGATAAATCTAGAGTGCACTTTCACTATTATTCATCAAAATCTTACATTCTTATTTGAATACAGCAACAAGCTACCATGTCTTTTGACTTAGAAAAATTTATGCACGAACCTTCCGTGGAGCTATTGAATTTGGGTAAAAAGTCTGATTTGCTCAATCTTGCCAAGCATTATGAATTAAAAGAAGTCAAGTCCTCATTGCGAAACCATGAAATTAAAAATATTTTGATTCAATATTTTGTTGATGAGGACATTTTTGATGAAAAGGCTCTATCTCTCATTGTTGATGTTCCATCAGTTGCAAGCTCAAGAGAGCTTGAACTGTTAAAACTTCAACAAAGGGAGAAGGAATTGGAAATTGAAAGAGAAAGAGCACAATTAGAAATTGAAGAGAAGGAAAGAGAAAGGCAATTTCAAAGAGAAAAGGAAGAGCGAGAAAGAGAAGAAAGAGAACGAGAAGAAGAGAGAGCAGAGAGAGAGCGAGAAAAAGAACGAGAATTTCAATTACGATTAAAAGAATTAGAAATACAAGATAGAGCAAATCAGCCCAGATATATGTATAATGACCATTTTGATGTAGCAAAACATTTTAGGCTTGTTCCTCAATTTCAAGAAAATGAAGTTGATACATATTTCGAACATTTTGAAAAAGTTGCAAATAACTTGAAATTGCCAAAGGAGCAATGGACCTTACTTCTCCAAAGTGTTTAAGTAGGAAAAGCTCGCAATATTTATTCACAACTTAGAACAGAACAAAGCAATGATTATGAAACTGTAAAAGAAATCATTCTCAAAGGTTATGAGCTGGTTCCAGAAGCATACAGACAACAATTTAGAAGTTGTAGAAAAGAATCTGGCCAGACTCACGTTGAATTTGCAAGAAACGAAGAGAAATTATTTGACAGGTGGTGCCATTCTAAGAAAATAGACCAAAATTATGATAATCTTAGACAACTTATATTCATTGAACAATTCAAAAGTTGCATTCAATCTGACATTAAGTCACATTTAGATGAAAAAAAATGTTGAAACTATACATGAAGCAGCTCGCTTAGCTGATGATTACTACCTTACACACAAAAATTCCTTTGTTAATAAAGCAAAACCTGCTTCCTCACATCCCCAAAATAAATCTATGTCTGGTGATTCATCTAGCATGTCTAGTCAATCGAATTCACCTAAACCAAAGTCTACTGGTGAAACCAATGTTCAAAATCCCTTATCTCGAGTACATTGTACTTTTTGTAAAAAACCAGGTCACCTTATTTCAGAATGTTTTAGATTAAAAAGGGGGAAGGAACTGAGTGCAGCCAAACCTACAGGGCTCACCAGCCTTCAGCCTAAATCACAGCCTTCTTTTGAGTTAAATTCAATTGTTAAGGCAGAACCAAATTCTGATTCCTGTATGGAGATTTTTGAACCGTTCATGTTGGATGGTTTTGTATCACTTTCAGGTGATATGTGCCCACCTGCCCCTATTAAAATTTTAAGAGACACAGGAGCTTCTCAATCTCTTATTTTAGCAGATGTTCTGCCTTTTTCTGAGAAGACTTCGTCTGGTACTAGTGTCCTTATTCAGGGTGTAGAGTGTGGTGTTATTAATGTTCCTCTTCATAAGGTTAATTTGTCCTCAGATTTGGTTACTGGTTCTGTGGTTGTTGGTGTTAAACATTCTTTACCATTTAAAGGTGTACATTTATTGCTAGGCAATGACTTAGCTGGAGATAAGGTTGTTGTTAATCCTCTTGTAACTGACACACCTAATGTAGGCCAAACAGATGATCCTATTTTGCAGGAAATACCTGATTTGTACCCTTCATGTGCAGTAACTCGGGGTATGGCTAAAAAAGCTTTCTTGAAAAATTCAAGTGATATTGACTTAACTGATACTTTTGTTGGCCAATATTTCAATGACGAGATTAAAAAGCCTTTTAATCTTAGTCTGCTTTATACTCAGACAGACTCGTCAAAATTTTGTCAGTCATCTCCAAGGTCAAATGACCAAGGTCATGAAACGCATTCAAAGTCATGGTTAATCCAGGAACAGCAAAATGATCCTGAGATTTCAAAGTTGTTTAAAAGGGTATTACCCGAAAATGAAATGTCTCAGAATCCTGTTTGTTACTATCAAAAGAATGGTATTCTGATGAGAAAATGACCACCATTTGATGTCCCAGCTGATGATGATTGGGCTGTTCATCACCAAATTGTTGTTCCAAAGTCATATCGCCGTGAAATACTTAGTATAGCTCATGAAAGTCCAATGTCTGGTCATTTAGGTGTAAACAAGACTTATCACAAGATTATGACTCACTTCTTTTGGCCTGGACTAAAATCAGACGTTTCCGAATATTGTAAAGGTTGCCACACTTGTCAAATGGTAGGGAAACCTAACCAAGTTATTCCAAAAGCAAGGTTACAACCCATTCCAGCTTTTGATGAACCTTTCAGTCGAATAATAATAGACTGTGTTGGTCCTTTACCGAAAACCAAGTCAGGTTCTGAATATTTGTTGACAATTATGTGTGCTTCTACCCGCTTCCCAGAAGCAATTCCTTTAAGAAACATTAAGGCAAAGTCAATTATTAAGGCTCTTGTCAAGTTCTTTACTTTTGTTGGCCTTCCAAAATCAGTTCAGTCTGATCAAGGATCAAACTTCATGTCAGGCATATTCCAACAGATTATGCATGAATTAGGTATCAAGCAATATCGGTCATCTGCTTATCACCCTGAAAGTCAAGGTGCTTTAGAAAGATTTCATCAGACCCTAAAGAATATGATAAGGTCATATTGTTTTGATACTGATAAAAATTGGGATGAAGGTATTCATTTGCTATTATTTGCAGTCAGAGAATCTGTTCAAGAATCTCTTGGCTTTAGCCCCTTTGAGTTAGTTTTTGGTCATTCTGTTCGTGGGCCATTAACACTCTTAAAAGAGAAATTTCTTGCTGATGATGAAACACCCTTGAACTTGTTACAGTATGTTTCTGACTTCAGAAATAAACTGTATAGGGCATGTGGGGTTGCTAGGTCAAATCTTAAATCATCTCAGAGCAAAATGAAGGCAAGATATGACAAGCATAGTGTTGATAGGAAATTCGAACCAGGTGATAAAGTCCTTGCTCTTTTGCCAATACCTGGCCGACCCTTACAGGCAAGATATTATGGCGCGTATACTATTGATAAGAAAACAAGTGATTTGAATTATATTATCAATACTCCTGGAAGGCATAAAAATAAACAAATGTGTCATGTGAATATGTTAAAAAAGTATTTTGACAGAGATAGCTTTATTTCAAAACCGGTTACAGTTGTAAACACTGTCCCACAAGAATCAAATGTGATTGAATCAGAAGTTAATTCAGACTTTAGTGAAAAATCCGTTCCTGGTCCACCTAAACTTGAGAACTCTGAAATACTCAAGAATCTTGACGACAAACTTTCACATTTGGAGCCATCTCAACGAGAAGAGCTGAAACAGTTGATTAATGAATATGGACACTTGTTTCCTGACATCCCAACAAGAACTGATAAAATATATCATGGTGTCATTGTGGAAGACTCTCAACCAATAAAACAACATCCTTATAGAATGAATCCAATGAAACAAAAAACCCTTCAAGATGAAGTGAATTACTTATTGGAGAATGATTTTATTGAACCCAGCCAAAGTAATTACAGTTCACCATGTATATTAGTTCCAAAGCCAAATGGAACATACAGAATGTGTACTGACTATCGAAAAGTGAACTCTGTGACAAAAACTGACTCTTTTCCAATACCAAGAATTGATGACTGTATTGACAAAGTCGGTAATTCTGAATATGTCACCAAAGGGCAGAATTCACGAATATCCATTTTTGGCCCTGTAATTCTCATTTTATATATCTTTAAAAAACATACTTTAAACATTGTGTTTGTATTAAATGACCTTCCTACAGTTCCGCAATATGAAATAGTTTTTCGTGATACCTTTCTGTCATGCCCAAAAACACCCCAAATAACCCCTGTTTTCACAAAAATAGCCTTTTACCACAGGCTTTTCGTTTAAAGTTTCACAAAAAACTATGTTCACACTCATGCTACACCTTGAAATTTTGAAATTATTTAAATAAACTAAAGAGGAATCTAATTTTCAGCTTCTAAAAGTGTGGCAGATATGTGATCAATATTTAAATAACGAAAATGAAAGTACAATCTTGCAAAATTTCAACAATTTTTGAAACAAGTATTATTGAAAAAAAAAAATAGATGTCTGTGACATAAAACACAAAAATATAATTTGAATTATTTTGGTAACTAATTGACATGTGATAAAGCAGGACTTCCCCTTTTCCTTCAAACTCACATTATCTCCAATAATTTCGATTGAAGTGTGTCAAACGCAAATCAATTATTAGACATGGTGTCGAAATGACGTCACTTTCTGTATTTGACGTCATTATCGCAGACGACGTTAACATTGCGTTGAATGTTCCGAATTTGTTCGTATATGCTAATTCAACAAATTAGAACATGAAAATTGATAGTTTGAGTCACCAAAACCATTCATATTAAAACAACCAAAAATTGGTTGGTTTCTTTAGCTCACCTGAGCACAACATACTCATGCAAGGTGAGCTTTAAAGATCACCCTGACACCATCTCGCGTAGTGTGCCATGTGTCGTCACCTTTCTTAGGCCTATTTCTTGGGCCTATTTCAATGATTTTTTGCCGGAATTTTCTCTGTGTGAACCTTTTCAAAAATTGTTCGAGAAATTATGATTGGCCCATTTATATGGGGTGGCAGGGCGGAGCTTATTTGGAGCCTGAAATCATTGAACAACATCTCCTCCTGATTTTTTGAAACTTTACCAGAATGTTTCTTGGGCAATCCTCTTTAGATATTGTTAGCAAAATTTGATTGGCCCATAAAGATGGGCGTGGCAGGGCATGGCTAATTTTGAGCCTGAAATCTTGGGAAGTCATATCTTCCTGAACAACCTGGCCGATATTGTTAAAACTTTGCAGAATATTCTTTGTGTGACCCTTTTCAAAAATTGTTTGCGAAACTGTGATTGGCCCATATCAATGAGTGTGGCAGGGCGGGACTTGTTTTGAGCCGGAAATCTTTGAACAACATCTCCTCCTGAACCACCAGACCGATTTCGATGAAACCTTACCAGAACATTCCTTGGGTTACCCTTTTGAAAAATTGTCTGCAAAATTTTGATTGCCCCATAATTATGGTTGTGGCAGGGCGGGGTTTATTTTGAACCTGAATTCTTTGAACGACAATTTCTCCAGAACCACTGGGCCGATTTCGATGAAGCTTTATCAGAATGTTCCTTGGTTGACCCTTTTCAGAAATCGTTCGCAAAATTTTGATTGGCCCTTTACTAAAGACATGGCAGGATGGGACTTATTTTGAGCCTACTCAGTAATGAATTGGTTGGAAGGGCCAATTATCATTTTAAATTCTTGAAATAGCATCTCCTCTTCAACAGTAGGGAAAAAGTGAATGAAACTTTGCTAGAAAGTTACCTGAATGAGATCCACTGGACCAACAAGATTCAGGTGAGCGGTTAACGACCATTCTGGCCCTCTTGTTTTAAAAAAACTCTTTATTTCATGTATATTTCAATTATTATCATGTGTGTATCATAATACAAGAAAAAACATCATCACCAAAATAACCAAGAAAATTGTATATTTGCAATATTTATGGGTATAAATATAGTTAGAACATAGTTACTATTACCCAGGCTACTTTATTATACAGAGAGCAATGAGTTGGTGATGTTGATAATTTACTCACTTTACAAAAACAGATTCCATCCTCGTATCATATATAATAAGAAGTAAAGAAAATGCGTAAATAGTGAAAACGCTTAAAATAACAGAACATTAAAACCAGCTATTTTAGTTGTCATGGTAACCAGTCTTTTTTGAAAGTAAAAATTTTGGATTCTTATCTACAGGATGCATACAAAATATTGCATTTATATAATACTTATGGCCAAATCATATTTCACAGAAGGGCTTAACTTAGCAAATGTTCAACTTTATGGCCTGTTGCCATGGTAACCAGTTTACACAGAACTCTTTTGATGGTAATTTCTACAGTTTTAAAAAAGTCTATACTTTTGTATCAAATCAAATCTAAATTAGAGAATACAAGTACAAATATTGTTTAAATAGTTACGGGGAATCAAGAAAAAATACTTAATGCATGTTATCAATAACTCTAATATTTCAAAAATATATCCTTTGGTTAAGATCACAGCACACACATTAAAATCTAGGAGGCATAGAACATGCTTTATAAAAACATGTGTTTAATACAATCAGTAATCACAACACCTTTAAAAGCCGCCGTCATAGCGCAGTTGGTAGCGCGTCGGACGTTCAACCTAGAGGTCACGGGTTCGATCCCCGACGGCGGCACTCATTCTTTCCGACTATTTGTCTCTCACCAATGGGTCGATAATCGTAGATCTATGTGAGATAGTAGCTGGAGGCTAGGAAAGGATGTAATGGTAGTACTGGCGTGAGAAATACCAGGAATCCATTGTTAGGTGCTCCAGCCGCCGCGATATAACTGAAATAATGTTGAAAGCGGCGTAAAACCCCATTCAATCAATCAATCACAACACCTTTAAAACAATAAATTCATGTATTTCTGTGTTTGATTTTGCATATTTTTTCTACAGTTAATAATGCTCTCTGAAAAAAGAATCTTTTTCGTTTCCATGGCAACAAAATTCGAATATGGAATTTTGTTCAAAAGTAAATTGTCTAAATATATCATTTGCCTTTTCAAAGGTAAAAGAAGCATAATAAACTCATTTTGAATGATTCAATTTCAAAAAATGTTGAATTTACTAGGTGCTTATTAGTTGTTGCCATGGTAACATAGAAAAAAGAAACATAACTTTTAAAGATCATTTTGTTACACAAAGATGCAAAACTACCATTTTATAACATTATTACAAAAAAAAAAAAAACACAGGGCCAAAAACACCCTTTCGTGAACCTAGCCCTTTGACCTTCTCAAAGGATTCTGGCAAGTTCCGCTCACTGATAGGGCTAAAGAAGTATCAGCAGTATTTGCTACTCCAACTGGTCTGTACCAGTACAAAGTTATGCCGTTTGGGATGAAAAATTCTCCTGCGACGTTTCAGCGGCTTGTAAATATGGTTATAGCTGGCTTAGATGGCTGTGACGCATACATTGATGATGTCATCATCTATACAGATACATGGAGTGACCACCTTCAAAGAATCAAGCAATTCTTCGACCGTCTCAGTGATGCAAAATTGACTGTTAATCTTTGAAAAACAGAATTTTGTCATGCTACTGTTACTTTCTTAGGACATCTTGTGGAATAGAGTCAAGTTAAATTTTAGAATCTAAGGTCAATGCTATCTCTGAGTTTCCTGTGCCAGCTACTAAAAAGCAACTGATGCGATTTCTTGGTATGGCTGGCTACTATAGAAAGTTTTGTAAGAATTTTTCTATAATAGCTGAACCTTTAACAAACTTATTAAAGAAAAACGTTAAGTTCAAATGGAATGATAACTGTCAAGTTGCCTTTGATCGCTTAAAAGCCATACTAAAGAGCACACCAGTTCTTTTAGCACCTGATTTTGATAAATGTTTCAAATTAGCTTTTGATGCAAGTGATGTAGGTATTGGTGCTGTTCTTTTGCAAGAAGACGATGACGGTATTGAT
This sequence comes from Fragum whitleyi, assembly GCA_948146395.1. Classification (NCBI taxonomy): domain Eukaryota; kingdom Metazoa; phylum Mollusca; class Bivalvia; order Cardiida; family Cardiidae; genus Fragum; species Fragum whitleyi. The sequence goes on along the minus strand of OX411548.1, from coordinate 26,761,427 downwards.
CATCCAGTTTGTTATTTTTCTAAAAAGTTAAACAAACATCAGAAAAACTACTCCACCATTGAAAAAGAATGTCTTGCTTTGATCTTAGCAATCCAACATTTTGAAGTTTATTTAACATCTGCAACTTCTCCTATTGTTGTATTCAGTGATCACAATCCCTTAAGTTTTCTCCACAAACTTAAGAGTAAGAATCAAAGATTATTGAGGTGGAGTTTGTCACTTCAAGAATTTGATCTTGATGTAAGACACATTAAAGGAAAAGACAACATTATACCAGATGCTCTGTCAAGAGTCTAAAATTTTGAATTGTCATATCTTTAATATAAAATTGAATTTAACAGTACCATTTCACTATATTTTTTGTTTATATGTATGTATATATGTTTGTATATATATATCTCTTTTTCAATTCTTTTGATGAAAATTGTTTGTATTTTCATGCTAGATGTGCTAAAATGTTTCAACAAATAATGATATTATCAATTGTGTAAAGTATATTATTATTGTATATGCTAAAGATAATGCAAAAAGAAAGATTTATTTCATAAACCTTTCTTTTTTCTTTCAAGGGGGACAAAGTGTTATATATAAACTATAAATAAACCTAATGGGTATTTACCGTGTCTATTTTTAGAGTTAGTCTGGGAATTTTCCTATCTCTTGATACTAATAGGTAAATGTATGTAGAAGATTTCAGATCTTTCTAGAAAGGACTTTTAGAAAGTGATTCAGACTCTAGAGTATTCTTATGTTCTATGCTATTCCAGATTGTTCTATAGTATTATATAAAGGGGTTCCTACAGCATTCTTGGTTCACTTGTTTTAGACTTATGGTTTCATTTAGTAGTACTGTGTTAAACTAAAAGGGGATTTCTCGTTATCTTAAAAGTGTGTTTAAAAGCGTGTTTAATTTTAAATTCGGATATTATTGGACTTATTATTTGTGGACCAGGAACTTAAATAAATTGGATCTAAAATTAAAAACTTTAGGATTAAACATTCAAGGTATTGTAATTTGTTTTTGTATTAGTTTCATATTGTCAATAATTCTGTTATTATTGTCAATAAATATTGTTAATTGTAAAGTTTGTTGCTGGCTTCTTTGTTCTTGTTACATTGGCGCGTAACAAAAGAAAGTATCATTTTATTACAAAATGGTACCCTTTTCAAATCCTTATGATATTCACCTCTTAGTACCTTTTAAAGAAAAGTTATTGAATCAAATAGTGCAGTGTATAATTTACTTGCCCGAGAAAATGAACAATCTTTTATTAGGTAAAAATGTTTGCTTTTTCAATTCCTTATAATATTTACCTCTTAGTACCTTTTTAAGGAAAAAGTAGTTGAATAAACTGGTTCGGTGTATAACTTACTTACCCGAGAAAATGATTAAATCGTATTCAGGTAATTCTTCAACGACGGCTGGTCTAAGTACTGCGATACTGTTCCTAATAAACAATCCAGAGTACCAGACCAAAATACAAGTAGAACTTGACGGTATTCTAGGGTCCAAACGTGAACCATGCATAAAAGATAAGCAAGACCATCACTTTAACTTTCTGGAAGCGGTCATTTTGGAAACATTAAGACATGTACCACCTGCCCCACTACTAGTGCCGCACATATGTACAGAGGACGTGAATTTTGATGGTTATGAGATAAAGAAAAATACCCAGGTAATGTATAACGCCATTAACGAGATACGAGGGTGAATCAGAAATTACGTAGACTAGCGGTGCAGAAATTCTGATTTCACAGACTTTGAAGAGAAAACTACATTATTATAAAATTGAGGCATTTTTCTCTTTGTCGTGTAAATTTGGATAAAATCCAAATAGTTGGTCACCTGTAGCAACCATTCTAAAACATGTATTCATTTGGTACCGGCGCACGGTAAAAGTCCACGTATTTTTTTATCCACCCTCGTATTTCCCTTTTTAGCTCACCTGAGCACATCGTGCTCAAGGTGAGCTTTTGTGATCATTGAATGTCCGTCGTCTATCGTCCGTCGTTCGTCGTGCGTCGTCATGCGTCAACAATTGAAGTGTTTACACTCTAGATGCCACAGTTATTGTCCAATCTTCATGAAACTTGGACAGAATGTTTGTCAGGTCACAAGGATGAACCCTATTGGAAATAGAAAGGATCCGACCAATATCACGGGAAAAGGGGGCTAAATAACAATTTTCATGTTTACACTTGAAAGGCCACAAATATGATCCAATCTTCATGAAACTTGGTCAGATTGATTGTCAGGTCACAAGGATGAATCCTATCGAAAATGGGAAGGATCCGTGCCATATCACTGGAAAAGGGGCCTTAATGACAATTTTCTTGTTTACGCTCTAGAGGCCACAAATATGGTCCAATCTTCATGAAACTTGGTCAGATTGATTGTCGGGTCACAAGGATGAACCCTATCGAAAATGGTAAGTATCCGTGCTATATCACGGGAAAAGGGGCCTTAATGACAATTTTCTTGTTTACTGTCTAGAGGCCACAAATATGGTCCAATCTTCATGAAAAATGGACAGAATGTTTGTCAGGTCACAAGTTTGAATCCTTTTGAAAATGGGAAGGATACGTGCCATATCATGGGAAAAGGGGCCTTAATGACAATTTTCTTGTTAACGCTCTAAAGGACACAAATATGGTTCAATCTTCATGAAACTTGGTCATAACTTTTGTCAGGTCACAAGGATGAAACCTATTTAAAATAGGAAGGATTCATGTCATATCATGGGATAAGGGGCCTTAATGACATTTTTCTTGTTTACTCTCAGGAGGCTACAAATATTGTCCAATCTTCATGAAACTTGATCAGAATGTTTGTAAGGTTAAAAGGCTGAACCCTTTTGAAAATGGGAAGGATCCGTGCAATATCACGGGAAAAAGGGGCCTTAATGACAATTTTCTTGTTTACAGTCTAGATGCCACAAATAGGGTCTAATCTTCATGAAACTTGGTCATAACGCTTGTCAGGTCACAAGGATGAAACATTTTGAAAACGGGAAAGATCCATGTCATATCATGGGATAAGGGGCCTAAATGACAATTTTCTTGTTTACTCTCTAGAGGCCACAAATATGGTCCAATCTCCATGAAAGTTGGTCAGAATGTTTGTCAGGTCAAAAAGCTGAACCCTTTTAAAAATGGGAAGGATCCGTGCAATATCACGGCAAAGGGGCCTTAATGACAATTTTCTTGTTTACAGTCTAGAGGCCACAAATATGGTCCAATCTTCATGAAACTTGGTCATAATTTTTGTCAGGTCACAATGATGAATCCTATTGAAAACGGGAAGGATCCGTGCCATATCACAGAAAAAAACGACGGACGACGGACGAAGGACATTCAATGATCACAAAAAAAGTAAAATTATGACCTTTGTTTGAAAATTTGCCTATCATTAAATGAGCCAAAGATACGAAGGTGAGCGATATAGGACCATCATGGTCCTGTTGTTCAACGAATAGCCGACTGTAAGTGTATGTGTGAGGAGGCGGGGGAAGTAAGTATAAATGGATTATTTTCCCCTTGGAATCCGGTAATTATCGTGGATAAGGAAGTTTTAATTTGTGTCTAATTATGATAGATTAATAACTTATAATGATAAAATATTGAGCATGCTAAATAATGTCATTTGCTAGACAAAAAATATGTAATCAAACAAATGCCAGTCTGAAGTCTCCGTTCATCTTTCAATCAACCTTTGATTAAATCTCCTCATTCCCTCTGCTTATCAGGTGTTGTACCGATTTAAATAAATTGCAAAAGATTGAGCTGAATCATCGATAGGAAAAGCATGAATTTTGTTTCATAGTATAGTTTCGTAAGAAAGACTGGGTGATTATTATCACTTATGTGATTTCAATGATAAATTTCACCCGTCTTGTCGTGATGTCGTGCACAGCATTCCTTGATAATCGTCGACAAACCACCGACATCTCTAGAGATCATCTTTTTTACTTTTATGTTTTTATATAAGATATTTACAAAGTGTGACATCGAGGAAATACAATGTGGATAAACACATTGTAATAAAGTGTGAACAGGAGCACCGCCTACGGGTGCAACGCTCGGCTGCATGTGCTGCTTAATGCAAAAATCTAAGTAAAAAAGGGGGGCATTACCCTTACCAAAATGCTCCCACAATTAGTCTGGATAGCGCTAGAAATGGTGAACATATATGCCAAGTTTCATAAAGATATATTCATTAACAACAGATATATGACCAAAGTTAAAGTTTGTCATGTCTACGTCAACACTTATGCCAAAACCAACGCAAACGACACCAAGATGATCATAATATCCCGGGTTTTGATTGTTTCATTTCAAACCTTGTTTGAAATATGAAGGCCCTATCACTTACAATTCAAAAGTTGTAGGCAAAATTAACGTTATTTTTTCATTAATTTGACCTTGCAGAACGACCTTGACCTTGAATGATGTCCTAGAACTTGGTACCAACAGAAAGGTTTAGTCCCAGGCAATTATCATGTGAAATATGATTGCCATATTACTTACCATTCAAGAGATATGGTCAATGTTAAAGTTGTTTTTTTAAACTAATTTTACCTTGAAATGACATTGACCTTAAATGATGACCTTGAACTCGGTACAAACAGAAAGGTCTTGTCCCAACCAATCATCATGGGGAATATGAAGGCCCCATCACTTAAGATTCGAAAGGTATGGCTAATGTTAAAAGATTTTTGTAACAAAATTGATATTGAAAATTGACCTTGACCTTTACTAATTTCCTTGAACACGATAACCGGGCCACCGTCATAGCGCAGTTGGTAGCGTGTCGGACTGTCAATCTAGAGGTCCCGGGTTCGATCTCCGACGGCGGCACTCATTCTTTTCGACTATTTGTCTCTCACCAATGGATTGGATAATAGTAGACATATGTGAGATAGCAGCTGGAAGTAAGGAAAGGATGCGATTGTTGTACTGGTGAGGGAAATACTAGGAATCCATTGTTAGGTGCTACAGCCGCCGCGATTTAACTGTAATAATGTTGAAAGCGGCGTTAAATTCCATTCAATCAATCAATCAATTGAACACGATACCAACAGAAAGGGCTTGTCCAAAGCAATCATAATGTGGGATATGAAGGCCGTATAATTTACCATTCAAAAGGCATGGCCAATTTCATTTATTTATTTTTTCAATTTTTTATACAAATTTAACTTGAAAATGATCTTGTCATTGACTGCTGAAATAGGACTTGGTACTAACAGAAAGGTCTTATCCCAAGCAATCATTTTATGAAATATGAAGGCCCTTCCTGTTACCATCCAAAAGTTATGGCTTATGTTTAAGTTTAATTTATTTTTTAAAACGAATTTGGCCTTGAAAAATGACATTGAACTTGACTGATAACCTTGAACTTTGATCCAAAAGAAAGGTCTTGTCCCACTCAATCATCATGTGAAATATAAAGGCCCTACCACTTACCATACAAAAGTTAAGGTCAATTTTAAAGACTTTTTTTCCATTTTCTATTTTTCCATGGTACCTAGAGAAATGTCTTGTTTCAAGCGATCATCATGTGATATGTGAAGGCTCTATCACCAACAACTCAAAAGTTATGATCAAGGTTTAAGTTTTTCTTGCCTACACCTACGCCAACGCCCACTACAACGTGATCGTGATACCTCGGGTTTTCTTCGAAAACAGCCGATCTAAAAATCGCACAACAATGCGTTTTAGGCCAAAATGATCAGTTCGCGCCCTTACGTTTATATCACACATTTTAGTATTAGTTCAGATATCTATTGACAGACTTTGTTTATATTCTTGTACATATATTCATGTATGTGTGTGTGTTGGGGGGGGGGGGTGTTAAAAGACCATTATGAAGTGATAACCCAAATTCTCTTGACTTTCACTTAGGTTTTTGCCAACGTGTTCCATGCTCACCATGACGATAAGGTTTGGGAAGATCCCTGGGTATTTAGACCGGAACGTTTTTTAGATGGGGAAGGAAAACTGTTGCCTAGTTCCCATGACAACATGAGGAGGTAAGATGATATTCTTACTACAATTTACTGTCGTCTTTACTGAACCCAAACATTCGAAAAGGGACAAATCCGATGCTCTGTGCACATCAAAAATGTATGAAATAATTTTATTTTCGCGTTGGTGTGTCCATGAATGAAGTCTGATGGAGGAGGAGGAGTTGTTTGCAAAAAGTAAATCCGAGGGAGGAGCCCGAGGACTTTGCTTTGCATTTTACCCCTCCCCCCATCAAACTTTATTCATGGACACATCAATGCAAAAATGAAATTATTCCCATTATGTCACGACTTTAATTTTAAAATTAGTTTTATTACCCTTTTCTGTGTGTAAAATAGGTTTTTAACATTTCTGGATTTAAGATTAATGAAAAAGTATTATGTAATGTAATGATATTGACGCTGGGAGAATTTCACAGAAAACGAAGCGTGTCATTTAGCAGTTATATATCATAACAGTCTCTAGCTCGAAACCACAGTCTTGCAATAAATTCGTCGATCGAGTCATAAGCCTGAACTTCGTTGTTAGATGAAAAAAAAAACATGTAAACATGGGGTTTGGCTTTGGTTAAATACCTTGGTTTATTTGAATCGAAAGTAAGCCCTAAGGAAATAAATGCTGTTGAATCAATAACTGACATACATTCATGAACAATACAATATACTTTAGTATTTTGTTGTACTTGCACTGATAAAAATGTTCACTACCGATCAAAATAGTACCTTAACCCTTTCCTGTGTTACAAAATTTTGGACCTGTCCAAATTCAAAGGTTTTGCAGACGAAAATTTAAAGTGGATTTTATCTGAAAAATAACCATTCAGTAGGGTAGAAAATAGTGTTGAAAAAGAAGAAATTGCTTGTCAGAAGCTTTTTTCACAATGTTTTCTCAATCATAAAATCACAGGCACGTAAAAAGCAGGGTTTAAACAGCAAAGGGCTAACTAGCCCACAAGATAATGCATCGAAGTTTATCAGTAAGGCAAAAAGAAAAAGAAAAATGCATAAATTTTGTTATATATAAACTATAAATAAACCTAATGGTATTTACCATGTCTATTTTAAGAATAAGTCTGGGAATTTTCCAATTTCTCTTGACACTTTAAGGTAAAATATATGTAGAAGATTTTAGATCTTTCTAGAAAGGCCTTTTAGAAAGTGATTCAGACTATACAGTATTCTTATGTTCTATGCTATTCCAGACTGTTCTATAGTATTATATAAAGGGGTTCCTACAGCATTCTTGGTTCACTTGTTTTAGACTTATGGTTTCATTTAGTAGTACTGTGTTAAACTAAAAGGGGATTTCTCGTTATCTTAAAAGTGTGTTTGAAAGCGTGTTTAATTTTAAATTCGGATATTATTGGACTTATCATTTGTGGACCAGGAACTCAATTAAATTGGATCTAAAATTAAAACTTTAGGATTAAACATTCAAGGTATTGTAAATTGTTTTTGTATTAATTTCATATTGTCAATAATTCTGGTATTATTGTCAATAAATATTGTTAATTGTAAAGTTTGTTGCTGGCTTCTTTGTTCGTGTTACATTGGCATGTAACAAATTGGGGGTTCGTTTCGAGATACGAACATCAGACAAACAAGCAAACAAACAAAACAAAACAAATCAAACAAATTCTGTATTTAAATCTGCTGTTCAAAATTATTTAAGAAATTAATTTCATATTTCAATTTTAATAAATCTAGAGTGTACTTTCACTATTATTTATCAAAATCTTACATTCTTATTTGAATACAGCAACAAGCTACCATGTCTTTTGACTTAGAAAAATTTACGCACGAACCTTCCGTGGAGCTATTGAATTTGGGTAAAAAGTCTGATTTGCTCAATCTTGCAAAGCATTATGAACTAAAAGAAGTCAAGTCCTCATTGCGAAAGCATGAAATTAAAAATATTTTGATTCAATATTTTGTTGATGAGGACATTTTTGATGAAAAGGCTCTATCTCTCATTGTTGATGTTCCATCAGTTGCAAGCTCAAGAGAGCTTGAACTGTTAAAACTTCAACAAAGGGAGAAGGAATTGGAAATTGAAAGAGAAAGAGCATAATTAGAAATTGAAGAGAAAGAAAGGGAAAGGCAATTTCAAAGAGAAAAGGAATAGCGAGAAAGAGAAGAAAGAGAACGAGAAGAAGAGAGAGCAGAGAGAGAGCGAGAAAAAGAACGAGAATTTCAATTACGATTAAAAGAATTAGAAACTCAAGATAGAGCAAATCAGCCCAGATATATGTATAATGACCATTTTGATGTAACAAAACATTTTAGGCTTGTTCCTCAATTTCAAGAAAATGAAGTTGATACATATTTCGAACATTTTGAAAAAGTTGCAAATAACTTGAAATGGCCAAAGGAGCAATGGACCTTACTTCTCCAAAGTGTCTTAGTAGGAAAAGCTCGCAATATTTATTCGCAACTTAGAACAGAACAAAGCAATGATTATGATACTGTAAAAGAACTCATTCTCAAAGGTTATGAGCTGGTACCAGAAGCATACAGACAACAATTTAGAAGTTGTAGAAAAGAATCTGGCCAGACTCACGTTGAATTTGCAAGAAACGAAGAAAAATTATTTGACAGGTGGTGCTATTCTAAGAAAATAGACCAAAATTATGATAATCTTAGACAACTGATATTAATTGAACAATTCAAAAATTGCATTCAATCTGACATTAAATCACATTTAGATGAAAAAAAAGTTGAAACTATACATGAAGCAGCTCGTTTAGCTGATGATTACTACCTTACACACAAAAATTCTTTCCTTAATAAAGCAAAACCTGCTTCCTCACATCCCCAAAATAAAACTATGTCTGGTGATTCATCTAGCATGTCTAGTCAATCGAATTCACCTAAACCAAAGTCTACTGGTGAAACCAATGCTCAAAATCCCTTATCTCGAGTACATTGTACTTTTTGTAAAAAACCAGGTCACCTTATTTCAGAATGTTTTAGATTAAAAAGGAAGAAGGAACTGAGTGCAGCCAAACCTACAGGGCTCACTAGCCTTCAACCTAAATCACAGCCTTCTTTCGAGTTAAATTCAATTGTTAAGGCAGAACCAAATTCTGATTCCTGTATGGAGATTTTTTAACCGTTCATGTTGGATGGTTTTGTATCACTTTCAGGTGATATGTGCCCACCTACCCCTATTAAAATTTGAAGAGACACAGGAGCTTCTCAATCTCTTATTTTAGCAGATGTTCTGCCTTTTTCTGAGAAGACTTCGTCTGGTACTAGTTTCCTTATTCAGGGTGTAGAGTGTGGTGTTACTAATGTTCCTCTTCATAAGGTAAATTTGTCCTCAGATTTGGTTACTGGTTCTGTGGTTGTTGGTGTTAAACATTCTTTACCATTTAAAGGTGTACATTTATTGCTAGGCAATGACTTAGCTGGAGATGAGGTTGTTGTTAATCCTCTTGTAACTGACACACCTAATGTAGGTCAAACAGATGATCCTATTTTGCAGGAAATACCTGATTTGTACCCTTCATGTGCAGTAACTCGGGGTATGGCTAAAAAAGCTTCCTTGAAAATTTCAAATGATATTGACTTAACTGATACTTTTGTTGGTCAATATTTCAATGACGAGATTAAAAAGTCTTTTAATCTTAGTCTGCCTGATACTCAGACAGACTCGTCAAAATTTTGTCAGTCATCTCCAAGGTCAAATGACCAAGGTCATGAAACGCATTCAAAGTCAAAGTTAATCCAGGAACAGCAAAATGATCCTGAGATTTCAAAGTTAATTGATAGGGCATTACCCGAAAAAGAAATGTCTCAGAATCCTGTTTGTTACTATAAAAAGAATGGTATTCTGATGAGAAAATGGCGACCATTTGATGTCCCAGCTGATGATGATTGGGCTGTTCATCACCAAATTGTTGTTCCAAAGTCATATCGCCGTGAAATACTTAGTATAGCCCATGAAAGTCCAATGTCTGGTCATTTAGGTGTAAACAAGAGTTATCACAAGATTATGACTCACTTCTTTTGGCCTGGACTAAAATCGGACGTTTCCGAATATTGTAAAGGTTGCCACACTTGTCAAATGGTAGGGGGGAAACCTAACCAAGTTATTCCAAAAGCAAGGTTACAACCCATTCCAGCTTTTGATGAACTTTTCAGTCGAATAATAATAGACTGTGTTGGTCCTTTACCAAAAACCAAGTCAGGTTCTGAATATTTGTTGACAATTATGTGTGCTTCTACCCGCTTCCCAGAAGCAATTCCTTTAAGAAACATTAAGGCAAAGTCAATTATTAAGGCTCTTGTCAAGTTCTTTACTTTTGATGGCCTTCCAAAATCAGTTCAGTCTGATCAAGGATCAAACTTCATGTCAGGCATATTCCAACAGGTTATGCATGAATTAGGTATCAAGCAATATCAGTCATCTGCTTATCACCCTGAAAGTCAAGGTGCTTTAGAAAGATTTCATCAGACCCTAAAGAATATGATAAGGTCATATTGTTTTGATACTGATAAAAATTGGGATGAAGGTATTCATTTGCTATTATTTGCAGTCAGAGAATCTGTTCAAGAATCTCTTGGCTTTAGCCCCTTTGAGTTAGTTTTTGGTCATTCTGTTCGTGGGCCATTAACACTCTTAAAAGAGAAATTTCTTGCTGATGATGAAACACCCTTGAACTTGTTGCAGTATGTTTCTGACTTCAGAAATAAACTGTCTAGGGCATGTGAGGTTGCTAGGTCAAATCTTAAATCATCTCAGAGCAAAATGAAGGCAAGATATGATAAGCATAGTGTTGATAGGAAATTCGAACCAGGTGATAAAGTCCTTGCTCTTTTGCCAATACCTGGCCGACCCCTACAGGCAAGATATTATGGCCCGTATACTATTGATAAGAAAACAAGTGATTTGAATTATATCATCAATACTCCCGGAAGGCGTAAAAATAAACAATTGTGTCATGTGAACATGCTAAAAAAGTATTTTGACAGAGATAGCTCTATTTCAAAACCAATTACAGTTGTAAACACTGTCCCACAAGAATCAAATGTGATTGAATCAGAAGTTAATTCAGACTTTAGTGAAAAATCCGTTCCTGGTCCACCTAAACTTGAGAACTCTGAAATACTCAAGAATCTTGACGACAAACTTTCACATTTGGAGCCATCTTAACGAGAAAAGCTAAAACAGTTGATTAATGAATATAAACACTTGTTTCCTGACATCCCAACAAGAACTGATAAAATATATCATGATGTCATTGTGGAAGATTCTCAACCAATAAAACAACATCCTTATAGAATGAATCCAATGAAACAAAAAGCCCTTCAAGATGAAGTGAATTACTTATTGGAGAATTATTTTATTGAACCCAGCCAAAGTAATTACAGTTCACCATGTATATTAGTTCCAAAGCCAAATGGAACATACAGAATGTGTACTGATTATCGAACAGTGAACTCTGTGACAAAAACTGAATCTTTTCCAATACCAAGAATTGATGACTGTATTGACAAAGTCGGTAATTCTAAATATGTCACCAAATTTGACCTTCTCAAAGGATTCTGGCAAGTTCCGCTCACTGATAGGGCTAAAGAAGTATCAGCATTTGCTACTCCAACTGGTCTGTACCAGTACAAAGTTATGCCGTTTGGGATGAAAAATTCTCCTGCGACGTTTCAGCGGCTTGTAAATATGGTTATAGCTGGCTTAGATGGCTGTGACGCATACATTGATGATGTCATCATCTATACAGATACATGGAGTGACCACCTTCAAAGAATCAAACAATTCTTCGACCGTCTCAGTGATGCAAAATTGACTGTTAATCTTGGAAAAACAGAATTTTGTCATGCTACTGTTACTTTCTTAGGACATCTTGTGGGACAGGGTCAAGTTAAACCTTTAGAATCTAAGGTCAATGCTATCTCTGAGTTTCCTGTGCCTGCTACTAAAGAGAAACTGATGCGATTTCTTGGTATGGGTGGCTACTATAGAAAGTTTTGTAAGAATTTTTCTATAATAGCTGAACCTTTAACAAACTTATTAAAGAAAAACGTTAAGTTCAAATGGAATGATAACTGTCAAGTTGCCTTTGATCGCTTAAAAGCCATACTAAAGAGCACACCAGTTCTTTCAGCACCTGATTTTGACAAATGTTTCAAATTAGCTGTTGATGCAAGTGATGTTGGTATTGGTGCTGTTCTTTTGCAAGAAGACGATGATGGTATAGATCATCCAGTTTGTTATTATTCTAAAAAATTAAACAAACATCAGAAAAACTACTCCACCATTGAAAAGGAATGTCTTGCTCTGATTTTGGCAATCCAACATTTTGAAGTTTATTTAACATCTGCAACTTCTCCTATTGTTGTATTCAGTGACCACAATCCCTTAAGTTTTCTTCACAAACTTAAGAGTAAGAACCAAAGATTATTGAGGTGGAGTTTGTCACTTCAAGAATTTGATCTTGATGTAAGACACATTAAAGGAAAAGACAACATTATACCAGATGCTCTGTCAAGAGTCTAAAATTTTGAATTGTCTTATCTTTAATAAAACATTGAATTTAACAGTAACATTTTACTATATTTTTTGTATATATGTATGTATGTTTGCATATATAACTCTTTTCAATTCTTTTGATGAAAATTGTTTGTATTTTCATGCTAGATGTGCTGAAATGTTGCAACGAATCATGATATTATCAATTATGTGATGTATATTATCATTGTATATGCTGATGATAATGCAAAAAGAAAGATTTATTTCATAAACCTTTCTTTTTTTCTTTCAAGGGGGAAAGTGTTATATATAAACTATAAATAAACCTATTGGTATTTACCATGTCTATTTTTAGAATTAGTCTGGGAATTTTCCAATATCTCTTGACACTTTAAGGTAATATATATGTAGAAGATTTTAGATCTTTCTAGAAAGGCCTTTTAGAAAGTGATTCAGACTGTAGAGTATTCTTATGTTCTATGCTATTCCAGATTGTTCTATAGTATTATATAAAGGGGTTCCTACAGCATTCTTGGTTCACTTGTTTTAGACTTATGGTTTCATTTAGTAGTACTGTGTTAAACTAAAAGGGGATTTCTCGTTATCTTAAAAGTGTGTTTGAAAGCGTGTTTAATTTTAAATTCGGATATTATTGGACTTATTATTTGTGGACCAGGAACTTAATTAAATTGGATCTAAAATTAAAACTTTAGGATTAAACATTCAAGGTATTGTAAATTGTTTTTGTATTAATTTCATATTGTCAATAATTCTGGTATTATTGTCAATAAATTTTGTTAATTGTAAAGTTTGTTGCTGGCTTCTTTGTTCGTGTTACATTGGCACGTAACAATTTATGAAATGTTTCGGAGGTACTTCCTTAAATCATTGTATTTCAGTTGGCTGCCCTTCGGTACCGGCAGAAGAAAGTGTCCTGGCTTGAGTTTGGGTATGACAAGAATGTTTTGGTATCTGTCATACTTTCTACAAAATTGGACTTTTCTTCCATTCCAGAAAAACATGTCATGTGACCCTCGTGGAGAGGGCTTTGAATATGCTACGTCGTTGAAACCCAAGCCATTTTACTGCTGCGCTCGACCCAGAAAATAGGATGTGTATGTATTGTTTGCTTTTCAAATACAAAAAATAATAACTATCTTCCGTCTTTTTTCGAAAGTTATGATAAACATGTAAGCTCAGCTTGTCCACCAGGAGAATTGTGTTAGTGACTTTGTTAACGTTTGTCTTTGTTCTCTTTACGATAAATGAAAACATTCATTTGTGTTCGGATAGAAATAATGGTTCTCCATTGACATTGATAAAAAATGTTAAGAAAAATTGAGCATGTGCGTGAAATTTCCAACAATTTCACACCTGCGATGGCCAGAAGCTTTCCTTTGTGCACATCTGAAATTGTTAGAAGTGTCACGCACATTCTTTATTCTCTTTATATTCTAATATAAATCCAATTATTTTTTCCCTGGCTTGTTGCTGAAAAAAAAAGGTTTCGTAAACGCCACTTATTTTGCAAACTTACTAAACGGCTGTAAAGACAAAACAAAATTCTTATTGCAGTCAAAATATAACAGTGAACACGTGCTCGTTAAATAACGCATAGTGTACTTTATTGTAATCTTTTTTTTATATCTTAAGTTTAATTGTTAATTACCTTATTATTTGTTTGTTTCAGTAGAAGCTTGACAGTCTTCGATACTGGATATCCCGAAAATTTAAAAAAAAATATTTTTTTTCTAAAAACTGTCATAATTCAGCTTTAAGTTTCATTTGTTTAAAGGAAAAAAGAATCCTTGACGGCGAAAAACATAGTTCTCATCGGATTATTGTTTCGATCTTCAAAAACGCACATTTAGTTTATTTACCTTCGTATACAATGATGGACGGGGAAACGCACTTTTTGTATTTTGATTGGTCTAATGATAAGAAATGATTGCAAGATATTTTGGAAAGAAAATGAATGAATACCTTTGTTTTTGTTGAGAATATAAATTTATTATTACTAAGTCTACAGGATTCAATTGTGTTTTTATCATTATCGCCCATTAATGAGATCCCGTTCGCTCGACACGTCGTTCTGTTTAGCATGGGCTATATAGAAATCGGTTGACCTCTTTGCGCCGAACCTTATTTTCTGATATGTTCTATCGGATTATGGAATTTCACCTTCTTCAAATCTATGAAAAATAAAACAAGCCGAAATTATATAAGCAAACTACGTCTTAAATCATAATTTCTTTAATCTTTAATCTAGAAAACGAATTTGGTCGAAAGCCGAAGGCTAAGGGCCTTTATAATTGGTATATAGCATATTCTAGAGGACCTTCACCAATTTTGTTCTTAGTATACCACTGGTGTCAAATTTGAGCTACCCCATTTTACTTGGAAACAAAGTGCGAAATCTTCTTTGCAACCAAAAGGCAGAGAACCTTTGGTTTAAACATATTTTATTGATGAAAAAGTGTATACAGAATGTCATAATACAGAATAATAAATCAATTGGATTAGAACGAAAGCATAGCATATTGAGCTCTTTTCCAGTGGGATTTCAAAGGGTCAGATGACATATTATTCAGATTAATACTTAAGGAATAATTATCATCACAAAATGGTTTTAAGTTTTAAAGTGATAAGCTACCAAAGCACCGTAGCAACATCTCATATACTCAATATGAGATGAAATTACTATGCTTTGGCAACAGAACCTTTACTCGTATATTTGGTATGTAGCATAATCAAGTGGACCTTTAACAATTTTGTTCATATCATACCCCTGGGTCAGATTTGAGCTCAGCACGAGTGCATCCCATTTTCCACAGAAACAATGTGGGAGATCTTGGGAAATCTTCTTTTCTGAAACCAAAAGGAAGACACCTTTCATATTTTGTATGCAAAATTAAATAATTGACGTCTACAAATGTTGTTCGTGCCATGCCCTAGGGTCATATTTGGGCTTTAAATGGGCCTACCCTATTGTACGTAGGCACAAAGGTTGAAATTTTAAGAAAAAAAAGCTCAAACCAGAAGTCAGGGACTTTTCATTATAGTTTCATTTAATTGACTTCTATCACGTCTGATCATTACATGCCCCTTTGTTCAAATAAGGGCTGTGCCCAGTCATATCCTTTTTACAAAGAAATAAAGCAGGAAACAATTCAACCATAATCTTTGCTGAAAACATTCATTGGTATTGATCCTATGTAGAAATTATCCTTTGTTGACATCTGACTATTTGACCATCATCCTCTTGATAAATTTACATGAAACATTACTTTCTTCTTTAAATGCGAACTCTCGTACAACCTTTTATCTGTAAAATGAAAAAAATCCATTTGGATATTGAATATAAAATAGGTTATATTTAAACCTATTTGTTCACAATAGTAAATAGAATTTGTGTTTTCACAAGAAGCATGCCGCGAAAATAAGGTAGATAATCGGACAAAAGGTGACAAGAATTATGCTCCGAACACAGAAGTGGACGCCGCCCAGACGCACAGACACGACGTCTGTACGCCATGGGTGATCATGCAATGCGTCCCGTCTTTCGACGGACATATAGGTCCCTATCCGCTTAAACACAGCCTGTAACTTTCAAATCTGAAATAACCGCTGCAAGCACCCGTGACGAGCTATTTCCCTTATGAACAATTTCTTACCTTTCGCCTATTTCAAGCTATATCCAAACTATCTGAAGATTCAGCATAGAAAGTTATCAAAGGCAACTAACTGTTTTATCAAACAAATTTAGTCATAAGGGTTATAAATTATAACCCTCATGACTAAATTTGTTTGATAAAACAGTTAGGATAGTTCGGATAGAAACAATATTCAATTTTGAATGAAACCAAAAGAATATTCGAATATTCGTTTTGAATATTCGAATATAAATTTTGCTATTCGTTCCCATCCCTAGTTATAATATAAGACTTGTAAGTAGTGCTCAGGGGAGCTATTAGAATCGATGGATGTACGGCGTCCGCCCGTCCACCCGTAAGCTTTAAATACTTTCTTCTCGCAAACTATTCATTGGATTTAAACCAAACCTCACATGAATGATACTTAAACCAAACGCTTTCAAAACGCTCCACAGAATTAGAACCAATGAGGAATTCTGGTTGTCATGACAGCAGAGTAAAAAAAAAAACTTTAAAAAACATATGAACGAGAGCTTCCGCATTTTGCATGATACATATCCCCATGTTTGCCAAGTAAAATACTCATCGAATTGCTCTACGTTGTGATTTTTAAATCGGGTTACCGATTTATATAAACCGTTTTCAAGAAACCGCACCAGTTGGACACATAACATTTTTACCCTTATCCGCTGAGCAATGTGTTCGAGCTGAACTATGTGTTTTCAAAAACCGAAAAAACGGTCTTTTCAGTCACATTCTACAAACTTTTTTATATCTTATTTACTTTTGCGACAAATAAAGAAGAGGCTAATACAAAATTTGATGTAATTTTCGCTTTTAGTAATTACCAGTTAGTATTTTCAGTGTTTATAAAATGATTTTCAGCTGAGGAAAGAAGTTGAAACGTACAATAGGTTAACTGTATAATAGATTTGTAGCAGTTACAATATTACTGCTCTGGTTTTTTTTCTCGAACGGTCATTTACCAGTTGTAGGGCTGACAACCAGTCAAATACGTTATGATTATCACGTGGTCAAAACCCACGCTTACAGAGGCTGGACACCTACATTTTGCGTGTTATCCACTGAGCTATTTGTTCAAGACAAGCAACGCAAAAATGGCCTTTTCAGCTACGATCTATATTTTTTTTATCTCTTTCACTTTTGCGACAAAAAAAAAGAAGAGGCTTGTACATAATTTGATGTAATTTTCGTTTTTAGTACTTACCAATTAGTATTTTCAGCGTTTTTAACAAGCTTTTCGGTTGAGTTAAGGAATTGAAATTATCTTTGTGCTGTTCTAATTTGATGTTCTAAAAACTGTTTAATGTGATCAATGTCTATCCCTGCGGAGGGGATACATTGTGAAGAAGGGGAAACAACTTATATTTCAAAACGAACAACAACAACAATTCCTTACCCTCCTTCCTCTCCGTTTTCCTTCGTCTCGAGTTCTTTCTTCATTTGTCGTCTATTGGAATCGTCTGCTTCTATAGATGACATGGTTTAATCGTAGTCTATTTTTAGCACAGATTTCTTTGCCATTGCGTTGATTTTGATCGGTTTATTAGAGTTTACGCCGTTTTCGACTAAAGTGGTCATATTCAGGCTGGAGCACCTAACCATAGATTCCTATTGTTACTACCACAACACCCTTACCCAGACTCCAGCTGCTCCATTACATAGGTTCGGGATATCTAACTATTGATGGACGACATTTTTGTCTGAAAGGGTATTTGCCGCGGCCGTGTATCGAACCCGGGACCTCTCGAACGAGAGGCAGGTGCGTTACAAACTGCGCTAAGGCCTAGGATTACCGTTACATTTTGATAAACCGTCGGTGCTGTTATAAAATATTGTAACTACGGCTTTACTCAAGCCGTAGTTACGAGATTTTATAACAACACCTACGAAATATTGTTTGTCCGATATTACGTCATTGTTAACTGGATATAATCGTTCCCCATTGTGTTCTACCTTTTAGCTCTCTGCGTGAAAAGGGGTTTTCCAGTCCACTGGACCAAAATCTAAATAATTTTGTTGAAATTGCATGTGCAATTTTTGCGTCTCAACTGTTACTGTGCCTATACACTGCAGAGACATGCCCGGGATTTGCCATTATCTGCCTCTATATAAATGCTTCCCTCAGGCATCAAATTGATGCCGGTTCTACCCCCTTGACGTCTGACTGTATAGCGCAGTTGGTAGCATGTTGGATAATCAATCTTAGTTGAACTGGGTCCGGTCCCAAGTTGAATGGAAATGTTTTGTGACATATCTTTCAAGTTGAGTGGATATAATTCTGTAAACTCCAGTTGGATGAGCTGGCGATGTTCTCGAAAAGATGGAGTGTAAAGACAAAAAACTCACTAATTGGGCAAATATTTTACTAACTATTATGGTCCAAATTTGAGCCCTTTTGATTGAGGAACTATTACACCATCCCAGCCTCTCAATGATGCCCGATTTACAGTGCTGACCGCACTTTGATTTCCTTTGTTGTCGGATTCTGGATTTCACGTTTTGTTGTCATACAGAATGGGTACTTCCAGGTTTATTCCTTCTTTGATGGTCAAATGGAGTCAATTTTTAAGGGAAAATTGATAGGTTAAGATTTTCTTGCGTAATTAAAATTGTGCAGTGAATATTTGATTTCAGAAAGGACCTTTTTTTAAACCAAATGACGCCATTCTTGGGTGACCCAACAGCCAATGGCACCAAAGTTGACAGCCCAGTGCAGATTTATGAAAGGAATCTGAAAAAGCAAGTTCCAAGCATTTTTCCTGTGATGTTTGGTTGAATTCTACCTAGTAGTTTCAGAGAAGACAATTTTTCTATATTTCACCATGTGTGGCCTTTTTGGATAATACTACAGTCCCTAGCGCCCAAGTTAACAACTCAGATCAGGATTAAATGAAGCTATATGAAAGAGCATCTGCAAAGCAATATTCTAGTGTAAAAGGTTGGCTGGATTCTACCCAGTGGTTTCAGAGAAGACGATTTTACATTATTTTACCATCTAGGACCTTTTTTGGATGACGCGAAAGCTCGTAACACAAAGAGAATGTCCCAAGCTTCATTCCGTGGAGTTTGGTTGAATTCCGCCAAGTAGCTGCAGAGAATATTCTTTTTTGTGTTTCCCCACATTAAGCCATTTGTAGGTTAAGCGAAACCCCTAGCACACGAATTATAAGCCTAATCAGAATTAAAGAGCGCGGCCCGGGCATCATACCTTTGAGGGGTATTTTTAATTCTGCTTGGTAGTTTCAGAGAATGAGAATTTTCTATATGCAAAAATATTGGGCGATTTTTGGATGACGCGAAACCTCAGAGCACCCAAGATTTCAACCCAATCAGGATCAAATAATGGGACCTAAAACAGAATGCCCCAAGCATTATTCCTGTGAAGCTTGGCTGAGTTCTGCCCAGGAGTTAAAGAGAAGATGATAAAAGAGAAATATAACGGACGGAGGTACGCCAGCCGGACGCACACACGACGGACAACTGGCCATGACAATAGCCCCGCTGGACTTTGGCAAGTCGAGCTAACAGAAAAATAAATTAACAAATAAAATATTATGTGAATTTATTAAATGGAGTTTAACGCCGCTTTCAACGTTTTTTTTCAGTTATATCTCGGCGGCTCGAGCACCTTACAATGGATTCCCGGTATTTCTCCCACCAGTACCACCATCACATCCTTTCCTAGCCCCCAGCTGCTATGTCACATAGGTCTACGATTATCAACCCATTGGTGAGAGACAAATAGTCGTAAAGAATGAGTACCACTGTCGGGGATCGAACCCGGGACCTCAAGATTGACAGTCCGATGCGCTACCAACTGCGCTATGACGGCGGAAACTTATAAACAACTGTCAGTAAAATTTCGATACTTTCCTCTATACCGTACCGTTTCCACAAAAGAAAGTATAATTAAAGACGATCAACGTGATGCAGAGAAGAATCTGAATCCTTTTCCGTTTAACCCTTTCCTGTTTTGCAAAATTTTGGACCTGTCCAAATTCAAAAGTTTTGCAGACGAAAATTTAAAGTGGATTTAATTTGAAAAATAACCATTTAGTAGGGTAGAAAATAGTGTGGAAAAAGAAGAAATTGCTTGTCAGAAGCAATTTCTTCTTTTTTCACAATGTTTTCTCAATCATAAAATCACAGGCACGTAAAAAGCAGGGATTAAACAGCAAAGGGTTAAATTCAGTATGGTTGAAAGACGAAGGAAAACAACAACAACCAGAGGACATTCATGGCCCGGAATCGCTCGCCTGACTCATAAGAATAAGTGCTACATAAACATGTTTTTCTCAAATTTGGCAAGAAGCCTTAGTATATTCATTGTGGCAATCACAAAATTTAAAAACAAAAGTATGAAGAAACAATTAATGTATCGTTTGCAAAGGTTAAAGAATGAATAACTTTAAGAGGAGTAACGTCTTAGATTTCCAAAAGCTTTCTCTGATATTTATTGCTAAACCCATTTCTTTAATGCTTTTTGGTGGTTTATCGAGAAATAACAGTAGATTATCACTTGATAACCTCACTGCAAATGCAGTGAAATTATCAAGAACTTATACCCTGCTTTTGTACATTTCACCCTATCTGACGTCATCTATGCGGGGCAAACTAAGTGACGTCACAATGAACGTTGCATAGCAATTACGTGCAAAGTGACGCGCTTTACGAAAATATGTCCTAGAAATTTCACATTTTGTCTCATTTCTGAAATAAAGAAAGAGAATAATCGTTTGATTTTCGAGTAAGATCGATTAATATTTCATTTCGTGAACAAAAAAAGTTATATTTTCACTCGCGGCTCTGTCACTCGGGAAATATAGCTTTTGTTGTTCACTCAATGAAATATAAATCGATCTTACACTGAAACAAACGATTATCCTCTATATCATCGGGAGAGGCGTTGACTTCAATTAATATTTCAAGAAGACGGTTTTACAAGGGTCGCCCCAGGATTATTCGATAAAAATTGGGCGGGTTTGGGAGAAGAAGACGAATAAAAAGAGTTCAAAGTCAAAATAAGCTCCGCCATGCAATGCCCATATTTAGGGGTCAACTCAACTTCACATCCAAGTTTTAAGAAGGGTCTTCAAAGGAACATCTACGTCAAGATTAGAAGAAAGTCGGTTAGTTTTGTTGGATTCCGCCCAGTAGTTTCAGAGTAGAAAAGTTGTCTGTATTTAACCATATTAGCCTTTTCGCCCGTTGCACCCATGTATTCATATCAATAGGGATTAAACAGAGGGAACTTTTCAAATAGAATTTCCGATACATAGTAAAAAAAAGTTTTGAAACATTTTTCTTTTTAATAGAAAATATTAACAGTATCTGTTGAGTAGATAGGTTTTTCATTTTATGATGTGCCTGTCGTTCAGGTATACACACCACTATGTCAAAGACGGGTATAATGGTAATGCGGGCGTCACGTGCGACATAAGGCTATCACGTCGATACACCTTATGCATATGTTATGGTCAGTCTGCCTGATTCATAAGATACTGTATTCATCGCTTATTGACTTCACTAGAAAAAGGCTACAGTAAACAAATCAATTGTAGCAATGGGACGTAGTCCAGCAATGTCAATAGAAGAACGTAATCGAGCCGTAGGAATGTTGCATGGAGAAATGGCAGTTAGACACGCCGCCTTACACTTCGGTATTGCAGCAAGCACCATTTCTCGCCTGAGGAATCGATTCCATCTAAGTGGCACAGTGAAAGGCCGCCAACGTAGTGGCAGACCACGGAAAACATCACACGTTGATGATCGCTACCTCCGAGTAACGTCGCGCAGGAACAGGTTTATGTCAGCGCCCAAGCTTGCATGTCACCTCTTTACTACGGCACACATGCAAGTGACACCTCAAACAATCAGAAAACGCATACATTCGAGCGGTATTTACGGTAGCAGACCATACGTCGATATAACCTTAACTCAAAGACACGAGGGCGCAAGACTGGATTGGGCCAGAGAACATCGTCGTTGGAGACCACAACAGTGGAACAATGTTCTTTTTACGGATGAGTCGAGGTTTTGCGTGGATTTTGGCGACAGACGTATCCGAGTGTGGCGGAGAAAAGGCGAACGTTTTGACCCTAGTAACGTGTTACAGAGAGACCGCTATGGTGGGGGGAGCGTCATGATATGGGGAGGCATATGTAAAGATGGACGAACAGACATTGTTGTTCTTCAGGGAACGTTAACATCAGTGCGTTATTGTGATGAATTAATCGAACCTATTGCTGATCCGTTTATTCGACAACGGAATGGCATGATCCTGCAACAGGGCAACGGTCGTTCGCATTCAGCCCGACATACACAAGACACTCTTAGACATCATGGCATCCAAACCCTGAATTGGCCAGCGAAATCCCCAGATCTCTCACCCATTGAGCATCTATGGGATGAGCTGGGACGACGTGTACGTAACCGGAATGACGTCAACAACGTTCGCGACTTAGAGAGGGCTCTTCAGGAGGAGTGGCAGAATATTCCGGATCGTACAATTAACAAACTTATCGCCAGTATGAGGAGACGGTGCATGGCTGTTATTGCGGCTAACGGCAAACATACCAGGTACTGACTTTTAGAACGTTAATTTTGACGTGATATTTCTTGAAATATGGATTGAACTGTTAGAATTGTTGTTGTGATGTTAAAATTTATTTTGTACTTTGTTATACAATCATATACAATTAAATGATCATTTTATAGCTACAAACTTTCAGTGTTGCTAAACTGTTTTTACATGGTAAACAGTTATAATGAATATGGAGATTTTTGAATTTGGACTCGTAACAAATAGTGTCTAGTTGTTAAGAGTAATAATTATTTACCAGGAAGTTTTAAGTCCAACCACATAATAAATGACGTCAACACGGTACGACGAAAGTAGTGATAAACAGTCCTAAAATGTTCGCCAATCGTTTGCCAATTTTCACCCTGCTTTGCACGTGTAACGCTTGCAAACATTTTTGCACCCAGAAGGCTGAGCAGGGTTATTTCAACAATATGTCTGATATAGTTTCCTATTCATTGCTTCCCGTCATTTAAGAGATAGGGAGAATATTTTTATTCGTGGATGTGTTTAACTGAACTACACTTCACAATGAATTAATTCATACCTTCATGAATTAAAACAATCTGATAATCTCTTGTAAGGTTGATGCCATGAAAAGAAATACCTTAACAACACTTTTATTCAAGCTGCAGTAACACGGTTTTGGTCGCTGTACGACGATTATTTGATCATATTCTCCCTAGGAAAGTATGTGATGGTTGTATTGGCGAGAGAAATACCAGGAATCCATTGTTAGGTGCTCCAGCCGCCGCGATATAAGGAGTGTTGAAGCGGCGCTAAACTCCATTCAATCAATCAATTATTGATCATGTTCTCCGCACAATTTACATGTATCAGGTGACCGAGATATCTACCATGCATATAGGTGTCCGTGGTCTAGGGGTGGAGCGTCGGCCTCTTGACCAAAAGGTCCTGGGTTCGATTCCCGGGAGCGGCTATCGATCTTGGTTCCTTCATTGGCCCACACATATAGGCGCGAGTACTGGTGAATTTTCCAGGAAGCAGAATCGAGTGGGATTAAGTTTCCCAATCGATGTTAAATAATTAGGTTTAAACCAGACCATGCAGATAGGCTGTTAGTGAAATGTGACAAAATTACGAGGGATCAGCGCAAAAGTATTGTAAGTGCCTATATATTAATAGGCACTTACAATAGTTTTGCGTTGAACCCTCTATCATTTCAAACATGTTTCATATTTCATTTTTCGTCTCAAAACCTTGAATTTACCTATTAAGTTTGTGAAAAGAAGATTTTATTATGTTTTAATATTTAAACCCTTTCCTGTATTGGTTCGGTATCTTATATCCTTATGCTTTAAACTCGACAAAATATTGATGGAAAAGAAGAAATTGTTTTTTCACATATAGGATGGGTTCTATTCAAATTAAACATAAATTGTACTGCCGTATGTAACCTTTTTGAATTTTGGACAAGGCAAGAATTTCGTGATAGGGTTAATCAAACTTTTTAGAATCACAATTTGTCACGTTAATGTTTCGGACAGGCGGGTCGATTGTTTATCTTTGTTTTAAACAATACATCTAAATATAAATACTGATTATACACTTATTAACCGTCATATCAGCTTTATTTGATCATGGTTACTTTCAATATCAACTAATTGCTGTAAGAACAAGGGATGGCTTCGAACGAGGTAAGTCTACCATTCCATACAAATGTAGTTGAAGTTCTATTGAATGGCATTGAAAGAGATATGTAGCATATTTAATCTATGTTAATTGCCTTTTCGAAGGATTATTTCGGAGATAAATTCATTTTGATATCACTTCAGGACGTATAAAGATATCATTTCTTTTAAAACCTAGATTTGATTTAGACTGCTTCACCTTATTGAGCAGTTAAAGCCTATTTTATATTTGTCATGCGGGGGGGGGGGGGGGGGGTTTGCCGTACGGCGTCCGTAACTTCGCAAAACCGCTCGGAGACCGTAGCCTGTAGACGCGTTGTAAAGGCATCGCACGATTGCCGCAAGGTCATCGCACGACCACCATGCGATATTTTGTCATTAAGTCCTTAGCGGATCATAGTACGATCCCCGCGCGGGTACCGTACGATGATCGCACGGCGGCTGTAAATAATTGACAAATCGCACAGACTCCGCGTAGTGATCGCACGATTACATTGAGAATCTTTTGCCACGAGCCTGATGCCTTAGCATCTTCTTCTTCTCTAGTATAAGTATACGTAGCCTACAGAAGTGTGAACTGTTGACATCAAAGACAACCATACTTTTTGAGTTTCCGTTTAACCCTTTGCTGTTTTACAAAATTTTGGACCTGTCCAAATTCAAAGGTTTTGCAGACGAAAATTTAAAGTGGATTTTAATTTAAAAAATAACCATTCAATAGGGTAGAAAATAGTGTGGAAAAAGAAGAAATTGCTTGTCAGAAGCAATTTCTTCTTTTTTCACAATGTTTTCTCAATCATAAAGTCACCTGCACGTAAAAAGCAGGGATTAAACAGCAAAGGGTTAAAAAATGTTATCGATTGACAAATGTTATTTACCATGATGTATGTAATTAGTCGCATTGCTTTCTAACCTAAGGATGCGCCATTACAAACGAGACAGTCGCTTATTGATTCTGCAAAGCAATGCCAGATTCTGTTTGAAGACATTAAGAGAAACATCATGGACAAAGATAATTTTAAATACCCACTGGCCCTCGCCGCCCAGCATCTACCAGGTAACACGGAGGCCATGTCCATACCTTACTTGTTCCACCAACGGCTTGACCAGCTTAAGAGTTGGGATATTCGGATACTTGTGGCAGGTTGGTACTCGCATTAGTTGACCCGTAATAGTTCCGCAACATTTCAGCACTCATGGTCTTTCACAATGTTAACCGAGGTTTTCTAATGAAATCATTAGGAAACCTCGGTTAACACTGCTAAAGTTTATGACTTCCAAAACTTTGCAGAACTATTACGGGTTCACTACTTTTAATTAAGCTTCAGATGGAAAGGTAAATATGGAATCTATATCTGAATTTTTTGACAAAACTGCAATTATCCCTATGTCGTGGGCACTTATCAGAATCATTTTACGGAGACAATTCAAATGAGTACTAACACTTATAGGTCAAATTGATCGCTTGATAGTTTTTGTTTTTATTTTTTCATCAGATCTACGAACTCTTTGTCATTGTTCAGTGAATCGTTCGTCGAGTCCGGTTCATTCAGTCGGAAACAAGATAGGTGATAATTCTTAGGTAGCGAGTCAAACCATCATATGCAGTATTTGACAAGAGTAGTTGTAACAAGCGTCATTTTTCTTCCGCAAAAAGTGACTTATAAATGGAGACGTTTTTGTTTCTAGCTCTATCGAGGTTCATTTTCGCTTCTGAAAGATTCTTAATTCATATCGCAGCCGCTTCTACTGCTTATTATGGTTTCTTGTATCCCACACCAGTACAAAATAACAATAAGTTCTAGCCACCCGCTAATTACACGTATACTGCTTAGATATCTTGTCAAAGGCGAATTTGAAGCCCGCACAACATTTAATCGGCTATTTTTCTTGCCTTACGACAGGGGATATTTCAGCTGGAAAAAGTACGCTATTGAATAGAATGATGGGCAACGATTATATGCCTGTCCAATTCCGAAAAGCTACAAAGGTTATGTGCGATATTGAGGACACTTTTCATCGGCCTGAGATGAGAGCAACTTTGAAGTTTAAAAGTTCTGAGAATGGACAGAGAGCAGATAAATACATGTTGCTTGGTACTGATCCGAACGTTGATAATTGGAAAATTCTCCGTAAATGTATTAAGACAAAGGAAGAAGATGGTGAAACAGTGAAAAGAGTTTTGATCAAATGGCCATTGGTGAGTTTTTTTGTGTTTTTTTTGAAAAACCCTTCATCACCCTGAATTTAAATCTTGTGTAAAAAATGCCCATCTTCGGAACATTTCACCAATCTGTCCCATTTCCCCATAATATTCGTGACCCATTACGCAAAAAAGGGACCATCTGGGAACTCTGTAAAATGACTATTTAAAAAAGAGATTGGGACCAGCATTGATCAACAAGAGGTCGCATTTCAAAAATTCTTTAAATGGAAAGTAGATTGAACATTCTAGATTAAGAAAATAAGCACATTGCGAAAAGTTTCGACCCTAGTCAGTCTTTGCAAACCGCGCAGTCTGACTAGGATCGACACTTTACGCACTACCTAGGTGGTCCCTTTTCGGGTCACATTTAGAAGATTGCTGACAATGTAGGCTTACTTCAGGTTGTACGTCTGTGCAGGCTACCCTGCGTTCAGGATGAAAACGTTAGTGAAGCGTTCTCGAAATGATATCTCGCTTTGCACGTATGTGCCTTTGCAAAGCGGGGTTTCATCTGAAAGCGCTCGCGAAACGTTTTTACATCCTGAGCACTGGGCTGATGTTGATTTATACTGTCTGTCAAAACATTGTGTAAAGAGGAAAAATGTCGTGTTAAGCATGAAAATTGTTGACAGCTTAAATTTTCAAAACCGAAAGTTTTGAAAATATCAGTTTAGATGTAAAACAAACAATGTGTATATTTATAATAACAATAATAATAATAATAATAATAATAATAATAATAATAATAATAATAATAATAATAATAATAATAATAATAATAATAATGATAATGATAATAATAATAATGATAATAATAAAATCTTTATTTCATGAAGGTAGAACATCAAGACATATTTCAAATGAATAATATGAAAGTAGTCTTTTTTACAGTGTTGCCTTCAATATAAATGAAGTATGATTCAAATGATAATGATAGAATGATATAAACATGCTTGCAAAATTGAGAACAAGATCAGAATTAGAGAATGTTCGGACAGATACATTCAGTTTGTTAAGCGCTTAGTTTATTTCTATCGGGACTTCAGAATTGTTTTAAAAGCAAATGATTTTTAAATTGGCTTTTAAAACGCGATAAAGATATTGCATCTTTAATGGTAAAAGGGATTTCGTTCCATACATTCATGCTATAGTATGAAAATGAGTTTTTCTTATACAAAGTATTGAATTTCGAGTTAGTTATATCTTTGTGAGCAAATGACCTTAAACTGCAGCTCCTTTAATACAGAAAGAAATAATGTCTGTCATATAACTCGGTAATAGGTTGTTACGACATTTGAATGTCAAAACACCAGTATGATAATTACACCTATTATCGAAAGTCAACCAGTTAAGTGTTCGGAAAAGATCTTTTGACGGTGTTCTAGTTGAAGCACCTAGTATAACTCGGGCTGCTCTTTTCTGAAGTATAGATAGTTTAGACGTTCTGTATTAAGCACTTTTCCACCAAACTGTACAACATTAGTCAAATAAAGGTAATATATAAGAATTGTAAAATAATTCATTTCAAGTGTGAGATAATTCGTGATTCTTTTGAGCAAAGTAATCTTACTGTTTATTTTTATAACAGTTTTGTCAATGTGCGTATTCCAAGCCAAGTATTTGTCGACATGTACCCCTAAGATCTTATGGGATTCAACGACTTCAATACATCTGTCGTTTATTTTCAAATCTAGGTCTATCTCTTTAACTTTATGCTTTGTTCCTATAAGCATACATTTAGTTTTATTTTTAATTAACAAGCATATTATTTTAAGAACACCACTTTAGTATAGAATTTAAACTCGTTTGTAGGTTAGCTTGTAATTCATTCAAGTTGTTACCGGATTTACACTACTCAAAAGTTCTAAGCGGCCACCTTACCTTTCTCCATTTTTCACACATTTTCCGCTTTTATCTTGAAATGTGAACTTAGTCTTTCAAAAGAGTGGCCATTCAGTCATTATCCTATCCAATTGCTTTTTAATATTAGGCATCAGTAAGTCCTAAAGACGGAAATAAATGCGTGTACCCTCAATTTCAAAAGTCACAAAATTGACACTTTTAAGAGAAATTTGATTTTTTGATAATTGAAAAACGCAACGCTTATCAATCTTTTGTACTAATATCAGTGGTACAACGCCAGTGGACTTCGAAAATTAATAAGAAATGCCAAAACGTTCTACACAATCCTTATCCTAACAAGAAAATTCAAAAATATCCCACCCACCAATGTTAACTTTGAAATCGGGGGTACTCCTACTTTCGTTTAATTTTAAAACATTTCTTGTTGAATTATTTCACTGAGATTTCTCTTGATGCTTTCATAAATAATTTGGCTACATTATTCAAGCAAAAACGAGTTGAAACCATACGGCGTTTATAACATATGACCGAAAAGGCAAGTGGCCGCTTAGGAGTTTTGAGGAGTGTATATAACGTGGAATCGTCTGCATATAGATCTATTTTGGACCTACCAACATGCAAACTTATGTCATTTATGTAAATTAAAAACAGGAGAGGCCCTAAAATAGAGCCTTGTGGTACACCACTTAATGTTGTTTGCGGAGAAGAGTAGATTTCCCAATATCTTATAAATTGTCTCCTGTTAGATAAGTAGGATTTAAATAGAGATAAGGATTTATTTGAGAAATTATGTAGTTTGAGTTTATGTAATAAAATTGTATGATCTACCAAATTGAAAGCTTTTTTTTTTAGATCGATGAAAATTGAACCGATTTTCTTTCCTGAATTAATTTCTTTTGACCATTCATCTATTAAACGAATAAGGGCTGTTTGACAAGAATATTTGCCCCTTAAACCTGATTGTTGCTTAACAAGTATATCGTTTTACTTGATTTTTTGCGTAAGTCGAAAATCTATAGATAAGAAATGTTATATTCATATTAGATTTTTTGTATTTGTTTGTTCGAATGGGGTTGTACGCCGCTTTCAACAATCTTTCAGTTATGTCTTTGTGGATGGAGCACTTAATAATGGATTCCTGGTATTTCTCTCACCAGTACTACCATTACATCCTTTCCTAGCCTCCAGCTGTGACCTCACATAGGTCTACGATTATCAACCCATTGGTGAGAGACAAAAAGTCGGTAAGGATGAGTGCCGCCGTCGGGAATCGAACCCGGAACCTCTATATTGACACCAGACTGAGCTAGATTATTTGTAACAAATGTTGAATCTTTATTCAAATTTTAAGGTATGTGATGAATCTTGTAGAAATAAATGTGAAAACCAATAAAAAGAAAATATCCTTGTCCAGACCAGGATCAGGGTTTGAATCTTAAAGGCCAACAAGGGGCCCGTTTAAACAGCTAAACAGCTTGCGGTGATTTTTTGCGTAAGTCGAAAATTAAAATTGCTTCTACAGAAGAAACTAAATCTGGAATTCTGTCATGCATCATAGACCATGGGCTACTGGGACCCCTGTTCCCCCCCCCAGGGGGAATTTTGTACACTATGATTTTCTGAAAGGTACATGTATAAGCAACATTTTAAGACATGTTAGCACTCTGGCGAGTGGGGCTTTTGTAAGATACGTTACTTTGAAATCACCCACCCTAGATCCTTAATAAATGCTACATTTTGCTCCAATTTTGTGAAATTCTTTGGGCAAATTGCGATTTTTAGTACTATCTCATACATGATTCTTGAGTATGGGTGATAAAACCTCCACAGAATCCTGTATAATTCTAGAAAAAAGGTGAAATAAACGTTACATTTACAGAATTGTTTCTCAATATTCGCCTATAAAAAGATGTTGGCATTTGGGCGCCAAAAATATTCAAAGTCAACACTTGTTGGCAAAATTCACAAGATAATATGATATATTCATATGTTCATTTTATATAGTTTATATAGGCCTGAATATTACTTGTTTTATACGTAGTAATGAAAAGATTTGAGCACATGTCATTTCAATCCCTTAATACAATGTAATTTCATATGCCTTTCATAAGCGGAAATGAGAATGGCAGGTGCAATTTACAACTCTGATCAAGCAAAATACTAGTAAAACATGAATATCATTTATAACTGATGTCCTTAAAACAACAAATGCTTTATGTCTCTAAAGGTATGTTGTAACATACGTTACCTGAAAATATTTTACCAAAACCCGTTTAAACTGCTTTATTTTTTATCAATAAGGATTAAAATTCTTTGAATTTATAGCTCTCCGTTCAGTTTCTTAGAAAATGCATCGGTACTGAATGCAAATGCGTGACCAACAAAAGATCAAAGATCCCATAGCACTTATGGTATTAAAATTTAGACCTTAATTGAGAAGACAATGTTATATCTTTGAACAACCAAGAAGGAAATTCTTATTAAATGCTAGTTTTTACATAATGTAAAGTGATAAATCACACAGATTGAATTTAGTATTTTTTGTAGTATCCCATCCGCAATCCCACAAAGTTAAAAATTTGATAACCAGATTTGAGATCATAATTTTGAAATAGCCAAATCATTAATACATGTATATCTAATTGCTGAAATCAAAATACCTACACCCTTCAGAATCAGCTCAGATCTTGATAATCATTTTACATTAGAAATTACAAACATCTTGAAATATTCAATACATATACTGGCTTTTTGATAGATATGGATATGTACTCTGTGTTGTACTATACCCATTGTTTAATTTCATCATAGGAAAATATCTGTTCAGTGCAATTACATATCTAGCAATCACACAATGCAGCATGACAGCTAAAATAATTTAATTAATCGAAACTTTTTTCAAAATTACTTAGTCACTAAAGCATGTATATCATTTATCTCTAATTTCGTGCATGGTTTTATTCGTTGCCTAAGGATGTTTTGAAACAGAAAACCTATGATCATAATCTAGTAACGTATGTTACCATTTGTATGAAACAAGTCGCAATTAGCTTAAATGCACTTCAGTGTCAATACTGTAGCCACTTAAATCAAAATTATTGTTTCTCTTTGATTAAGATGGATATTTTGGTTTTACTGCATGTTTTTCAAATTGTTTGTCTTGAATGATGGGCAAGTGGTTAGAATAAAACTTAATGGTTAGTAGAAGAGTCTTGTACTTGTGCACATTAGAAAAATATGAGAGTTATGCCCAAGAACCATGAGTATATTAGTTAGAATGGGCATTTTCAATTCTTTTCTCTACTTTAACACAAACTGCATGTACATGTATATTGAAAGTCAGCCAGCAATGTCAAACAGGAACGCAAATAGAATGTTAAATCACCAGCCATGTACACATAATCACCTATAAAGCTCTTATAAGCATGCGACTTATAGACCCATCATGCAATTTTCTTATTTTTATGAATCAAGTCTTGGGTTGTACTTGAATGAGGGCTTGATATTGATAAAATTCTATTGCTTAAGCAATTTATCATTATTCATTTATTTATTCAGAATGTAAGATATAAAAGAAGCTCTAATTCTATCTAAGATAGGTTTCTTTCTGCATAAAAAGTACTTGTAGTCTGTATCTTGTTCAAAGCTAAAGCATTTTTTAAGTTACTTTGTTTTACTAAAATCTTTTGTAAGAACTAACCATGTTCAAGAGCATAACAATTGGTGTGCATCTAATTGTCCTTTGGAAGCAGCAATTATGTTTTATTTTCCAAAAAAAGGGTCTTTTAAATGTAACATATATTACTCTCTTTAATAGCTTAATCAAATTGTATATGACAATGTTCTATTCATTTGAATATAATATGGTCATACTCATGTAAATTTTCAGTATTGATCTGAATTGCACAGTTTCTTGGCAAAACTAGGATTGCACGCAATGTACTTTGCATTCAGTTGGAAACAATAGAGAACAATAGAGAACTTAAATGCTTCAAAGAATTTTCAGGCCATTTTAATAGTATAACACTCTTATCAAGGTGGCTTATCCACCTAACCATGAATTCCTTGTATCTATCGTGCACATCATCCCATTCATCACATCATCCTTTTAAAGCCTCTAGCTGCTTACACAGCGAGGATGAATGATAATCAACTCGTTTGTACTGGCTGATGAAACCTTGTACCTATGATATGGAGTCAACTGCGCTACCAAATCCAATGTGCTACCAATTGGGCTACGGTCATGATCAACTCTAAGAAATATTTTGAACTTTTCTGTACTAAATTGATGGAAATATTGCTTAAAAAATATTGTAGGAACCACTTTTTTCATCTATTTGGTCATCATTTTTCACAATGAAAACTGTCTCTTATCATCAGAAGTAACATATATAACTTGTGTTTTATTATAAAAATGTGAAAAAAGTCTCAAACATAGAAGAAACCATAGGCTGCCTCAACATTGTGTTTAGAAACTGCCTCAACATTGAATTTGGTGCATTTCCATAAACTATGATAGCGGCTCAATAATAATTATACCTATAAATAATTGGTAACGTATTTTGCGTGCTTTTAAAACCACAATGAGTCTTGAAATGATTAAAATTTATATTGATACCTTAGAAATACTTTAGACAGTTGTGGTTTAAAGTTGATTTAGACAATGAGGGATTTTGCAATAATTGCAATCAGATGAGATATGAATAAGCCAATGGTAATTGATAATTAAATTGATTACTTTAGAGTAACGTATTTTGCAAATAGCTTGATTGCCAAATGCCTGAAAAATATTAAAATCTCCAAAAGAACAGAAGCTTATAGAAAGACACAGTGAACAAAACATTCAGTAGAGCATTGATGAATATAACATTTTTTTTGAATACATTAAATTGAAATTTAAATGTAACGTATTTCTCTCCCATGCATTGCTTGTAAGGGCAATATTTTTCAAGTCATAATGTAAATGGGCTTCAACTATCTCCAGAATCACAAATATCATTAACAAAACACAAAATATCATTTAATTTTTACTATATTACAGGAAATTTCTATAACAAAACAAATTACTGAAATTGTTTTATAAAAATTTTATGGGTTGATTTCTTTAAAGTATCTCGCATTTGCCCCAGTGGCCAGACTGCTAACAAGTTTCAAAATGCACAACATTGCATAGGCTTTTAGAAAAGCAATGTTAACAATCTTCCCAATGGGGCAGCTATGGAAAAATCATTCCATTCTATGTGCCTTTCTTTGAAATTCAAAAGTAACGTATTTTACTTCCATATCATGCCTTCAATGGGGATTTATTTACAAAGTATTAGTATGAATTTGCTCTACATACATTCAGCATCATAAATTTTGGTATTAAAATATCACTTCTGGTCATTTTGACTCATTTTTTTCACTGTACAAACCTAAAATCATGTCTTGAAAATTTTGATAGGTAATTAACTTTGAGGTGACGTATCTCACTAACGCCCCACTTGTCAGAGTGCTAACAAGTCTCAAAATGTTCTATATACCATGGACTATCAAACAGGCAATGTTAACAAAATTCCCAGTGAGGCAGGGATAGACAATTTATTTCTATAGTCATAGTTTTCTTTGAAATTTAAGGGTAACGTATTTTACTGCAATATCACGACTCTTAAGATGACCAGATTTTTCAAAAAATTCAATAAATGGACTCTACAGTTAATCAGCAACACAAATATATGTATAAGAAGTCATCTTTTTTGTCATTTTCACTTCAAATTTTGGGGTACTCTTTTATAATTCATTTTCAAAATTTTGAGGGGTGTGCTACTTTAAAGTAACGTATCTTACAAAAGCCCCACTCGCCAGAGTGCTAACATGACTCAAAATGTTCTACATACCATGGACTTTCAGAAAAATATGGTCTACAAAATTCCCAAGGGGG
Source organism: Fragum whitleyi (assembly GCA_948146395.1). Lineage (NCBI taxonomy): Eukaryota > Metazoa > Mollusca > Bivalvia > Cardiida > Cardiidae > Fragum > Fragum whitleyi. The sequence continues at coordinate 26,727,016 of OX411548.1, read as the reverse complement.
GGGGGGGGAACAAAACCCATTCTGGCTCATGGACTATCATCACAGACGATTCCAATGAGATATTGCAAGGCAGATTCTAACAATGAATAATCAAAGCGCTAAAAGCGCTGAAGGCCTGGTTTATAAAGCGGCAAGGTGACATTTGAAGGCATGCACTCCAATTTTTTATTTTTTTTTTAGTAAGGCTTTTTAGGCGAGGAAAACCAAGGACGCAACTCGAGTTTTTATAATTTATTTGGTTTACTACTAGTCAGTCAATTTATCCATTCGATCATTCCGTCTAACAATCGTTACATTGAATTGAAAATCATAAAGAAGTTTTATTTTACTATTGGAACACAGGAAATTGATAGAGTCAATTTATCCCTTTTCCACAATATGGTCCACCCTATACTCATACCCCATTATTTTTTAATTTCTACCCTAGATATATATCAAATTACACTCATGTTGACTTATTGTCTGTAACATGTTCAAAGTTTGCCCAGTCTAAATGTTGTCGTCTGTTTAAGGGTTTAAGGATGGGACGAGGCTTTTAATTTTTATCTGATTTAGATTAATCCATTTCACGACAACAAATGATAAGACAAGTCCAAATTGTAAAGGGTTGCAGATTACATACAATATGTGGGCAAATAAGTAAAATTGTAGCAGAAAGGGTAGATAATATTAGGGAGAAAGGAGAAAGCGTTAGTTAGCAGCATTTTCTTCTTTTTCCTATTAGCAAGGTCAATCGTCAAGATCAAATATAAAAGCTATGTATATTTAACACAGCAGTGAATTGGGCAGAAATAAGTAAGAAAATATGTGGTATACATGATAAGGACAAGGTGATTAATCAAGGTTATATTCCAGAAAATTGACCTCGTGTGTTGTTTCGTCTGTTCAGTTCCCTCGCCTTCGGTACTATCAGTACTTTGATTTTAGTGATATGCAAGCACTACGTTGAACACATAAAGCACTCCGTAACGCATAAAAGTTGATGACGTATAAGACCTATTTTTTGCGCGCGCGTGAGGAGTCCAACTGAGGACAAAAGATGCTACGTAGTAAACACGTTGTTCGGCAATTTCCAGGATACAGGGTTGTTTCCTATGGCCTGCTAAACCAGGCCAAAAACACCAGGCACGATTTGTGTGTTGGCTTATGATCACTTTTTTTCGTTAGACGTTTAGCAAAACGGGCTTTAAATCTTAAACGAAAAACCCTTCTTCAAATATCCAATCTTCAATCTGTTTCAGTACATGAAGCTATTATTAGAAAAACGTCACAAATTTTGAGGAGATAAAAAAAAATACTGCAGCAATGTTCTTTTGATAAAATGACTATTATAGCCACCTACTGTAAAAATGGTGTACAAGTACTTTGAGACCTTATCTATCCACTAAACGCAAAGTGGAGACTCTAGTCAGACTGCGGATGCACAGGCTGGTCAGAGTCTTTGCTTTGTGCCCATTTGAAATTGTTGGAAATCTCACGCACAGGCTCATTTCAGCTTATTATTTTATTTTAATTGGACCATTTATAGAAATCTGAAATATCATCATTCATTTCATATACAAAAGAATCTTTTTAGTGAAATGCCATCATTTTCTTATTTAGACAATTTCATAATTAAGAACAACATCAGGACATTCGGTTGAAAGCAGCACTAAAAAGTATTGATTATATGGAGGATTATCGTTTGTTTCAGTATAAAATCGATTGAAATTTCATTAAGTAAACAACACTCCACTCGTGAAAATATAGCTTTTGTAGTTCACGAAATAAAATATCAGTCGATATTACTCGTAAAACGAACTATTATTCTATTTTTTTTCACAAATAAAACAAATGGCATAAATTTAGGACGAGCTTTAAAAAAAAACCTCACTTTGCACGTGAGTGCTATGACGTCGCGCACGGTAATGCGGCACTAAAATGTAACGTCAAAATAGCGAACGTCGATTGTGTTGCGTCTAGGGTTTTTTTTTCTGTCAGAAAAAAGTTCACGTTATCATTATATTGCTCACTCTTTCTACAGCTATAGTAATGTCATAATATATAGTTTTGATTAAAAAATCGGAACTCGCCCCTATCCCTCGCGAAGAATGCAGAATGTCATATTATTTTCAACTTCGCATAAATGTTTAGGCATGCGAATACTGGATTAAGCCTTTTGTAGAGTTAGGCTTATTTCCACTCTAAATATGAAGAAGTATTGGGCTAGACGCTTCTTTTGAACATTATTTATCTTGTAATGTAGAGGTAAATCTGACATTATGAAATAGTCACCCTATTTTTATTGCAATGAGCAATTCGAACCAACAGCAGCTTGTTCATAAAAAGTGATGCCATCAATACATGCATCTTTGTAAAAGGAATATGACGCATCCCCCCTTCTTTTTGAATGTTCGAAAAAAGTTATTACATTTTTCTAAGTTTGATTCGAACTCACTATTCTTGGGTGTTTAGAACAACAAGTTACAGTCCGAGAATATAAGTCTTTGCGAAAAATGTATCAAATATTCTTTTTTGCTATCCGAAATTAACATGAGCGATTTCGGGCAATTGACACTCTTGTTTATATCTAGTTCTTCCCTTCCCCTACTCTCATCACCACTTCCAAACAAATATTCTTCTCGCATGGTGTTTCGCTTTCTTTTCTTTTTCTCCCCTTGAATTGCGGATTTAATCTACGCTGTATTCGTCTGAAGGCGCGTCGGTTTTATAATTCAACGAATCAAACATAACGTCGTTGTAAGAAAATGCGCGTTTTTTAGAAATCGTTCCACACGAACTAATAACAATATCTCTTTCATTTGTAAATATTTTTTCGTGAAATTTTAATATGATATATAAGAGAAAAATAATATTTCTTAGCTTTATTTAAATTTTCGTATGAATAAAGGAACTGCTTTTTTTAGCGCATTAAGAATGGAAAAAACAGTTTTATAACAGCCTAAAAAGATTTCGTTCCACACGAATTTCGGCTTATCAATTTTCCGATTAAAACTCAAATTGATATCTATTTACATATTTAAGAAAAACAGAAAAATAATATTTTTAATTTTAAGATTGGTTGGAGTTGAACCATTTTTAATTAAAATATTTAAGAAAATCGTCATTTTTTCGGCGTCTTAAAGTTTGATGTTACGCTTCACTTTTTGTTAAACATAAAGCGGTATTTTTCTTATTTGTGGTTAAATTTCGATCTCCGTATGTAAAATTGTTGGATGTCATGCCAGTTAAGACTTGATGCACTTTCAAGCAGTTTAAACATTATTAAACTGTATAAAATATAAGATGTGTATCTTCCGGCGATGCTTTTATGTTACATGTTACACGCGTTTTTTTCGCTTAAATTACAATTTGAAACACCTTTTTACGAAATTATACGAAAATAGTTTGCAAAAAAAGTTTGATTTAAAAATTGGTCATTGTTTAAGCGTTATTTAGATATAAGGTATATGGATGGTGCGACCAAGGAGTCTTGTTATTAAAAGTTTTAAAACACAGAGAGTGACGTTTATTAAAAAGTGCCGCATTACCGTGCGCGACGTCTATGCAACTGTCATGTCGCCGTCACTTAATTGGTTACGCTTGATTACGTCGGAAAGGGTGAAATGAACGAAAGCGGGCTCGAAGTTTGTGATAATTTCATTGGTAAAGCTGCAAGTTTATCAAAACGATAATCTATAGTTATTCCTCGATAAACCATAGAAAAGCATCAAAATATGATAACAAACAACAGATGCGAAGTTCCCTAGGATTTCACCTTTTCTTAGAAAATGGTGAGTTACGTGTAACATCGTCAATTAAGTCAATATGATACTTACATAAAAGTTTGTTAATTTCTTTATTTACAGATTTTGTACAACGATTGGCATCAAACAACGCCCATGAAACCCTACCGAAACAGTCTTCTCCAAACAAAGGTGAGAAAAAATCTTGCTTCAACATGCATGTTATTTTTATAAAATTCAAGAAAAAGAATTCAAATGCCGGCTTCTCGCTGCTTATGAGCCAACGAGTTGTTTGATTACGCGCCATTGTCTTTTTTAATTGTGACCAGTCACGCAGAAAGGGGCCATCTGGGTAGTGCGAAAAGTGTCGACCCTAGTCAGACTGCGCGGTTTGCGCAGACTGACTAAGGTCGAAACTTTTAGCAATGTGCTTATTTTCTGAATCTAGAATGTTCAATCTACCTTCAGGTTAGAGAATTTTTTAACCTTTGGTTGACCAATGCTGTACCCAATCTCTTTTTCAAATAGTCGTTTTATATAGTTTTCAGATGGTCCCTTTCCGCATGAAGGGTCACAGTTATTAAATGTAATGAAATATGAGCGTATGTGACATTTCTATCAATTTAGTGTGTGCGTGATGGGCAGCCATTGATCAGTCTCGACAATCAAACAGCGTACTGAAAACTTTCGGCGATTTAGGACAGAAATTATAGGTCCGTGTTCAAGCTATCTACTCTTATAAAGGTTGTAGACCCATACTAGTTCCGCGACGTCTCGAAAGTCACGAACTTTAACAGTGTTATCCGAGGTTTCCAAATGAAATCATTAGGAAACCTCGCTTAATTTTGTGAAAAATCCCCCTCCGAAATGTTGCGGAACTCTTACGGGTCCATTGCCTTAAGAGCGCACCTTCATAGACTGTGCAGACGCATTGAGTTATCTGACTCTTAACGTCGGGCACATGTGGGAATGTCAAGAATGTCACATAAGGGTACATATGTAAAATTATTCACCAAAAATGAAATTGTTTTACAGAAAGTTAGAATGTTTGAAAGTGGAAAATTAAAAAGAATGGATAAAATATGTTATTTATAAAAGTAAATACACGATATATACCTCGTGATGAATGTCGAGAATGGACCAGTGCTAAACATTTCCAACAATTTCACATGTGTGCAAAGTAAAGCCTTGAACAACCGGTGCAGACCCACAGTCTGACCAAAGTCTTCACTTTGTGCCCTTATGATAGATAAAATCTTAACCCATCTACAGGTGGTCAGCATATATTTGTGACCCGTCACGCGAAAAGGGACCATCCGGGAATTTCGTAAAACGAATTATTGAAAATAAGATTTGATCCAGCATATGTCAACCAGAAGTCGTATTTCAATAATTCTTTCACTGGAAGGTAGGTTGATCATTCTAGATTCAGAAAATAAGCACGGTGCAAAAAGTTTCGATCCTAGTCAGCCTCGCAATCCGCGCGGTCTGACTAGGGTCGACACTTTACGCACTTCCCAGATGGTCCCTTTTCGCGTGACAGGTCACATTTGTAAAGTTTAAATTTGGTGTGTTTGTCTGGGCTACTCAACGTCTTTGCCTGACGCTCATAAGAAATGGATGTAAATGCCACGCACATGCATATTATCTGTTTTCAGACCAGTCTGACGACATCCATTAAGTCAGAAGATGGACAAACGGATTACGATCGCCCATCAGTCGCTGGAGATGAGGTTTTTCATTTTTTCTTTTTAGCTCCCTAGGTCTATTTCCTGCATTCAGGATGACAAAACGGTGCAAACTGTTTGCAAGTTTTATCCTGCTTTGCACGCAAGTACACGTGCAGAGCGAGGTAAAATTGCAAACAATTTTGACCGTTTTGTCATTCTGAACGGAGGGTAGGTTATTTCGATCAGTCCATTGTCTGTGTGCGAGTCAGGAGGCCCTAAAACGCACAAAATACACCATTTAATTCAAAATGTTCAGGGGGGGGGGGGGGGTATGCTCCCTGAACCACCTAGATTATTTTGAATCCAAATTCTTTATAGGCTAGCTACGCGTCTATCGACTTTTTGTTCCTTTAACTTTTTTGATTATCTCAACCCAATTCTAAGATGTGATCTGCAAGAAAGTATGAATACCAGTACACGACTTTCATTTGTGGGGCTTATTTTCTATTTGTTTAGTATTAATATTGAAATCTTTGACAATCTTCTTTTTGGAACTTTTCATTCCGTTTAATTGTCCTTTTGAAAATTTAATTTGGATATATTATTCATCCAAATAAACAAATAAATCACTGGATTAGCTATGTAATATAATGTATTATATATTTAAACAAAAGTAATGACAGTTGTGAAACGGAAAGTTCAATTTACAAAAAAATGTCCGTATTTCTATTGCAGGATAGAGACAACTTTAGGGTGATATTTGCAGACACACCAGGTATAACTTACAAAGCCGATGTAGATTCCGAGGTTTTTGACGAGATAACTAAAGGAACTACCATATACAAGGGCTTTATATTCCTCATTAAGGCAGACAATGTTGAAATACGAAAGGAAGGGGTAATTATAATATTATCTACGTCGCGGTAGTGAAATAACCCCGTTGAATATTTTTTGTATTTCACGGGTGTTATAACACTATGCAAATGAGCTGAGAACGTATAGCAATGTTATATTTTCGTTGTGAAAATGACGTCTTAATTTATTCCTTTTTGCTGACGTCATTTCGCAAACAGCGTTAGATCTATATGTTTCGCGGCTTTAATTGAATCAATAAAGCTTTAGAATTTCCTCGATTTATCGCAATAGTTCAGGTCATGTTATCAATAGAATATCAAATTTATGCTCACTGAATACCATTTTTTTTTAACTCGTCATCTTAAACAGATAAAAATTCGGCATCGTTGTTATAAACCGTTTTGGAATACTAACCGTCTCGAGACGGCTCGCTCTCCGTTTTGGAATTCCAAGCCCGATCGATCCATCTCGAGACGGTTTGACGAGAATATTTTAAGAAAAATTAAAAATGACAGTGTTTTCTTAGGAAATAAATTATAACAAAAATGTGCAAGTTAAGTTAGTATCTTGAAAAAAAATGATAAAAATGCTTATCAAAAAGTAAAAATGTTGTAATTTATGGCAAACTCTGTATCTCGGGATACTCTGTATAAACAAGAATATTGACAGAATGATGGGCAGTCAGTTAAATAATTGATTGATTGAATGGAGTTTAAAACCGATTTCAACATTATTTCAGTTATATCCCGGCGGCTGGAGCACCTAACAATGGTTTCCTGGTATTTCTCTAACCAGTACAACCACCGCATCCTTTCCTAGCCTCCAGCTGCTATCTTCAATAGGTCTAAGATTATCAACCCATTGATGAGAGACAAATAGTCGGAAAGAATGAGTACCGCCGTCGGGGATCGAACCCGGGACCTCTATATTGATAGGCCGACGCGCTACATTTAAATAATGGTGATGACTTTAGACTTAAACACAGTAAAGGAGTAGTCAGTTTAAAATGTCTAGGTTAATCCCTCATGAGATATGCAATTGACAACGCGTTATGATTTTAATGACACTTGTGTATTCAAAGTTTCTTGTAGAGATATACACGCAGCGGTTTACGCGTTTTTATTTTCACAATAGATTTCCTTCTGGAGAACATATTTTCTACAAATATATTTCCATAATTTTCATTTCATTTTCTTTATTTCGCGAATTCATTTCAATTTGATTTTTTGAAATTTTTAGTCATAATTAACAAATCATTTTAATTCATTTTAACAATAATGAACTAAGATTTGTGTTTTAATTATATCTATTTATTCTTGCTATTTTTATATTTACTTGACGCAACTTGAAATTTCTAATTCAGTTTAAAATATATATATATATATATAGAGCGGTGTCAGGTATTCTCGGATGGTGGGTATTCTCGGATAGTCACGTGTTTCTCCTATGTGTTAGCCAGGTACATGGTTCTTTTAGGCTTTATTCTGGTCTTTAAGATATTTGATTTATTTTCATATCTGCATATGACATAAAATCTTATGAAGAAGGAAGATAAAATTTATTACATAAGACATTGTAGGATAAGCTTTCAATTTAAGATAACTGCTAATTATTCGTCTAGCTTCATCTTTTTCTGTCATCACTTGTTATATGATATAGAAAAGAAACAGAGAAACTTTTCACATGGGGAGATATTTACTTCCTAAAATGAACATCTTTTTAGATGAAATTACACTGTAGTTGAACATGAGTCTTGTATCCGAAAGACCCTACAAAAATGTTGCTTTCGGGTCTTCCGGATACCTTCGAACTACCCAATATTTGCGCATTCTTCTTTTTGTAAAAGGCGCATTCTAACTTTTCAAAAAAATAATCCTTCGACGAAAATCTTGTCAACCGACGAATTCCAAAAATATTTTTGTGACAAAAAATAGTACAAGATCTGTCAGTTTATGAAAAGCAAGATATGGATGCTGTTTTTCCATCGTACATCCCAAAACTAGAATAAAATAAAATGATGTGTAGTGCTTTCATTTGAAATAATCCAACGCATTGATGAAAGAAAATCTGAAATGAACGAACCTTTCTACTCTAATTGGTCAGAACTAAACGATATTATTACATAGTGCAATGCATATCCATATATATTGTAAGCGAATTCTTGAATTCATTTGGATACGTACGGCTCAGATGATTAATAATTGCACGTATGTTTTTAGTTGGTGACTTTTCACCAGTACGTTCCTTTTCAGAAAAAGTACAAAACAACAGTTGAAGCATATTTATTGATTTTTTTATAAAATGTGCCAACAAGTACCTCATAACTTTTCTAATCACTCATTAAAACGGGGTTGATAGAATGGAATAAGATCAATGTAAATGTATTTCGGAATGAATCTAGATTCTAAGTGTCTATGCGTTTATTTGCTTGAAAGCGGATCATTATCCTCTTGAACTCTTCCCAAAAACATATCTAAATGCTGTATCTATAAATACATTTCATTTGATTAATTGTATTTTGTATTTAGAGAATAATAAAAAACGCTTCATAGATGTTTGAGTCCAATTGAGATATTAATTTATTTCACTTATTTTAAGTATCCGAGATTACCCGCCAGCGACCAAGATCAGATGTCTCAACATGGGTTTCTTTTATCAGTTTTGAACAAATTATTATTTTGCTGGAGTAAGTTTTTATTATTTAATCCTGTCAAGAATAGATAGCAACTGTCAATGAACGCCTCAAATTCAAAAGTATAATTGTCTATCTGCATCTTTTATTTACGAAATGTCTTAAGTATCCGGAAATACCCGACACCGCTCTATATTTGTTAACCTATAATTCTTAGTAATAAATGTACGACAACCTTTCCTTACAATTTATAACATTTAATCAATTTCTGAGATAGTCGTAATTTAGGTATTTAGGAAATGCTGTTTGTCTCTTTAACTTTTTTTTTCAAATTGATTTAAATAATGAACATTTTAAATTCAATAAGCTAAAATAATAATAAGCCAAGTAACGATCTGTTTATTTAAACTTGGATTTCAAAAAAAAAAAAAAAAAAAAAAAAAAAAAAAAAAAAAAACTCTTCTTTACACTATTCCTAACGTGTGAATTTTAGACTGTGTTTCAAAAATATTGTCAATTACATGTATTCGGACATTTTAATCAGTCTGGTTCACGATTTACCAATAATTGAGCAGAAAGTACGCATTGTATGCTGAGATCATAATGCACAATTGTGCAGGATGATCCCTGTCTATACAGTCTGTCAAATACCTTTGTATTGTAGAAAAAAGGAATGAAGGACGTTTTGGCCACGGACGTTTTGGCCGGGACATTTTGGCCAGGACATTTTAGCCAGGACGTTTTGGCCACGGACGTTTTTTCAAAGTAGGACCTTTTGGCCAAATATATATGAAATACGAGGGTTGGTCCAAATTTCGTTAAATGAGGTAATAAATCATCAGAAAAGTTAACTATCAAAACATATATCATACAGTCTTTTAATGCATTATCTGAGTAATAAATGTGGGAATTTTTTAAATGTTTATATTCAATAGCGACTGAAAAAATGCACAAAACAAGGCGGAAACCCCATACTAAGGCGGGGGAGCGAGAACGTCAAATGTGACGTCAATAATAACTCTTTTTACTAGTCTATGCTTACTCTCATGCCTTTCTGTCCCGGATACGTCCACTTACAGAAATTATCATCATCCCATTTTCAATCAAATTTGTTTAAAATTTCTATATGCATGATATTTTTAGTAAAGATGATAGCCAAATGCAGGACATTTATTTTTGGAAAATATTGAGAATCAATTAGAATATGTTCGCTGGTTGAAACTCCATTATATCATTCTAAATGCTCAAAGGAGCCTGTCCCTTTTCGAATATCCGGGATAGCTTTAGCAAAAGTTCTCTTCTGCACACTCTTATCATTTTTCTAAATTATCTGAAATGTTTGGATTGATGAATAGCATAGACCATGTTAAAATTCGAAAATTTAACGGCATTTATATTTAGGTGTTGACGTCTTGTCACCTTTTCCTCATTTATCAAATATTATTAGACATAACATAACATAACATATAGTTTATTCAGATAGATGACTTGAACAAAAATGTTCATCATCATTACATAGTAGATTATACAATTACATATGCATATTAGACATATTCTGTGCCCGTTAAAAGTGTCACAATAGCTTTAAAATCATTAATAAATTCTCTTTGCTTCCTATTTAATTAGCCAAAAAATTACAACCAAAGTTTCAGAAAACTTACAGAAAACTTGATTTATTTAACAGATTTTCAATATTTTTTAGCGCTCCCCCGCCTTAGCATATATATGTATCTATGGAAACGAATTCTAAGACCGCTAAAGATAAATCTACAAAAGTAATAACATTAGTGTGCGCCCTAGTTACTAAACAACAAATTGACCAAAATATATACTGAACAAGCTAGAAAAAGCGAGAGTTATTAGCCTATTCTCCGAATTTCTGGATCATCATCCCTCGTAGATATATAATTGTATATATAACCATTTATTCTTTATTGTTTCCTTCTCATTTAATTATCTCTATACATGACAAGTGTATCTAAAAGATTTAGATGTTATGTTAATAACAGAATTTCGTGAGAAAAGGAGTTAATTTCTCTATAAATTTATATGTTTTGGCCAAATATTTGCTTTTCGGATATGAATTTCTTTTGAAATTTCTCCTTTTATGGTATGCCTTTTTTATGATGAACCTATGTTTGTACTAAGCTTTATATTGAAAATGTATGGATCTATCCTATCTCCAATTTTATTATCAATTATGAGGGGGGGGGGGGGGGGGGGGGGGCTAGCAAGATCTCTTATTTGATTGTTTGTAATAATAAATTATAGATTAAATGTTGTATTGCAGATTTTACAAAATCGTTTTGACCAACATTTAGCTTTTTTTTAATGTTCACTTATTACTTAAAAAATATGGGTATCCCTAACATCAGGCTCTCCTTACCAGTTAAATTGACTTAATAGTTATTGTCAAATTCTTTTGGCCAAAAGGGGGTGTCTCATTTGATTTCTAAGATTATTTCCTTATAATTTTGTTTTCTACTACATATCTTTTATTATTTCTTAAAGAATATATTTGAAATTAATACGATTTTACAGTTAATCTTTTATTAATATTATATTCTGCATTTTCCTTCATTGTGAAGATAATTTTGCATTCTTCTATAAGATAAAACTAAGTAAACAAAAACAGCCAAACTGTAAAAAAGTAAAAGTCTTATTTTCTCAATGACTAAAATTACATTAATGAAAAGAATTAACCTTTATATAATTGGTTATTGTCCTTTGAAATATTTTTGGCCAAAAGGTCCTACTTTGAATACAAACGTCCGTGGCAAAAACGTCCGTCCACCAGAAAAATGCCATGAACAGCCTAAGAAACATGAAACATATATGGACCTTTATACTTGCTCACAAAGCAAGTTTTTGTTTTCTTTTATACATAAGAAATGTAAAACATAATTTCTGTTGGTTTTTACGCATTCAATTGAAACATTTATAGAAATATGCGTTTACATTAGTGCATCTATAACTTCTTAATCGTATTCTTGTCAAGGTGAGAGAAATGGGCCAGGGATATAGGCCTATCTATCTATCTATCTATCTATCTATCTATCTATCTATCTATCTATCTATCTATCTATCTATCTATCTATCTATCTATCTATCTATCTATCTATCTATCTATCTATCTATCTATCTATCTATCTATCTATCTATCTATCTATCTATCTATCTATCTATCTATCCATCCATCCATCCATCCATCCATCCATCCATCCATCCATCCATCCATCCATCCATCCATCCATCCATCCATCCATCCATCCATCCATCCATCCATCCATCCATCCATCCATCCATCCATCCATCCATCCATCCATCCATCCATCCATCCATCCATCCATCCATCCATCCATCCATCCATCCATCCATCCATCCATCCATCCATCCATCCATCCATCCATCCATCCATCCATCTATCTATCTATCTATCTATCTATCTATCTATCTATCTATCTATCTATCTATCTATCTATCTATCTATCTATCTATCTATCTATCTATCTATCTATCTATCTATCTATCTATCTATCTATCTATCTAGCTAGCTAGCTACTTTACTAGCTAACTAGCTAGCGATCTTACAATTTAACTAACTTTTATTCCAAGGACAAAATGTTTGTTTTTGTGTTTACTTTGACCTTTCCTTTCTATATCGTGAAGTAAATTTAGATAAAATTATCAAAATTCACTTTTTCTGGTATTACTTTGCTTCACATATTAACCAAATTAAACATAAGGTATCAACTTCGTCTATTTTTATCAAAATGACCTGATTCAAAGTTATAGTTTTTTCTTTCCAAGTCAGTCGATTCCAAAAAGGGGGTAACCATTTTTGAATTACTTTTCTTTCAACCGTTTTCCTAATTGTAATGATTTAAATTCTTTTCCGGGTTAAGTTTTTCGTGCTTTTTTATATTTCGTTTTCTTTTTCCTTTTTTTTTTGGGGGGGGGGGGGGGGGTTTGTTCATTTATTGGAACACTTCATCTATAGTTTAAATGCCTATCTCCACATTAAAAGAAACGATATTTTATCTTGTACATTTACATGTATTTGCGCTATACGATCGTTAAATTAAAATTTGAAATACATGCAAGGTGTACAAAAGAAATTGACTGACGTGTCGACGACATTAGTCCGGATTATAGATGACACGTCTTATATAACATGTAATTGTATCATCAAAAAGAAACGAAAATCGGATTTTATTGAGAATTCGTGAAAAGATCATTTAAATATCAGGAATTTATGGTATTCGCATATGAGTTTTCCATTGAAATCACGTTTTCGCGTTTTGACTGAACACTCCTCATATGCTGATGATAGATTAGAAATGTTGTAGTAGGCCTGAAAGCCAAATGCGGATTCGCCAATTAAAAAAAGGGAATAAAATAAATCGAACTGAAATCAATTTATAAACGGTAGAAACTATCTCTATATTGGCTACAATATAATATATGCTGAGCCTAGTAAGCTTAATCTGAAACATGTTTGTCCTTCGACCTTGGGGTTGTGAGATGTATCATCGGGTCGGTCAACACAAATCAACTCTTTGGGAAAATTCGTTACGACTTACCGATAAGAAGAAGGCCTTAGTGGGATGTGCACCCGGGGTTCGTATAAAATATCATTTTGTAATTCAATGTTTTATTAACGTGAAGAACTACAGAGAGCCATGGAGATGTGCTTCGGAGACAACGTTTTAACTGCAATTTTGTGCTAAGCTATATATTTATTTATTAGATGTGAAATATCTTTACTGTAATTCCAATCCTCGGGTATGAAGTTTTACAAATTTATATTTTGTTAGTTCTGCTGACCAAAGATCAGAGGAGCTTTAGCTATGACGGATTTCTAGAACCCCGGCCGCCTGTCGGTAAACAATCATTTATTTGAGAAATTCCACAAAGGATTTAATTGAAACTTTCTTATGGTGATTGTAGGGTCACAAGTCAATCTCTCCCTCGCTTTCTCTCACTCTCTCTTCCATTTTCTCTATCTTTCCTTTTTCCTTTCTTTCTCTTTTGTCTCTCTCACTCTTTCGCCCACTTTCCTCCATTTTGTTTTATATGAAATTAGGCATGCGTTTCATATTAAAACTGCAACCTATTTAAATATCAAGGTGGATAACTGTAGATGCTCGAGTTATAAACCGTTCAAGAGTTCTTTAGGAAAAAGAGAGCTGGAGACACAAAATTTGCTGCCAAATGGTTTGCTGCCAAATATTTGTCCGGTAGAATATCCCCAAATTTCGACAATATGTGGGAGGTCATGTGTCAAGGAACGCTGTAAAAATTGCAGCAAAATCCGTCCTTAATTGTATGCGGAGTTGCGTTTATACCATGAGCACGAACGGACAGACGTAGGGTCTACTGATGTCGAGACGGACAGGTAGACGGAAAATATTATACCCATATACTTTCACCTTTGGGGGCTAAAAATCCGAATGTAGGACGTTTTGGCCACGGACATTTTGGCCGGGACGTTTTTGCCACAATGTTTTTCAAAGTAGGACCTTTTCGCCAAATTTCTATAATATTGGTATAGGAATTTATGTTATTCTTTATTTGTTTCTTTTCATTGAACTTTATATACACAAAGGAAGTGTAGTTACTTAATAAAAATATTATACCTTTAACAAAATTGTGCGAGAAAAGAAGATAATTTCCATAAAAAATATATATTTTTGGCCAAATATTTAATTGAGATTTGAAGATGATTTTTTTTTAAGTTTTGCTTATATTAGATGATTAATAATTTTTTACTATGAAATATTTATTTATTTTAATATAGATACTATCCTATTTCTCATTCAATAATCAGGCTACAGTATGAGGGCTTTGGGGAGGGGGGGGGGGCTGCAGGGGGGATGGGGGGCTGATGGGAAAAATCTCTTCATCTCTATTAAATTGTTTTAATTATCGATTAAATGTTGAATATAGAATTCAACAAACTCGGTTTGATCTACATGTAGCTGTTCCTATTTTACATTTTGTTCATGAATTGGTTATCATTTGTATTCTTACATCACTAGTTGATAGATAAATTGAAATAATGATTATAGTCAAAGAAATGATCTTATTGTGCTTTTTGAAAATATTTTCATGTTGTTAACCCTATTTTGGCATATTATTTCTGAAAAAATATGTATAGATAATACACTTTGTAATGATATTTCAAAGTATTTTCAATTTATTTTTCATCATCTTTGTATCTATAGTAAAGAATTTTTTTTATTCTTCTTCAGATATACATGTATTAAGATATACTATTGAGCTAATCGTGCATTTTTCAGTCGCTATTGAATATAAACATTAAAAAAATTTCCACGTTTATTACTCAGATAAAGCATTAAAAGACTGTATGAATTATGTTTTGATAGTTACTTTTTCTGGTGATTTATAACCTCATTTTACGAAATATGGATCAAACCCCCGTATTTTATATATATTTGGCCAAAAGGTCCTACTTTGAAAAACGTCCGTGGCCAAAACGTCCTGGCCAAAATGTCCACGCCAAAACGTCCGTGGCCAAAACGTCCGTCCACCAAAATAATCCCACTATTGTGTTACATCATGAAACTCAAGTCAAACGAAGTTTTAATATTCAAATGTGAAGAACCCGTTCTCAGATTAAACCTTTTAAATTTTCTGAAATTTATTTCCTTTTCATTTTAGACCCAAGAATACGCTAGTATAGCAATTGTCTAATTAAATACGTAGATTTTTTCCTCTAATTTGATTAATTGAAGAGAAAAAATACGTATATATTACGTCCCCGATCTTTGTAAGAATGTGGTTTTAAGAATCGCTTTGAACAAAATACAGGATAATTCCGTTAATTTATCAGAAAATAGACATTTTTTTTTTGAAGAGAAAATGACTTTGAAATTAACAAGACGACTTAAAAAAAGACCGATGAGAAATCTATGATATACCTATTGAGCTGGCAAAACATCTATCGCCCCCAACCCCTTACACACGACCACATAGTTCAACCATTTGATAAACGAGACATAACTGTCTTGGATTATTTCCTCATCTAATTTCCAACCCTTTCGAAATATCTTTAAACAAATTGGATGTTCGGGGCATTTCAACTGTTTTGACCATTAATTACAATGTATTAACAATAAATTCAAAGGGAACAACAAAAGAAGTTTACAAAGGGTAAAAAAAGAAGGTGATAAAATTGGTAATCAATTGCTTGAGTGCCGCTTTTATAATCACATTGTATATTCCATGTTGATTGCAAGATACACACATGCAAAGGTTTGTATTGATTTTTACATTCGATTTCCTTATCAAGAACAGTTTTATACATTAGGCAAAAAAGGACGATTTGGTCAATACCAAAGTGTCTATCCTACCTAAACCACGTGTACTGCGCAGACTAAATAGGGTCGGAACTTAATGCACATTGCCAACCTTCATTAATCTAGAATGATCATTTTGGGTAACCACCATTTTACCATCCTGTGAAAGCATTTAAAACAATTAAACATTTAAAAATTAAAATATTTTTTATTCTAAAATGCTTTTTGACAATTAACCAATTCGAAATGATAGACCAAGATTTATTTACTTATCTGAAATTATTAATTAGCGTAAGAAATTATCATTCGGAATACTATTTTAAATTTCTATCTTGCTAAAAAACCCATTGATAAAAGATAGAACGATCTTTCTTATGAGCAAATAAGTTTGGTAGTTTTGTTGCGAAATAAAAGCGGATCAAAATTTTCAAATAGTGAAAGCAAACTACTGTAAAAAGGGAAAATGCAGATTTTTTTATTTAATTCCAAATTGTTGCAGTAATATTTTTATGCACATACGTTCCCTTTTCCATTCTTTTTTTTTTTTCAATTATAATATATATTATTAATATTATTCTTTTTTTTTTTTTTTTTGCGTGTGAAAGTTTATTACTCTGATATTTTTCAACGTTCAATATTATTCAGAAGAACTTATTTACAGTAGTGTATATGCGCAATGTATATTGGGTAAACGTGACCAATGATGGTAACTGTCATACTTGGAATAAACATAGTGATTAACCCCCTAGGGGGATAAAGAGCTACACAATAAACTTATCACTTAACTGGATCTGTTAAGCAATAATTAAGGGAAGAAATAGATGAACCGTCTTGAGACGGATCGAACCGCTTTGGAATACCAAGAAATTCCAAAACGGATCGATATTCCAAAGCGGTTTATAACATCGTTTTTATCTGTTTATAGGGGACTCGTTTGATAAATTCGGTATTCATTGACCATTCATTCAGTATCTTCTAATTATTCATTGATTTATAAATGAGCCTGTGTATTACATTTCCAACAATTATACATGTGCGCGAGTTGCAATCATAAAGCAGCCTAGACAGTCACAATTAATAAATTACAGTGTAATTAAAAGATTGTCAGTCTGTCTTGAGATACTTTGAGGCCTTGTCTTTGCAGATGCACAGGCTGGCCAGAGTCTTTGCTTGGGGCACATTTAAAATTGCTGGAAACGTCACACACAGACTAAAATTCAATCGCAGCTGAGTGACAAACTGGACAGGAACCAGACAAAATTTAGGCCTTTATTGTTGTAATAACAATAAAATAACTATCAAATTCTTTGATGACACGTTTTATCATCATACAATCGCATCTTGGTTTCATGGAGCGTCAATCTTCGAAAAAAGTTTCGGTGGCTGTCCCATGCCGCCCCAGTACAAATCTTTATTTAAAATAACATTTTGTGATTGCAAGGCAACTATTTAACCCAACAAACTCAAATTCGTCTTTGAAATAAATCTACTTACGAAAATATTATACAAGACTCCCCTAAATATAACGGGGACGAATATACTTCGTCGATGACGTAGGCTAGTACATGGCATAGGTTAACAAGAGCTTCGCAGAGCGGCGCATATACGCCCGAAGGGGCTTGCAGTAACCTTGGCTTGTCAGTAACGTGAGCTTCAATGAAAGCTTAAAAATGCAAACAGACGGACAGACGACTGGGGCTATAACATAGTATTGCACTATGAGTTTAAATTGAAATGGTTTTATGCACAACTAAACACCAGTCATTTTGCAAGTTTCAGTTCATTCGAAATTAAAGTGTAAGTCAAGTTGCTCATAAAAGAATTGTGAATCTCAATTAATTCAAGGGCAGATAATACAAGAAAAATCCGTGCTTTTTGAATTTCTGAAGTCTTATGCTCAACTTAATATCATGGACACATTGTTGCAAGATTCAGTTCAACCCAATTAAATTTGTAGGAGTTGTGCACACACACACACACACACACACACACACACACACACACACAAAATCTGTAATTTTAAGCTATTTTGTTAAGTAAAAGGCAGATAAATCATGCGCTACTTTAGATATGTTTTTTTAGTTCTAAGCACAAATAGACAACCCACAGAGTCATTATGACAAGTTTCAGTTCATTTCCATTCAAAATGTAGGAGAAAAGGAGCCCACAAAAAGTTTGTTTTTCATGCAATTCAAGGTCAGATAATTCAAGATAACTCAAGAATGACAGGAACATTTTGAATTAAACAAGTCTAATGCAAAACGAGACATCATAGGAAGTAATTGTGTCAATCAAGTTTCAGCCCATTGAAAGTAAAGGAGCAGCCCCCCCCCCCCCCCCCAAAAAAAAAAAAAAAAAATAACCGTGATTTTTGTTCAATTCATGGGCAGATAATTCAAGATGATTCCAAGAAGGAGTGGAGCGATTTGAATTTCAAAAGTAGTATGCACAACGAGACATCAAAAAGATTAATTGCGTCTAGTTTCAGGTCATATCCATTGATAGTTTAGGAGGAGTTCCGCACACAAATAACAGTGAATTTTGTTTGATTTAAGGGAAGATAATTCAACATTACTCAGGAATAACTTGAACGATTTGAATTTTATAGGTCTTATGCACATAGGCATCATAGGGAATATTGTGCAAACTTTCAGCTCATTCCCATTGAAAGTTTAGGAGGATTTGCGGACACAAAAAACAGTGACTTTTGTTCAATTCAAGGGGAGATAAATTAAGAGTTCTCAGGAATGGCTGGAGCGATTTGAATTTCAAAGGTCTTATGCACAACTAGACATCAAAGGAAGTAATTGTGTCCATTCCCATTGATAGTTTAGGATGAGTTACGCATACAAAAATTGTTTTCGTCCGGACAGACGGACGGACGACCGTGACCAAAACATAATACGATCCTTCGGGCATATAAAATATAGACATATGTGGTGAACAAAAGCGATTATTGTTAAATCAAATTTACTTTACTTGATTGAGGATCATTTTGGAGACAGTAGCTTTGCATCTTATCTGTGTTCATTTTTAGGTGGACGAACAGAATTACAGACAGAAAACAAGAGGCCGGAGGGGGCAGTATCGCTCCACTGGCAGTAATGGCCTTGTTGATGAGAATTCATCACTTAGATAAGACATCATCTGTTTGTAAGCAGATAATCATCATTTGTACAAGAAGGCTCATTTAGTCCGTGATCTGAAATAATATTTCCAAGCAGCTTTAACGTGCCCATTTGAAAAGCATTCCCTAAATATCATTCTTGTGAAGATTTGTTAAATTCTGGCCTAAAGTTTCACAGAAGATTATTTAGAACAAAATAATAAGGAGCTATTTTTCTGTGACATGGCAGCCTGTAAATCCAATCTTATCAATCTAATCTTAATTTAAGTAAGAAATCTTTAAGAGCATGCCATAAGCATCACTCTTGTAAGGTTTTGTTGAATTAAGAACAATAGTTTGAGAGAAGAAATAGAGGATAATCGTTTGTTTAAGTGTAAGATCGATTTATATTTCATTGAGTGAACAACAAAAACTATACTTTCACGAGTGGCAGAGCCACGAGTGAAAATAAAGCTTTTGTTTTTCACGAAATGAAATATTAATCGATCTTACTCGAAAAACAAACGATTATTCTATTTCTTTAATGCAAAAATGAGACAAAATGTGAAATTTCTAGGATATATTTTCGTAAAGCGCATCATTTTGCGCGTGATTGCTATGCAGCGTTCATTGTGACGTCACTTATTTCGCCCCGCATAGATGACGTCAGATAGGATGAAATGCACAAAAGAAGGGTATAAGTTTTTGATAATTTCACTGCTTTTGCGGTGAGTTTATCAAGTGATAATCTACCGTTATATCTCGATAAACCACCGAAAAGCATTAAAGAATTTTCCATATTTCATAAAATTGGGCAGTGACACGACAGCGCGTAGAGCCCATGTCATCAGTCCAATAAATATTTTGTTAAAAGCATCTAAAAGGGCATGTTCTTAGAACCTGTGAAGTTTAGAGAAATTAGAACAGAAGTTTCAGAGAAGAATATTTTTTTTTATATTTCGTCACACGTGATCATTTTCAGTGACGCCTGATCCTGTTGAGCCTATGTCATCAGCCCGATCAGAATTTCACCAACAAATCTATAAGAGCATATTCTAAGCATCTTTCCTGTGAACCTTGGTCGAATTCTGAACAGTCGTTCCAGAGAATAAGCTTTTTCATTTTTCATCACACTGAACCATTTTTTCAGTGACGCAGCAGCCTGTACAGCCTATGTTGTCAGTCCGATCAGAATTTCACGAACAAATCTGAAAGAGCATGTTTTAAGGATCATATCTGTGAAGTTTGGTTGAATTCTGAACAGGCGTTTCAGAGAGGAAGCTTTTTTATATTTCATTAGATGGGAACATTTTTGAGTGATGAGGCAGCCTGTAGAGCCCACGTTATCACCCCAATCAGAATTTCACGAACAAATCTGAAAGAGCATGTTCTAGGCATCATTCTTGTGAAGTTTGATTAAATTCTGAACAGCAGTTTCAAAGAAGATGATTGTTTTCTTTATCATCACATGAAACCACTTTACTGTGACACGGCAGCCTGTAGAGTCTATGTGATCAGCTCGATCAGATATATGCGAACAAATCTGAAAGAGAATATTCTAACCATCATTCTTGTGAAGTTTGGTTTAATTCTGAGCAGTAGTTTCAGAGAAGAAGATTTTTCTTTATGTTTCGTCACACGTCATCAATTTCAGTGACGCGGCACCTTGTCACCAGACCGATCAGAATTTTACGAACAAATTTGAAATAGCATGTCCCAATTATTATTCCTGTGAACTTTGGTTGAATTCTGGCAAGTAGTTTCAGAGAAGAAGATGCTTAAAAAAAGTTAACGGACGGACGCACTAACGTCGGACACCAGGCCATGACATAAGCTTCGCTGGTCTTAGTCCTGTGGAGCTCAAGAAAAGAATTAAAATAAGAAAAATAGCGATGGCAATTACTAAAACAATATTTAAAAAGACTAATTTATAATTATAAACCGCTTTCTATTTTACACGGGATCTATAGGTAGATTTTGCACCGTGAGCCGTGAAGTCCACTTATAACGGTTAAATTCCCGTGCTATTCTTTCAAAATAGATAAAGCAGGTCTAAACAAAACCTTTATAGTCGTCAATCATAAGCCATCAAGCAGCTAACTTTGTAGTTATATGTATAGGATAGAAAACGAGAGTCGTGGTATACATTTTCTGTATTTTTCACCCGAACCTCTGAACAACAAAAAATAGTAATCCTCGCTTTGGTAAATTACTGTAAATATGAGTAAAAATGCTGAAATTACTTATGAATCTATTTCCGTTACCTATAGCAGATCTTTTGCATTTTTTGCGACTGTAAAATTCTTTTGGAAAAAGGCGCTCATATAAAATGCTCGTCATATTTTTGCAATGGCGCGGCACACAAAACCTGTCGAGATTCACGTGCATGACATACTACCATCGTATATCTGTAAATACAACGCTCGGAGTTGTATCTGTGATTTATACTTTTGAAATACTGTTCTCTGATTGGCGAATTCGCTCTAAGCGTGGTCTAAGATACAAATTACCTTTCAAATGAAACGTATTGCTTGTCTAAAAACTTAAGGTTTACTCATTCATGCACATTCAAGGTTGAAGGAAGTTATCACTTTCTGTTCCTATCGTAGGCTTTTTCAAATATACCCGATAAACCTATTGTTATGGACTCAAAGCCTACGTCAGGGCTCAGTTTTGAAAATACACCTATAACTGTGTTTGTATTTTTGTATATCTTAGCTACAAACACTAACACCCGGGGTAACCCGGTGCAGGGAAATCGGAGGATACCAGAATTTGGAGGTAAACAAAGAAAGACAGATGTAACACAAGTCTGTTTTTTTTAACTATTTATCATTAAAAAACAAAACAATCAGGATGCTGCAAAGTTTCAAACATTGAGTCAAGTAATCAAACGATGCAATTATGATAAGAGATGAAAGATGTCATTTATGTTTAAATGAAAAGATTGAATTTAATTTAGAGAGTCGTGATAAATTTAATTCAAACAACACAATATGTTCAGAATCATTGACAAACCATGCATAAATTTCAAAGACTTAAACTGCATTAAAAAAATAAGGTATATTCTCAAAGAAATTTTTTTTAAACTATAAAATATGTAGAAAAATATCAATGTTTGGAGGAAATCAAAATTGGAAGTGTCACATTTTATGATACTGGGTACTATGAGGCAAGATGCTGGGAGTTAAGAGTAAGTCGATTTAAAGATAGTGGTGAACTTAGACGATAATCGCACTGCAGTCATTTTAAATCGTACATCTTTTAAGCTTGTACAACTAGTTACATGGTGAAATTGACATTCATTTCAATCAAAACCATTCTAAATTGCTCACACAGCACTCCACTCATTCATTCCAAACATTCACTCAAAAGCATTCAAAAACGCTCCAAAATCAATAAAAAGATAAGATCAACATCTTTATTCAAAATAAATTAAGCTAGTGTAAAAATGCTTTTTCACTAACATAATTGAAATTAAATGAGTCGCTGGTTCTTAAGAAGATGGGAAGCTATTTATAGAACTTATATGCATGTCATCCTGAACAAAATTAGCGATATTGGAGGATTAATCCCCTTATATTTCACTGAAGAGCCATTCATCCTAGTGATTCAATTTCTTTCCAAAATTATTCGCCTTGTCAATTTGACGATGCTGCTACATTTAAGAATTAGTTATAAAGATACTTTGTAGTAATGTGTTTAGAAAAAAGACATACAAGGAATCACCCGGAGCTTTGCACCAGAAAACATTCATCAAAACAAAGGGTAAAACAGCATTGATACAGTGCTGACAACAATGTCGAATGCCTGATCTGGTCTAGGCTGTCATAATTTCCATTGTTATGCATGTATTGGTTAGAGTGGTTCAAATCCGAAGAAACTTTTGGTTTGCAATCTGTCAATCTATTTTTTGTCTGTCTTTCCGTTCATGAGCCCTGGGATTCCGTTTACATGTCTTTTCCGATCCGTTGAATTTTATGGAAGCCATGGATGCTGGACATGAAGAAAACTTTGATATGGCAATTTAAGTTACTTTTTTTCCTAATCGTTTGTATGTACTAAATATATTTTTGATACAAACGTTCGCAATTTAATGGGTCACAGAACAAGTTTCGGTTTAGATCCAGCCCATTAATTTTTGAGTAAGATACGGATGTTGGACTTATGAAATTTATTATTTTGTCGGTAGGGGAAATTGTGTTGCCAGAGAAGAGTGCTCCGTGTAAAGCAACAAATACGCCACAATGGAATTGAAAATAATATTCAATCAAAATATTGATCAATGTTTAATGTCGTCAATACATGATCAATCATGTATTATCAATTCGGCAGTATTATTGTAAGTAAACTTTATTTAAAACTTTTTCAAAATTATTGTCAATAGTATTGCCAAATAAAATTAATCATTTAGGGGCATCTTAAAATAATTATTATTATCCGCGACAAGAGGTAACCGTAAAGTAGTATCATTTTGTCTCGGTCCGTCTGTACGTCTATTCATTTGCATTGATATCGTTTGGCTAGGTGCATGTTGTCACAGTTTGTCGGCATGTGAGGGTAAATGGGGGTATAAATGTTAAAAACTTGTTTGTTCAACCCCTTCTACATTTATGGATGGATTTGCGTTAAACCTTGAACGGAATGTCATATGGTTATGTGCACATTATCGCGCTTTTTGTAATAGTACGCCACGTCATGAAAAAACTGGCCAATAAAATGATTTAGTTTACGCAACTCTCTAATACTTCTGGGTGGATTTAAATGAAACTTTCACAGAATGTTCCTGATTATTTAACCATGAAGTATTATTGCACTTTGATAATGTTTTGACGTGAATAAAAACGCTACAGTCATAAAGAAAGGGCAAATATTTACAATCGGCGAATTTCAAGTTAAAAATATTCAATCATATTGAAAACTAACTCGATGTACTTCAGAAGAGGCAATATCTATTTTTCTTTTAAAACTAAAGATAAAGAGTAGTTATCCAGCTTCCAAAATTTTTATCCTTCATTCAGGGAAATCACCAGTTTTGACTACATGGACTGGAACATGAAGCGCTTTATCTATTGCTAATTGAACGTTGCAAATTGAACAAAAGGTTAGATAAAACACCACTCCTCTATTCCGGAAGGGCAACTGCTCATTCATTAACACTATAAGGCCTATAAAAAACGGTTACGAAAAAGGCGCAACGCACGGAAGA
Source organism: Fragum whitleyi (assembly GCA_948146395.1). Classification (NCBI taxonomy): domain Eukaryota; kingdom Metazoa; phylum Mollusca; class Bivalvia; order Cardiida; family Cardiidae; genus Fragum; species Fragum whitleyi. The sequence continues at coordinate 26,702,497 of OX411548.1, read as the reverse complement.
GATTGTGATAAGTACATAACGGCTGAGCTTTATCTCCAAGAAAGAAGAGGCAAAAGGCCTTCTATGGACATCGAGGCTTGACCAATGTTGAGACCCTGAGATCTCCAATGCGATTTCTAACAATATTTCGGCTGACTGATTGTCCATATTCCCCAGTGAGAATTTTCCCAGACACCTTGTTATCACATACCAATTACGTCATTGACGTTATCCGATGAAGTTTCCGTGCCGTACAGGCGTCACAAGCGGCCCACCTTGGCCTAACCTACCGGATTATCTCTTGCTAGCGTGTCTAAGATGCAATAATTTAAGAAGTGTGAGCATAATCAATTTTCATGTTGAAAAACGTTTTTCCGGGATTGATCTCATTTCAAGATGTGATGACAATAATTCCTATGTTAACTTTGCAACAAAACATGTCGGATTTTTTTTTAATCATCTTGCGTGAAACACTTTCATATCGAATGTTCAAGACACACGTGTAATTTCGTTTCGAAAAAATAATGTAAGGAAGAAGCACGGGATGTTCTGAAACCTAGATATCCCTTTTAATGTTAAGGCTTTTGGAAGTTCACGTCAACGAAATATTTTCATTTGGACACGTGTAAATAGAGTTTTATTAAAGCTAGCCTATAGTTTCATGGTGTAAAATGCCTACAAAAAAAGACAAAAAAGACCAATTTTTCACTGAGGCGTTTTTTCTTCACGTCACTATAGTATAACTCAAAACATGTAATACAACGCATTCTATAACTTTTATTACTGTAATCCATTGAATACAAAAATGAACAATGCAATATGAAATGCAATTATAAGTATTTGTATCACGTGTAACTTGCCTTTAACATATATAAGTAGGCCTAGCTACTCTGCGTAAAATATAAAAACGGCGAATGCAACATAACGAATAAAGGTATAAAGTGATTATAGTCACTAAATGTAAGTCTTCTCCATACATTGCAAAATACTTCGATCTCTTCTTCGACCAGAAATAACAACCTCCTTTTTTATACATTTTCGACGCAAGCTAGATACACAATGATGGAGTGAAACAGATTCAATACAAAACATTCAACAGTGTCCCGCGTCATAGCAAGGTACTGGATGTCCAGCCAAAAAAAAACTCCAGACAAGTTGACTATGAAGAACAGAACAGTCCATCATCCGTGAACTTCGCACAGTCTATACAAAATGATAGTATATTCTACATAAATCTATGTATCAAGTACAGTTTCATTGAACGTTCACGTATCATTTGACGTGCTCGCTAGAACTGATTAAATCCTGTATTCTTTTCCCTCCACGAACTGCAGGCTGTCGTCATAGCGCAGTTGGAAGCGTACCGGACTGTCAATCTAGAGGTCCCGGGTTCGATCCCCGACGGCGGCACTCATTTTTTCCGACTTTTTGTCTCCCACCATTGGGTCAATAATCGTATACCTATGCGGGATAGCTGCTGGAGGCTAGGAAAATATGTAGTGGTAGTACTAGTGTTAAAAATACCAGGAATCCATTGTTCGGTGCTCCAGCCGCCGCGATATAACTGAAAATATGTTTGAAAGCGGCGTAAAACCCCATTCAAACAAACAATTCCACGACCTACATGTGCATTCTGGTTGGTAAGAATATCAAAACAACTTCATAACAATTTACCTTTAGCTGAGGCGAAGCAAGAAAACAGCCTTTTCCGCTGAAATATCGTAATGCGGAAAATTTGATTTCCATAGACTGAGGCGCGCTGGTTACGAAAACGATTAAAATTAATTAAATAAATTTAGCTAATAAATGTTATCATTTTAGTATTGTTATCACAATTTCTCATATTATATAAAAGACGGTCTGTCTTCTACATTTTAAAAGATGCGTGCATGTATAGCAATAGTGACTTTACTCAACCATATCAACCATATCTTCCTTCACAACGAGAAATGAGCCTGTGACATTTTCAACAATTTGAAATGTTGTTGAGGTTCAAACATAGAGAGGCATAGACAGCCACAAACTCTTAAATTAAAGTTACCTCGTGATCTGCAGATACGTTAAGACCTTATTAATCTACATAGCACTAGTGAAGACTGGTCAGACTGTGCGGATGTACGGACTTGCTAGAGTCTTTGCTTTTAAGCATATTTCAAATAGTTGGACATCTTATGCACAGGCTCAAATAAGTCGGCACACCATTGTTCGGCCCAAATACCAAAGCCGCTAGTTTTACGCTGCACTTTCGATATTTTTTGTCAAAAAGTGGCCACTTTTCTCATCTGATTGCACGTTTTGCAAAGAAATATTACCTTATTTACCCAAAACCAGGATTGGTTCAAAGAATTTTCTCCTAATTTGTTGTAAGTGATAAAAATGATACAATAATTCTAACCCAATGCACGTTAAAAGATACTTCAAATCTTTATTACATCGTCATCTACACCTTCTTCCACCCAATCAGCAATTCAAGTTTACTCAATATTAGAGTTCCCAGTATCAATCCTCTAAACTCTCTGCATCATTTATTGAAGTTACTCTTAATTCTTAGTATCCGAAAGAAACCATACATTGAGACATTGTTCACACAAAAACAAGTTTTACTTTCACACACCAATGAAAAAGGACAGCGCGTAATGACGAAAAATGACCAAATTTTATATCTGATCTGTCGGTGTATTAGAAATGTTCCAAAGATGGGCAAAATTTGACTGCAAAATGACATCGCCATGCTAGAAATACGCAATTTCAACTTTTAAGATATGACACACTGTTTATTTGCTTAAGAACGACTAGAAAGTGATTACATACCGTTTCTTAGCTACAGACGACAACCGCCTAAAGAAGTAAACACATCCGATCTTGCCTTTAAATGGAATAATCAATAAAGAAATGCAGACCTGTTTTGCATCTGTCTTTCTTTGTTTACCTCTAATTTCTGGTATCCTCCTATTTCCCTGCATCGGGTTAACCTGGGTGACTAATTGAGGATGTAGAAAGCTCGTTTATCCAGCGTTCTGGAGAATGGAGTCCGGAGTCATCCCTTTTCATTGTAAACAAATTCGATTTAGTGCCTGACGGAGAAAAAGAAGACTTTATAGAGGATGTCAAGAATCAATTGCTTAGAAAATGGCCAAGAATTAACGAGATGAACATCGTCTTCATGTCTGCACAAGAAAATGTAAGAACGCCTTGTATTTTTCTCAAGCTTGATTAATATATCTTTATAAAGAATGGGTCGGTGTTTTCAAAAGTCCTTAAGAAGACACTCTTCGTTGAACATGTTACTTTTCTAATAGTAACTCACTCTATTTTACAGTATAAATTCTAAGCATCTTTCCTGTGAACCTTGGTTAAATTCTTAACAGTTGTTCCAGAGAATAAGCTTTTTCATTTTTCATCACACTGAACCATTTTTCAGTGACGCAGCAGCCTGTACAACCTATGTTGTCAGTCCGATCAGAATTTCACGAACAAATCTATAAGAGCATGTTCTAAGCATCATATCTGTGAAGTTTGGTTGAATTCTGAACAGGCTTTTCAGAGAAGAAGTTTTTTTTTTATATTTCATTAGATGGGACCATTTTTGAGTGATGCGGCAGCCCGTAGAGCAAACGTTATCACCCCAATGAAAATTTTACGTACAAATTTGAAAGAGTGTGAAGTTCTGAAATTCTGAACAGCAGTTCCAAAGAAGATGATTGTTTTCTTTATCATCACATGAAACCACTTTACTGTGACACGGCAGCCTGTAGAGTCTATGTGATCAGCTCGATCAGATATATGCGAACAAATCTGAAAGAGAATATTCTAACCATCATTCTTGTGAAGTTTGGTTTAATTCTGAGCAGTAGTTTCAGAGAAGAAGATTTTTCTTTATGTTTCGTCACACGTCATCAATTTCAGTGACGCGGCACCTTGTCACCAGACCGATCAGAATTTTACGAACAAATTTGAAATAGCATGTCCCAATTATTATTCCTGTGAACTTTGGTTGAATTCTGGCAAGTAGTTTCAGAGAAGAAGATGCTTAAAAAAAGTTAACGGACGGACGCACTAACGTCGGACACCAGGCCATGACATAAGCTTCGCTGGTCTTAGTCCTGTGGAGCTCAAGAAAAGAATTAAAATAAGAAAAATAGCGATGGCAATTACTAAAACAATATTTAAAAAGACTAATTTATAATTATAAACCGCTTTCTATTTTACACGGGATCTATAGGTAGATTTTGCACCGTGAGCCGTGAAGTCCACTTATAACGGTTAAATTCCCGTGCTATTCTTTCAAAATAGATAAAGCAGGTCTAAACAAAACCTTTATAGTCGTCAATCATAAGCCATCAAGCAGCTAACTTTGTAGTTATATGTATAGGATAGAAAACGAGAGTCGTGGTATACATTTTCTGTATTTTTCACCCGAACCTCTGAACAACAAAAAATAGTAATCCTCGCTTTGGTAAATTACTGTAAATATGAGTAAAAATGCTGAAATTACTTATGAATCTATTTCCGTTACCTATAGCAGATCTTTTGCATTTTTTGCGACTGTAAAATTCTTTTGGAAAAAGGCGCTCATATAAAATGCTCGTCATATTTTTGCAATGGCGCGGCACACAAAACCTGTCGAGATTCACGTGCATGACATACTACCATCGTATATCTGTAAATACAACGCTCGGAGTTGTATCTGTGATTTATACTTTTGAAATACTGTTCTCTGATTGGCGAATTCGCTCTAAGCGTGGTCTAAGATACAAATTACCTTTCAAATGAAACGTATTGCTTGTCTAAAAACTTAAGGTTTACTCATTCATGCACATTCAAGGTTGAAGGAAGTTATCACGTTCTGTTCCTATCGTAGGCTTTTTCAAATATACCCGATAAACCTATTGTTATGGACTCAAAGCCTACGTCAGGGCTCAGTTTTGAAAATACACCTATAACTGTGTTTGTATTTTTGTATATCTTAGCTACAAACACTAACACCCGGGGTAACCCGGTGCAGGGAAATCGGAGGACACCAGAATTTGGAGGTAAACAAAGAAAGACAGATGTAACACAAGTCTGTTTTTTTAACTATTTATCATTAAAAAACAAAACAATCAGGATGCTGCAAAGTTTCAAACATTGAGTCAAGTAATCAAACGATGCAATTATGATAAGAGATGAAAGATGTCATTTATGTTTAAATGAAAAGATTGAATTTAATTTAGAGAGTCGTGATAAATTTAATTCAAACAACACAATATGTTCGGAATCATTGACAAACCATGCATAAATTTCAAAGACTTAAACTGCATTAAAAAAATAAGGTATATTCTCAAAGAAATTTTTTTTAAACTATAAAATATGTAGAAAAATATCAATGTTTGGAGGAAATCAAAATTGGAAGTGTCACATTTTATGATACTGGGTACTATGAGGCAAGATGCTGGGAGTTAAGAGTAAGTCGATTTAAAGATAGTGGTGAACTTAGACGATAATCGCACTGCAGTCATTTTAAATCGTACATCTTTTAAGCTTGTACAACTAGTTACATGGTGAAATTGACATTCATTTCAATCAAAACCATTCTAAATTGCTCACACAGCACTCCACTCATTCATTCCAAACATTCACTCAAAAGCATTCAAAAACGCTCCAAAATCAATAAAAAGATAAGATCAACATCTTTATTCAAAATAAATTAAGCTAGTGTAAAAATGCTTTTTCACTAACATAATTGAAATTAAATGAGTCGCTGGTTCTTAAGAAGATGGGAAGCTATTTATAGAACTTATATGCATGTCATCCTGAACAAAATTAGCGATATTGGAGGATTAATCCCCTTATATTTCACTGAAGAGCCATTCATCCTAGTGATTCAATTTCTTTCCAAAATTATTCGCCTTGTCAATTTGACGATGCTGCTACATTTAAGAATTAGTTATAAAGATACTTTGTAGTAATGTGTTTAGAAAAAAGACATACAAGGAATCACCCGGAGCTTTGCACCAGAAAACATTCATCAAAACAAAGGGTAAAACAGCATTGATACAGTGCTGACAACAATGTCGAATGCCTGATCTGGTCTAGGCTGTCATAATTTCCATTGTTATGCATGTATTGGTTAGAGTGGTTCAAATCCGAAGAAACTTTTGGTTTGCAATCTGTCAATCTATTTTTTGTCTGTCTTTCCGTTCATGAGCCCTGGGATTCCGTTTATATGTCTTTTCCGATCCGTTGAATTTTATGGAAGCCATGGATGCTGGACATGAAGAAAACTTTGATATGGCAATTTAAGTTACTTTTTTTCCTAATCGTTTGTATGTACTAAGTATATTTTTGATACAAACGTTCGCAATTTAATGGGTCACAGAACAAGTTTCGGTTTAGATCCAGCCCATTAATTTTTGAGTAAGATACGGATGTTGGACTTATGAAATTTATTATTTTGTCGGTAGGGGAAATTGTGTTGCCAGAGAAGAGTGCTCCGTGTAAAGCAACAAATACGCCACAATGGAATTGAAAATAATATTCAATCAAAATATTGATCAATGTTTAATGTCGTCAATACATGATCAATCATGTATTATCAATTCGGCAGTATTATTGTAAGTAAACTTTATTTAAAACTTTTTCAAAATTATTGTCAATAGTATTGCCAAATAAAATTAATCATTTAGGGGCATCTTAAAATAATTATTATTATCCGCGACATGAGGTAACCGTTAAGTACACTACTCCAATCTTCTAACTACACCGATCGGAAATTTCTATAAAACTTATTTAGAAATGGGACCAGAGTGAAAAAAATGTATGAAATATATAGGATAACTACTTTTTCAAGATGACGTTTACTGAATTTATCAAAGCTTACAGATTCGTTGCAGTTTAAAGCACTTTAATCACCCAGGGGTCGACAGACAAATTAACAAACCGACAGTGTCATGTTCGAACTCTGTGTATTCAATTTAAATTTGACAGCACTGTGTCCGAAAGGGTGTAAAGTTATGACGCAGCCATTGAGTGGTCGAATTCCACCCTTTTCCTGATAATCAAAAGTTTTCCTGACTTTCCCTTTTGAATATTTCCCCACCCACCAACATTTGCCAGAGCGCTTTTCGGACTATTGCTTTTAATGAGTTGAGTGGTATATTTACTGTATACAGCCATATTGCAGACGCGTTGAGCACCTAAAAATGAGTTCCTGACATTCCTACCCTAATACAATAATAGTACATATTCCGATCCTCGAGCGTCTTGAACACCCTAGACCACTGTTTTCATCTTATCGAGAGGCAAATGAACATTTAGATCACCTTAAAGTATGAAGCCGTCGACTCAGTCGAGTCAAGATGTTGACACCGTGATTCGCAGGCTATCGCTCTACTGGTGGCTGTACGTCAGTTGTCTGCAGAGGATTTCAAGAGAGTCTCGGAATTGTAATGGCTTTGACAAAACGATCGCATTGTAAATGTGAGCAGAAGTTTCGTCTACATGCACTCTGTGTGCGATGCTAAATATAACTTTATAACCTTATCAGATCCTTGTCGACTGGCCATCCATTACATGCATTAACATGTGGAGCAACTTCAGACTAGATCGATAGTCTTTTCTCTGTCTTCTACTGATACCTGAACAATAATTGTTTGTTTTTTCGGACTCTTATTCGCAAGCTACACATTGCTTATCCAACTTTACTACTGAAAAAATAACTCAGGATGCACGTGAGCCATTGCTGTTTTCAAGCTCCTCTGTGTAAACAAGAAACGAAAACACGATGACACGCTACAATTAGCAACAATCAAAAGTCCTTAAAGTGGGAGGGCCTTAGCAAAAGTTAAAATGAGATCGGGTGATGTATGTGAGAATAGTCCGGATCTTAAAACGGTGTAGTTAGAACATTGGCCAAGTGTAGTTTCATTTTGTCTCGGTCCGTCTGTACGTCTATTCATTTGCATTGATATCGTTTGGCTAGGTGCATGTTGTCACAGTTTGTCGGCATGTGAGGGTAAATGGGGGTATAAATGTTAAAAACTTGTTTGTTCAACCCCTTCTACATTTATGGATGGATTTGCGTTAAACCTTGAACGGAATGTCATATGGTTATGTGCACATTATCGCGCTTTTTGTAATAGTACGCCACGTCATGAAAAAACTGGCCAATAAAATGATTTAGTTTACGCAACTCTCTAATACTTCTGGGTGGATTTAAATGAAACTTTCACAGAATGTTCCTGATTATTTAACCATGAAGTATTATTGCACTTTGATAATGTTTTGACGTGAATAAAAACGCTACAGTCATAAAGAAAGGGCAAATATTTACAATCGGCGAATTTCAAGTTAAAAATATTCAATCATATTGAAAACTAACTCGATGTACTTCAGAAGAGGCAATATCTATTTTTCTTTTAAAACTAAAGATAAAGAGTAGTTATCCAGCTTCCAAAATTTTTATCCTTCATTCAGGGAAATCACCAGTTTTGACTACATGGACTGGAACATGAAGCGCTTTATCTATTGCTAATTGAACGTTGCAAATTGAACAAAAGGTTAGATAAAACACCACTCCTCTATTCCGGAAGGGCAACTGCTCATTCATTAACACTATAAGGCCTATAAAAAACGGTTACGAAAAAGGCGCAACGCACGGAAGAGATTGTGATAAGTACATAACGGCTGAGCTTTATCTCCAAGAAAGAAGAGGCAAAAGGCCTTCTATGGACATCGAGGCTTGACCAATGTTGAGACCCTGAGATCTCCAATGCGATTTCTAACAATATTTCGGCTGACTGATTGTCCATATTCCCCAGTGAGAATTTTCCCAGACACCTTGTTATCACATACCAATTACGTCATTGACGTTATCCGATGAAGTTTCCGTGCCGTACAGGCGTCACAAGCGGCCCACCTTGGCCTAACCTACCGGATTATCTCTTGCTAGCGTGTCTAAGATGCAATAATTTAAGAAGTGTGAGCATAATCAATTTTCATGTTGAAAAACGTTTTTCCGGGATTGATCTCATTTCAAGATGTGATGACAATAATTCCTATGTTAACTTTGCAACAAAACATGTCGGATTTTTTTTTAATCATCTTGCGTGAAACACTTTCATATCGAATGTTCAAGACACACGTGTAATTTCGTTTCGAAAAAATAATGTAAGGAAGAAGCACGGGATGTTCTGAAACCTAGATATCCCTTTTAATGTTAAGGCTTTTGGAAGTTCACGTCAACGAAATATTTTCATTTGGACACGTGTAAATAGAGTTTTATTAAAGCTAGCCTATAGTTTCATGGTGTAAAATGCCTACAAAAAAGACAAAAAAGACCAATTTTTCACTGAGGCGTTTTTTCTTCACGTCACTATAGTATAACTCAAAACATGTAATACAACGCATTCTATAACTTTTATTACTGTAATCCATTGAATACAAAAATGAACAATGCAATATGAAATGCAATTATAAGTATTTGTATCACGTGTAACTTGCCTTTAACATATATAAGTAGGCCTAGCTACTCTGCGTAAAATATAAAAACGGCGAATGCAACATAACGAATAAAGGTATAAAGTGATTATAGTCACTAAATGTAAGTCTTCTCCATACATTGCAAAATACTTCGATCTCTTCTTCGACCAGAAATAACAACCTCCTTTTTTATACATTTTCGACGCAAGCTAGATACACAATGATGGAGTGAAACAGATTCAATACAAAACATTCAACAGTGTCCCGCGTCATAGCAAGGTACTGGATGTCCAGCCAAAAAAAACTCCAGACAAGTTGACTATGAAGAACAGAACAGTCCATCATCCGTGAACTTCGCACAGTCTATACAAAATGATAGTATATTCTACATAAATCTATGTATCAAGTACAGTTTCATTGAACGTTCACGTATCATTTGACGTGCTCGCTAGAACTGATTAAATCCTGTATTCTTTTCCCTCCACGAACTGCAGGCTGTCGTCATAGCGCAGTTGGAAGCGTACCGGACTGTCAATCTAGAGGTCCCGGGTTCGATCCCCGACGGCGGCACTCATTTTTTCCGACTTTTTGTCTCCCACCATTGGGTCAATAATCGTATACCTATGCGGGATAGCTGCTGGAGGCTAGGAAAATATGTAGTGGTAGTACTAGTGTTAAAAATACCAGGAATCCATTGTTCGGTGCTCCAGCCGCCGCGATATAACTGAAAATATGTTTGAAAGCGGCGTAAAACCCCATTCAAACAAACAATTCCACGACCTACATGTGCATTCTGGTTGGTAAGAATATCAAAACAACTTCATAACAATTTACCTTTAGCTGAGGCGAAGCAAGAAAACAGCCTTTTCCGCTGAAATATCGTAATGCGGAAAATTTGATTTCCATAGACTGAGGCGCGCTGGTTACGAAAACGATTAAAATTAATTAAATAAATTTAGCTAATAAATGTTATCATTTTAGTATTGTTATCACAATTTCTCATATTATATAAAAGACGGTCTGTCTTCTACATTTTAAAAGATGCGTGCATGTATAGCAATAGTGACTTTACTCAACCATATCAACCATATCTTCCTTCACAACGAGAAATGAGCCTGTGACATTTTCAACAATTTGAAATGTTGTTGAGGTTCAAACATAGAGAGGCATAGACAGCCACAAACTCTTAAATTAAAGTTACCTCGTGATCTGCAGATACGTTAAGACCTTATTAATCTACATAGCACTAGTGAAGACTGGTCAGACTGTGCGGATGTACGGACTTGCTAGAGTCTTTGCTTTTAAGCATATTTCAAATAGTTGGACATCTTATGCACAGGCTCAAATAAGTCGGCACACCATTGTTCGGCCCAAATACCAAAGCCGCTAGTTTTACGCTGCACTTTCGATATTTTTTGTCAAAAAGTGGCCACTTTTCTCATCTGATTGCACGTTTTGCAAAGAAATATTACCTTATTTACCCAAAACCAGGATTGGTTCAAAGAATTTTCTCCTAATTTGTTGTAAGTGATAAAAATGATACAATAATTCTAACCCAATGCACGTTAAAAGATACTTCAAATCTTTATTACATCGTCATCTACACCTTCTTCCACCCAATCAGCAATTCAAGTTTACTCAATATTAGAGTTCCCAGTATCAATCCTCTAAACTCTCTGCATCATTTATTGAAGTTACTCTTAATTCTTAGTATCCGAAAGAAACCATACATTGAGACATTGTTCACACAAAAACAAGTTTTACTTTCACACACCAATGAAAAAGGACAGCGCGTAATGACGAAAAATGACCAAATTTTATATCTGATCTGTCGGTGTATTAGAAATGTTCCAAAGATGGGCAAAATTTGACTGCAAAATGACATCGCCATGCTAGAAATACGCAATTTCAACTTTTAAGATATGACACACTGTTTATTTGCTTAAGAACGACTAGAAAGTGATTACATACCGTTTCTTAGCTACAGACGACAACCGCCTAAAGAAGTAAACACATCCGATCTTGCCTTTAAATGGAATAATCAATAAAGAAATGCAGACCTGTTTTGCATCTGTCTTTCTTTGTTTACCTCTAATTTCTGGTATCCTCCTATTTCCCTGCATCGGGTTAACCTGGGTGACTAATTGAGGATGTAGAAAGTTCGTTTATCCAGCGTTCTGGAGAATGGAGTCCGGAGTCATCCCTTTTCATTGTAAACAAATTCGATTTAGTGCCTGACGGAGAAAAAGAAGACTTTATAGAGGATGTCAAGAATCAATTGCTTAGAAAATGGCCAAGAATTAACGAGATGAACATCGTCTTCATGTCTGCACAAGAAAATGTAAGAACGCCTTGTATTTTTCTCAAGCTTGATTAATATATCTTTATAAAGAATGGGTCGGTGTTTTCAAAAGTCCTTAAGAAGACACTCTTCGTTGAACATGTTACTTTTCTAATAGTAACTCACTCTATTTTACAGTATAAATTCTAAGCATCTTTCCTGTGAACCTTGGTTAAATTCTTAACAGTTGTTCCAGAGAATAAGCTTTTTCATTTTTCATCACACTGAACCATTTTTCAGTGACGCAGCAGCCTGTACAACCTATGTTGTCAGTCCGATCAGAATTTCACGAACAAATCTATAAGAGCATGTTCTAAGCATCATATCTGTGAAGTTTGGTTGAATTCTGAACAGGCTTTTCAGAGAAGAAGTTTTTTTTATATTTCATTAGATGGGACCATTTTTGAGTGATGCGGCAGCCCGTAGAGCAAACGTTATCACCCCAATGAAAATTTTACGTACAAATTTGAAAGAGTGTGAAGTTCTGAAATTCTGAACAGCAGTTCCAAAGAAGATGATTGTTTTCTTTATCATCACATGAAACCACTTTACTGTGACACGGCAGCCTGTAGAGTCTATGTGATCAGCTCGATCAGATATATGCGAACAAATCTGAAAGAGAATATTCTAACCATCATTCTTGTGAAGTTTGGTTTAATTCTGAGCAGTAGTTTCAGAGAAGAAGATTTTTCTTTATGTTTCGTCACACGTCATCAATTTCAGTGACGCGGCACCTTGTCACCAGACCGATCAGAATTTTACGAACAAATTTGAAATAGCATGTCCCAATTATTATTCCTGTGAACTTTGGTTGAATTCTGGCAAGTAGTTTCAGAGAAGAAGATGCTTAAAAAAAGTTAACGGACGGACGCACTAACGTCGGACACCAGGCCATGACATAAGCTTCGCTGGTCTTAGTCCTGTGGAGCTCAAGAAAAGAATTAAAATAAGAAAAATAGCGATGGCAATTACTAAAACAATATTTAAAAAGACTAATTTATAATTATAAACCGCTTTCTATTTTACACGGGATCTATAGGTAGATTTTGCACCGTGAGCCGTGAAGTCCACTTATAACGGTTAAATTCCCGTGCTATTCTTTCAAAATAGATAAAGCAGGTCTAAACAAAACCTTTATAGTCGTCAATCATAAGCCATCAAGCAGCTAACTTTGTAGTTATATGTATAGGATAGAAAACGAGAGTCGTGGTATACATTTTCTGTATTTTTCACCCGAACCTCTGAACAACAAAAAATAGTAATCCTCGCTTTGGTAAATTACTGTAAATATGAGTAAAAATGCTGAAATTACTTATGAATCTATTTCCGTTACCTATAGCAGATCTTTTGCATTTTTTGCGACTGTAAAATTCTTTTGGAAAAAGGCGCTCATATAAAATGCTCGTCATATTTTTGCAATGGCGCGGCACACAAAACCTGTCGAGATTCACGTGCATGACATACTACCATCGTATATCTGTAAATACAACGCTCGGAGTTGTATCTGTGATTTATACTTTTGAAATACTGTTCTCTGATTGGCGAATTCGCTCTAAGCGTGGTCTAAGATACAAATTACCTTTCAAATGAAACGTATTGCTTGTCTAAAAACTTAAGGTTTACTCATTCATGCACATTCAAGGTTGAAGGAAGTTATCACGTTCTGTTCCTATCGTAGGCTTTTTCAAATATACCCGATAAACCTATTGTTATGGACTCAAAGCCTACGTCAGGGCTCAGTTTTGAAAATACACCTATAACTGTGTTTGTATTTTTGTATATCTTAGCTACAAACACTAACACCCGGGGTAACCCGGTGCAGGGAAATCGGAGGACACCAGAATTTGGAGGTAAACAAAGAAAGACAGATGTAACACAAGTCTGTTTTTTTAACTATTTATCATTAAAAAACAAAACAATCAGGATGCTGCAAAGTTTCAAACATTGAGTCAAGTAATCAAACGATGCAATTATGATAAGAGATGAAAGATGTCATTTATGTTTAAATGAAAAGATTGAATTTAATTTAGAGAGTCGTGATAAATTTAATTCAAACAACACAATATGTTCGGAATCATTGACAAACCATGCATAAATTTCAAAGACTTAAACTGCATTAAAAAAATAAGGTATATTCTCAAAGAAATTTTTTTTAAACTATAAAATATGTAGAAAAATATCAATGTTTGGAGGAAATCAAAATTGGAAGTGTCACATTTTATGATACTGGGTACTATGAGGCAAGATGCTGGGAGTTAAGAGTAAGTCGATTTAAAGATAGTGGTGAACTTAGACGATAATCGCACTGCAGTCATTTTAAATCGTACATCTTTTAAGCTTGTACAACTAGTTACATGGTGAAATTGACATTCATTTCAATCAAAACCATTCTAAATTGCTCACACAGCACTCCACTCATTCATTCCAAACATTCACTCAAAAGCATTCAAAAACGCTCCAAAATCAATAAAAAGATAAGATCAACATCTTTATTCAAAATAAATTAAGCTAGTGTAAAAATGCTTTTTCACTAACATAATTGAAATTAAATGAGTCGCTGGTTCTTAAGAAGATGGGAAGCTATTTATAGAACTTATATGCATGTCATCCTGAACAAAATTAGCGATATTAGAGGATTAATCCCCTTATATTTCACTGAAGAGCCATTCATCCCAGTGATTCAATTTCTTTCCAAAATTATTCGCCTTGTCAATTTGACGATGCTGCTACATTTAAGAATTAGTTATAAAGATACTTTGTAGTAATGTGTTTAGAAAAAAGACATACAAGGAATCACCCGGAGCTTTGCACCAGAAAACATTCATCAAAACAAAGGGTAAAACAGCATTGATACAGTGCTGACAACAATGTCGAATGCCTGATCTGGTCTAGGCTGTCATAATTTCCATTGTTATGCATGTATTGGTTAGAGTGGTTCAAATCCGAAGAAACTTTTGGTTTGCAATCTGTCAATCTATTTTTTGTCTGTCTTTCCGTTCATGAGCCCTGGGATTCCGTTTATATGTCTTTTCCGATCCGTTGAATTTTATGGAAGCCATGGATGCTGGACATGAAGAAAACTTTGATATGGCAATTTAAGTTACTTTTTTTCCTAATCGTTTGTATGTACTAAGTATATTTTTGATACAAACGTTCGCAATTTAATGGGTCACAGAACAAGTTTCGGTTTAGATCCAGCCCATTAATTTTTGAGTAAGATACGGATGTTGGACTTATGAAATTTATTATTTTGTCGGTAGGGGAAATTGTGTTGCTAGAGAAGAGTGCTCCGTGTAAAGCAACAAATACGCCACAATGGAATTGAAAATAATATTCAATCAAAATATTGATCAATGTTTAATGTCGTCAATACATGATCAATCATGTATTATCAATTCGGCAGTATTATTGTAAGTAAACTTTATTTAAAACTTTTTCAAAATTATTGTCAATAGTATTGCCAAATAAAATTAATCATTTAGGGGCATCTTAAAATAATTATTATTATCCGCGACATGAGGTAACCGTAAAGTACACTACTCCAATCTTCTAACTACACCGATCGGAAATTTCTATAAAACTTATTTAGAAATGGGACCAGAGTGAAAAAAATGTATGAAATATATAGGATAACTACTTTTTCAAGATGACGTTTACTGAATTTATCAAAGCTTACAGATTCGTTGCAGTTTAAAGCACTTTAATCACCCAGGGGTCGACAGACAAATTAACAAACCGACAGTGTCATGTTCGAACTCTGTGTATTCAATTTAAATTTGACAGCACTGTGTCCGAAAGGGTGTAAAGTTATGACGCAGCCATTGAGTGGTCGAATTCCACCCTTTTCCTGATAATCAAAAGTTTTCCTGACTTTCCCTTTTGAATATTTCCCCACCCACCAACATTTGCCAGAGTGCTTTTCGGACTATTGCTTTTAATGAGTTGAGTGGTATATTTACTGTATACAGCCATATTGCAGACGCGTTGAGCACCTAAAAATGAGTTCCTGACATTCCTACCCTAATACAATAATAGTACATATTCCGATCCTCGAGCGTCTTGAACACCCTAGACCACTGTTTTCATCTTATCGAGAGGCAAATGAACATTTAGATCACCTTAAAGTATGAAGCCGTCGACTCAGTCGAGTCAAGATGTTGACACCGTGATTCGCAGGCTATCGCTCTACTGGTGGCTGTACGTCAGTTGTCTGCAGAGGATTTCAAGAGAGTCTCGGAATTGTAATGGCTTTGACAAAACGATCGCATTGTAAATGTGAGCAGAAGTTTCGTCTACATGCACTCTGTGTGCGATGCTAAATATAACTTTATAACCTTATCAGATCCTTGTCGACTGGCCATCCATTACATGCATTAACATGTGGAGCAACTTCAGACTAGATCGATAGTCTTTTCTCTGTCTTCTACTGATACCTGAACAATAATTGTTTGTTTTTTCGGACTCTTATTCGCAAGCTACACATTGCTTATCCAACTTTACTACTGAAAAAACAACTCAGGATGCACGTGAGCCATTGCTGTTTTCAAGCTCCTCTGTGTAAACAAGAAACGAAAACACGATGACACGCTACAATTAGCAACAATCAAAAGTCCTTAAAGTGGGAGGGCCTTAGCAAAAGTTAAAATGAGATCGGGTGATGTATGTGAGAATAGTCCGGATCTTAAAACGGTGTAGTTAGAACATTGGCCAAGTGTAGTTTCATTTTGTCTCGGTCCGTCTGTACGTCTATTCATTTGCATTGATATCGTTTGGCTAGGTGCATGTTGTCACAGTTTGTCGGCATGTGAGGGTAAATGGGGGTATAAATGTTAAAAACTTGTTTGTTCAACCCCTTCTACATTTATGGATGGATTTGCGTTAAACCTTGAACGGAATGTCATATGGTTATGTGCACATTATCGCGCTTTTTGTAATAGTACGCCACGTCATGAAAAAACTGGCCAATAAAATGATTTAGTTTACGCAACTCTCTAATACTTCTGGGTGGATTTAAATGAAACTTTCACAGAATGTTCCTGATTATTTAACCATGAAGTATTATTGCACTTTGATAATGTTTTGACGTGAATAAAAACGCTACAGTCATAAAGAAAGGGCAAATATTTACAATCGGCGAATTTCAAGTTAAAAATATTCAATCATATTGAAAACTAACTCGATGTACTTCAGAAGAGGCAATATCTATTTTTCTTTTAAAACTAAAGATAAAGAGTAGTTATCCAGCTTCCAAAATTTTTATCCTTCATTCAGGGAAATCACCAGTTTTGACTACATGGACTGGAACATGAAGCGCTTTATCTATTGCTAATTGAACGTTGCAAATTGAACAAAAGGTTAGATAAAACACCACTCCTCTATTCCGGAAGGGCAACTGCTCATTCATTAACACTATAAGGCCTATAAAAAACGGTTACGAAAAAGGCGCAACGCACGGAAGAGATTGTGATAAGTACATAACGGCTGAGCTTTATCTTCAAGAAAGAAGAGGCAAAAGGCCTTCTATGGACATCGAGGCTTGACCAATGTTGAGACCCTGAGCGATTTCTAACAATATTTCGGCTGACTGATTGTCCATATTCCCCAGTGAGAATTTTCCCAGACACCTTGTTATCACATACCAATTACGTCATTGACGTTATCCGATGAAGTTTCCGTGCCGTACAGGCGTCACAAGCGGCCCACCTTGGCCTAACCTACCGGATTATCTCTTGCTAGCGTGTCTAAGATGCAATAATTTAAGAAGTGTGAGCATAATCAATTTTCATGTTGAAAAACGTTTTTCCGGGATTGATCTCATTTCAAGATGTGATGACAATAATTCCTATGTTAACTTTGCAACAAAACATGTCGGATTTTTTTTTAATCATCTTGCGTGAAACACTTTCATATCGAATGTTCAAGACACACGTGTAATTTCGTTTCGAAAAAATAATGTAAGGAAGAAGCACGGGATGTTCTGAAACCTAGATATCCCTTTTAATGTTAAGGCTTATGGAAGTTCACGTCAACGAAATATTTTCATTTGGACACGTGTAAATAGAGTTTTATTGAAGCTAGCTTATAGTTTCATGGTGTAAAATGCCTACAAAAAAAGACATGCCAATTTTTCACTGAGGCGTTTTTTCTTCACGTCACTATAGTATAACTCAAAACATGTAATACAACGCATTCTATAACTTTTATTACTGTAATCCATTGAATACAAAAATGAACAATGCAATATGAAATGCAATTATAAGTATTTGTATCACGTGTAACTTGCCTTTAACATATATAAGTAGGCCTAGCTACTCTGCGTAAAATATAATAACGGCGAATGCAACATAACGAATAAAGGTATAAAGTGATTATAGTCACTAAATGTAAGTCTTCTCCATACATTGCAAAATACTTCGATCTCTTCTTCGACCAGAAATAACAACCTCCTTTTTTATACATTTTCGACGCAAGCTAGATACACAATGATGGAGTGAAACAGATTCAATACAAAACATTCAACAGTGTCCCGCGTCATAGCAAGGTACTGGATGTCCAGCCAAAAAAAAACTCCAGACAAGTTGACTATGAAGAACAGAACAGTCCATCATCCGTGAACTTCGCACAGTCTATACAAAATGATAGTATATTCTACATAAATCTATGTATCAAGTACAGTTTCATTGAACGTTCACGTATCATTTGACGTGCTCGCTAGAACTGATTAAATCCTGTATTCTTTTCCCTCCACGAACTGCAGGCTGTCGTCATAGCGCAGTTGGAAGCGTACCGGACTGTCAATCTAGAGGTCCCGGGTTCGATCCCCGACGGCGGCACTCATTTTTTCCGACTTTTTGTCTCCCACCATTGGGTCAATAATCGTATACCTATGCGGGATAGCTGCTGGAGGCTAGGAAAATATGTAGTGGTAGTACTAGTGTTAAAAATACCAGGAATCCATTGTTCGGTGCTCCAGCCGCCGCGATATAACTGAAAATATGTTTGAAAGCGGCGTAAAACCCCATTCAAACAAACAATTCCACGACCTACATGTGCATTCTGGTTGGTAAGAATATCAAAACAACTTCATAACAATTTACCTTTAGCTGAGGCGAAGCAAGAAAACAGCCTTTTCCGCTGAAATATCGTAATGCGGAAAATTTGATTTCCATAGACTGAGGCGCGCTGGTTACGAAAACGATTAAAATTAATTAAATAAATTTAGCTAATAAATGTTATCATTTTAGTATTGTTATCACAATTTCTCATATTATATAAAAGACGGTCTGTCTTCTACATTTTAAAAGATGCGTGCATGTATAGCAATAGTGACTTTACTCAACCATATCAACCATATCTTCCTTCACAACGAGAAATGAGCCTGTGACATTTTCAACAATTTGAAATGTTGTTGAGGTTCAAACATAGAGAGGCATAGACAGCCACAAACTCTTAAATTAAAGTTACCTCGTGATCTGCAGATACGTTAA
The DNA here is from genome assembly GCA_948146395.1 of Fragum whitleyi. Taxonomy (NCBI): domain Eukaryota; kingdom Metazoa; phylum Mollusca; class Bivalvia; order Cardiida; family Cardiidae; genus Fragum; species Fragum whitleyi. The sequence continues at coordinate 26,683,231 of OX411548.1, read as the reverse complement.
GACCTTATTAATCTACATAGCACTAGTGAAGACTGGTCAGACTGTGCGGATGTACGGACTTGCTAGAGTCTTTGCTTTTAAGCATATTTCAAATAGTTGGACATCTTATGCACAGGCTCAAATAAGTCGGCACACCATTGTTCGGCCCAAATACCAAAGCCGCTAGTTTTACGCTGCACTTTCGATATTTTTTGTCAAAAAGTGGCCACTTTTCTCATCTGATTGCACGTTTTGCAAAGAAATATTACCTTATTTACCCAAAACCAGGATTGGTTCAAAGAATTTTCTCCTAATTTGTTGTAAGTGATAAAAATGATACAATAATTCTAACCCAATGCACGTTAAAAGATACTTCAAATCTTTATTACATCGTCATCTACACCTTCTTCCACCCAATCAGCAATTCAAGTTTACTCAATATTAGAGTTCCCAGTATCAATCCTCTAAACTCTCTGCATCATTTATTGAAGTTACTCTTAATTCTTAGTATCCGAAAGAAACCATACATTGAGACATTGTTCACACAAAAACAAGTTTTACTTTCACACACCAATGAAAAAGGACAGCGCGTAATGACGAAAAATGACCAAATTTTATATCTGATCTGTCGGTGTATTAGAAATGTTCCAAAGATGGGCAAAATTTGACTGCAAAATGACATCGCCATGCTAGAAATACGCAATTTCAACTTTTAAGATATGACACACTGTTTATTTGCTTAAGAACGACTAGAAAGTGATTACATACCGTTTCTTAGCTACAGACGACAACCGCCTAAAGAAGTAAACACATCCGATCTTGCCTTTAAATGGAATAATCAATAAAGAAATGCAGACCTGTTTTGCATCTGTCTTTCTTTGTTTACCTCTAATTTCTGGTATCCTCCTATTTCCCTGCATCGGGTTAACCTGGGTGACTAATTGAGGATGTAGAAAGCTCGTTTATCCAGCGTTCTGGAGAATGGAGTCCGGAGTCATCCCTTTTCATTGTAAACAAATTCGATTTAGTGCCTGACGGAGAAAAAGAAGACTTTATAGAGGATGTCAAGAATCAATTGCTTAGAAAATGGCCAAGAATTAACGAGATGAACATCGTCTTCATGTCTGCACAAGAAAATGTAAGAACGCCTTGTATTTTTCTCAAGCTTGATTAATATATCTTTATAAAGAATGGGTCGGTGTTTTCAAAAGTCCTTAAGAAGACACTCTTCGTTGAACATGTTACTTTTCTAATAGTAACTCACTCTATTTTACAGTATAAATTCACTGGTTTAAACCTATTTATTTTACATCGATTGGGAAACAAGTTCTTACAACTTAGATTAATCCCTCTCGATTCTGCTTCCTGGAAAATTCACCAGTACTCGCGCCGAATGTGTGGGCCAATGAAAGAACCAAGATCGATAGCCGCACCCGGGAATCGAACTCAGGACCTTTGGGTCAAGAGGCCGACGCTCTACCTCTAGACCACGGACACCACTAGAAAGACAGAAACCATTACTGTGGTTTCTTTAATGCTTTTTGATGGTTTATCGAGAAATAACGATAGATTATCACTTGATAATCTCACAGCAAAAGCAGTGAAATTATCAAAATTTTATACCCTGCTTTAGTGCATTTCACCCTATCTGACGTCATCTATGCGGGGCGAAATAAGTGACGACACAATGAACGTTGCATAGCAATCACGCGCAAAATGACGCGCTTTACGGAAATATGTCCTAAAAATTTCACATTTTGTCTCATTTTTGCATTAAAGAAATAGAATAATCGTTTGTTTTTCGTGTAAGATCGATTAATATTTCATTTCGTGAACAAGAAAAGCTATATTTTCACTCGTGAAAATAGAGCTTTTGTTGTTCACTCAATGAAATATATATCGATCTTACACTGAAACAAACGATTATCCTCTATATTCATCATATTAAAGCCAGAAGTACTACCGAAAGAGACGGAAAAGACACGAAAATTCGAACAAAGTACATGTATTCGACTTAAAAACGCACCGCGTTTTCATATACCTTACTATTTATACTTACAGATAATTTACCAAGGTGGTACCTCTCAATCATTTGTTGTGCTTATACAGGACTTTGTCAATAAGGTGATCAGACTATCGTTGGAGGAACACTGCTTGTAAGTAGAAATAAGTAGATAATTGTCTTTGGATATTCAATTTCAAGGCCAACAATCCGAGGGTCTGTCGGGTAAAAAAAATCAACCAATCGACATTATTTTAATTATATTCAGTTAAAAAACAAAAGTCAAAGAATGTCAACCTTCGCCTGTGACTTTCACCTTTTGTTTAAGGGCCAGAATCAGTAGGAACTTGTTTCGCCACATTAAGATTCACACATGTGTTGGATTTAATGGAAATCTGTTTACATGTTCAAGAGATAAAGAAAAGGTCAAAATTCGACAGTTGACCTTCTGTTGTGACCTTGAACTATGGAATCTGAATCATACTTCAGTCCCACCCTAGGCTGAAACTGGTCAAGTGTGACCAAGAGTAACACCTCAAATAAGCTTAATATGTAGAAAACAGATCTTTTTTCTCAATTTTTAATATATTTTCGCAAATGGGGTAATTCTTACAATACTTAAATTATTCCACAAAATATGCGCCCCGAAAGACCCTGTTTCTATCAAATTTATTTTTCTAAACGGATCATACAACATATTTTTCTTGTTGTTGTTGTTGTTTTTTGAAAGGCTAATAATTTATTTCAAAACAGTTTTTGCTTCAAAACGAGTTGGTATCGAATTAAAATACAATTTCAAGGGCACTTTGCCATGTCAACTGACATTGAAATAACTTATTTCAAAACAGAATTTGATTTTAAAATGGGTTGTTACACAGCTTGACCTTTGACCTCCAACTGTGCCATTGGCCTTTTGTATAGGGATCAGATATCATTTTTTAAAAGAAATATACCACTAACCCACATTTCTTTGTGTTTTTTTAATTATTCAATTTTTCCCTGAAGATATTTTGTAATAGTGATAATACTTGTGAGTCATTATTGATATGAAATAGTCATGATGAGGAAAAAAATATAAATAAATATCTACAAAAGCTCATACTTGGATGGGGGCATACCAAGGCTTAGGTTACTCGTTCCTGGACACAATTTACCGCGTGGTAACCTTTGTACTACAATGTATATCTTTTCTGTTATAAGTTTCCTGTATAAGAAATTATCAGGTGGGTTCCCCTCGGAACGTAGGGGGAAAATTCTGCTCAGGCAAGTTGGCTAGGTTACCCAAGTTTGCCGTATATTGTCCATGTGTAGGAACACGTTCATCTAGGGTGTCCTGTCCCCTTATCATAAATTATGAAATCATCAGGTGGATTTCATTGAAATGTATGTGGAGAAAGTACAAATTTCAAGAAGGATTCATAAGATTTAATTATGAAGACAAATCTATTGGTTTAAACGTATTTATCTTACATCGATTGGGGAACAAGCTCTGACAACTTAGATTAATCCCTCTCGATTCTGCTTCCTAGTAAATTCACCAGTAATCGCGCCGAATGTGTAGGCCAATGAAAGAACCAAGATCTATAGCCGATAGACAAATGGTTTGAGATGTATCTAAACTTTTTTTAAAATAGAAATATAACATCCGACTTGAATAACTTAATTAAACCTGTCGATAATAATATGACGAAATAATTATTTAATAAGGAAAAAGTATTTTCACACTAATTTTTGACTTAATTTAAATTATTATACATTTTCATAATTTATTTTGAAAAGTCCACTCCAAATTTAAAAAAGAAAAGTTCTAACGTCAATATAAACAGGTTACCTAGGGGACAGCGTAACCTGAGACTCCGGCCTTCATCTCTGACAAATGGTTCGATAATTCCAATTCTAGAAGTTGGAGAGGGTGCTGTGGTCAAGTATAGTAAGGGGAAATTCCAGGGGCCCGTTTTACTAAACTTCTTACGACAAAATTGATCGTAAGTCAAAATCACAAATCGTACCTGGTGTTTTTATTCATCGCTAGATTCTGTCTTGCAATATCTCATTGGAATCGTCTGAAGGAGACGATTCCAATGAGATAATGCATGGCAGAATTCCATGTTTAGTTACTACTGTAGAAGCAACTTTAATTTTCGACTTACGCAAAAAATGATCGTAAGTTGTTTAGTAAAACAGGCCCCAGGAACCTATTGTCAGGTGCTCCAGCCAAAAGGATATGCCTGAAAATTTGTAAAGTTGCGTTAAACGAAATTCAAGCAAAACTATCGATGCTTCAATGAGCACATATTCAATAATCAGACTTTATCCTGCGGGTATGACCAAAACCTTTTTTTGCGTATAGGATGACAAAACGTAAGCAAGTTTTTAAAATTTTTGAAATTGATACCACACATTGCACTTCATTGTGTTTCAAACATGTATCATCTTAAATTGTTTGCAGACGTTTCGTCATCCTGAACGCTGGACTCATCTCTATTGTAGGTATAAGTTTCATGTAAACCCATACATCAACTAGCTTAATTAACTACGAGTAGAGTATATCATTTTAACATTTCATTCTTTAATAGATGGTGAAGAATTTGTAGAGTAATTCATGATGACAAAACGCTTGTCATTTGGCAAAATAAGCCTAAACAGAATAGTGTACATTTTATACCTAATACTTTTTTAGGTGGGCAATGAATGTTCTGGAGATCGTTTGTGCAATAATGAAAACAGGAAAGAACTGGATATCAGCCAGACATTCGAAAGTTCAACTTAGGCGTTCTCTCTCACAACTCCAATCTGATGCTTTCAAGCTGTCTGAAGAGCTTACAAGCAAACCGGCCAATATTCTTGATGAAATTATGAAAGCTATCAGCAGAGAGTTTGTGATTCATTTAGATGTGAACCTTGAATGGGATATATCTGAAATAGATAGTAGAATTCCAAAATTAGACATTGATTGGAAAGATATTATTGAAGAAATCGATCTTATGATATGTGAGAAAATATTTAAGGTAAAAGAGGATCAAATAGGAAAGCTAAGGGTTAGGTATGAGAAGCAATGGAGAGATATCTACAAATCAGAGCTCGAAGTGTTGAAAAAATTAGAAGAAAGTTTACAAGGGTTAAAGATAAATGACGAAAGCAAGGTCAATGTAACCCAGGGAGTAGCAACAGCCCTTGCTCCCGTAGCATTTAGTGGAGCTCTCCGACTTGCACCATTCCCGGTTCCATTCTTGTTCTTGGCTTTGCCGATACCGCTTGTGCTAAAGATGGTATATGATGAGTACAAAGAGTACAAAAATGACAAAGATCGAGAAAAATTAAAAGCAGACAAGATCGAATTTGTCAAAAGCAGGACGTGTCAAATTATACAAAAAATAAATAATTCCCTCTCAAAAGACAACGTTGTTGAACTAAGAGATTCGCCTCTCTTTTGTCATCTTTTTGGTCAGTTCCCTAGAAATATCCTTTGTCACCGAGTAGAAGATATCATCAACATTCTCAATATGTTACTTACACTAGACATCGCTAACACACAGAGTGATTACAAAATGTGTAATCGAACTTTGGCACATGTCATGGAAATTTATACGAATGGGGTACTTGTACATGACGTGAAGCCAGAGAGAATTACCTTCGAGAAAAAACAACAAAATAATAGGATTCCACTGGGCCATCAAGGGAGTGTTGTTTACAAGGCTAAATTAGACAAAGCAGGTAACATTTTTTGTGTTTTAGTCAGCTTTGAAACTCATGAAATACCACAACTTTTAGAACTGTATCATTTCCATCCTAATTTACAAGGCGCTCTCTATATGCATGTGGTATAAAACTTAAAAACACTCGCTAATCGGAATGATCTTCCAAGTTTACATTATAATTTGTTTCCGTAATATTTTACATATACTGGACAAAAAAGTAAGGGATCAAAGCTTCAAAATTCAATTTTTCGGCTGAAAATTATTTGTTAATTTTGTCTGTGTATCTGAATGTATCTGAAGACTTAAGGCTTGCAATTCGTCGATCTGTATTTCAGTCTAACTTTCCGTCCATCAGCCCGGAAATTCAGTTTACATGTCTTTTCAAGGTTCGGTCCGGTCCGTTTATTTTCAAAGAAGAAATAAATGTTTGGCATAAAAATAAATGCTCTGCAATTCAATGTTACTTTTTGCTTAAAGCTTACATGCACTGAGCATATTTTTGATACACGAGTTCGCATTTTGATTGGTTACAGAAAAAGTTAAAGTTTCGGTCCGACCGATTGACTTTTGAGTTAGATACGAATGTTGGACCTATTTGTTACTTATAATTCGACCTATAGGGAACTTTGTATTGCCAGAGAAGAGTGCTTCGTGTAAAGCATCAAATACACCACAATGTTATTGACAATAAAATTTAATCAGATATTCGATAATTGTCGTCGAAAGCATTGCCAAATTAAATTGTCATTGCACCTTTAAATTTTCATTCGCCATTGGTATCATTTTCCGTCGGTCCTTCCGTATGTCTATTTATCTTTAACACATCCCCTTACATTTATATAGGGATTTTCATGATTTCTTCACAGAATGTTTCTGATGATGTGTCGTCTGAGAAAATGGAACATTCATGTGAATTTCCCTAAAGTACAATGCCTTCTTCGTTAATGAATAGATTTACATTAAAACTGGCAAACAATTTGTCGTATCGTATGATTAGGTTGGCACTGTTTGGCGGTATTATATCGCGTCACAGGGGGTATGGGGGTATACAGTTAAAAGCATCGTGAAATTGATAAGATGAACGATATTGCAATGATCTTACACTTTAAAACTCCTAACCAGCCAATAAAATCGTGGAATAATTTGATCGGTTTAACCCTTTGCTGTTTAATCCCTGCTTTTTTCGTGTCTGTGATTTTATGATTGGGATAACATCGTGAGAAAAGAAGAAATTGCTTCTGACAAGCAATTTCTTCTTTTTCCACACTATTTTCTACCCTACTGAATGGTTATTTTCAAAATTAAATCCACTTTAAATTTTCGTCTGCAAAACCTTTGAATTTGGACAGGTCCAAAATTTTGTAAAACAGGAAAGGGTTAAATTATATGTTGATCGTCTTGAACGATTTCGAAATATTTTTAAGGAGTGCGGGATACGATCAATTCTCATGTTTTAAAACTTTTCTGGGATCGACCCTATTTCAAGAGCCCAAATACGTGATGACAATAATCGTTATGTTGACTTTGCACAAAACATGTCGGAATTTTTAAAGCATCTTGCATGAATCACTTTCATATCGAATGTTAGATACACATGTGTAATTTTGTTTCGAAAAAAAAAAAAAATAATGTGTGGAAGGAGGGAGGTTTGTTGTGAAACTATTGACACCCACCAATATAAATATAAAGTCCTAGAAAATTCACGTATTCGAGATTTTGATACGTGTAGAGAGAGATTGTTAAAAGCTAGTTTGTAATAAATGCCTAACAGAAAAGAAATGCTAATTTTTCACAGAAGCGTTTTCCTTGACGTCAGTATAGTATAACTCAATACATGTAACACAGTGCGTTCTATAACTTTTATTACTGTGATCCATTTAATTCAAAGATAAACAATGCCATATGAAATGTTACATATATATTTAGATAAGGTGTAACATACCTTTAACATTATATAAGTAGCTACCAGTTAATATATAACGAACGGCGAATGTAACACAACGAATAAAGGTTTAAAGGGATAATAGTAAAATAGACTGAGGCGCACGGGTTACGAAAACAATTATAATAACTAATAAGATATTATTGTATTATTATGATTATTACAGTCTCTCATATTATTTAATAGACGAACAATTTTATACATTCTTAAAGGTGCGTGCAATAGAGACATGTCTCTACCTTAGCCACCATATCTGCTTTTTGACGAGAAATTAATCGACCCGCCTCTGTTTTGCAGAAATATCTAGCCAAGTAGTTTTCAACTGCCCTTTCGATATTTCTTTTGTCAAAAGCTAATTTTTTATCTCATTTGATTGCAGCTATTGCAAAGAAATATTACCCGATGTCAGAATTTGTTCAAAGAATCACCTTCCTAATTTGTTTTGAAGGATAAAGATAATTCAATTATTCTTACCTAATGTACGTTCAAAGATACTTTAATTCTTGAATACATGGCAATCTACACTTTCTTCAATCCAATCAGCAATTCAAGTTTATAAAACATTCGAGTTCCAAGTAGCAATCCCCAAACTTGCCTCATTTATTTAAATTACTCATAATTCCCATTTCAAAAAAAAAAATCTTACCTCGATACAGTTTTCACACAAAAACAAGTTATCCTGTCAAACGCCAGTGAAAAGGGACAGCGCATTATGACAAAAATTGCCAAATTTTGTAACTGATCCGTCGACGTATTAAAAATGTTCCAAAGTTGTCCAAATTTGTCAGCAGACTGACAGCGTCATGCTAGAAATACGGAATTCCAACTTTGAAGATATGACAGGGTGTTCATTCGCTTAAGAACGACTTAAAAGTCATCACATACTGTTCTAGCTACAAAGGGCAACCGCCTTTAAAAGTAAATACATCAGATCTTGCCTTTAAATTAAATAATCAAGAATAAAATACAGATCCGTGTGGCATCTGCATGTTTTGTTTACCTCCAAGTTCTTATATCCTCCGAGATCCATACATCGGGTTACCCCGGAATTGCCTACTTAGGCATGACATCATGCATTCGTATTTACTTGAGCTCGTGTAGCTTAATCGGTAGTGCTACGAATATTGGAAATATCGCTTGGACTTTTCCGTAAACTTGAAAGTACCTCTTCCGGCTTGGTTTGATCGTGGTGGTTGTTTCAATTTATTACATCAGTCACCCTGAATGTTGAGCTCTTCCATCCGTTGTACCGATCTTCCAAAGCGGCTTTACTACAACCATTCTACTAAATTTGATAAAAGTTTTAATGATTTTTTTCGAGAACAAACAGGAACAGTATCACCATTATCCTTCGTTTTGTATCTTTGTTTTATTGTCTAGGTGATGTAGCTGTAAAGGAACTTCAGTACAAGAGCTGCCTCCCATTTGACCAGCAGGAGTCAATGCATTCTGACTTGGATGTTTATAGAGAATGCTTTATGTTAAGGTAAATTTCACCTACAAAAACTACATGCATATGCAGTTAGCACTGAAAAGTTAAATCGAGATAATCATAGAAAACCCGCCCTGTTTTCAAAGTGCCACTGACTCTTTAGTCATCAAAACTTTGTTTTCTTTCAACTTAAAATTGTTTCATGTAATCAATTATCTCCCTAATGCACCTACCACACTAGTTTTAGTTTTTTATACCCCCACCTACGAAGTAGAGGGGGGTATATTGGTTTCACCATGTCTGTCTGTCTGTCCATCCGTCCATCCGTCCGTCCGTCCGTAGACCTTTTCGTTTCCGGACTCTAACTCAAGAACCAAATGACCTACAATCATGAAACTTTATACAAATGTTCCTTATGACCCAAGGAAGTGCCCTATTGTTTATGGGTCATGTAGGTCAATGGACAAGGTCACAGTCAGCCTTAGATCAATTTTCGTTTCCGGACTCTAACTCAAGAACGGAGTGGCCTACAATCATGAAACTTAATACAAATGATCCTTATGACCCAAGGAAGTGACCTATCATTCTTTGGTTACATAGGTCAAAGGTCAAGGTCACAGTAAATTTTTGTTCAATTTTCGTTTCCGGACTCTAACTTGAGAACCAAGTGACCTACAAGCATGAAACTTTATGCAAATGTTGCTTATGATCAAAGGAAGTGCCCTATTGTTTTTGGGTCATATAGGTCAAAGGTCAAGGTCACAGTCATTTTATGTTCAATTTTCATTTCTTGACTCTTAACTCAAAAACCGAGCCACCTAGAATCATGAAACTTCATGCAAATGCTACATATGACCACAATATTAGTTTCAAACACATCCTGCACTTATAGCACTTGCAATCTGACAAAGCGCTTGTGGGGGGTATTAGTCCGCTTTGCGACAGTTCTAGTTTTAATTGGGTTTAACACCGATTTTAATATTTTTCATTCATATTGCGGCGTCTTGGTACCTTACAGTGGATTCCAGTAATAGAAATTGGCATGGATATTCCAAAATTGTTAAAGATTTTTTTGACCCCAAAGTATCGGCGTGAAAGGGGGAAGGGGCTTATTTTCACTATAGAATCTTTTTCAAAATTCTCTCCCTAAGCATAGGCTCGATTGCAATGTAACTTAGCATGAATGATCCTTGGGTTACCCTCATCTCAAATTGTTAAAGGAATTTGGATAGACACCCCAAATATGGGCTTATTTTCACTTTAAATATTCTTCTCCGTTACCATTTGGCCAATTTTAATGAACCTTGGCATGGATGTTCCTTTGGTGACCCTTTACTTATATTTTGTTAAAAAAAATCTGATCGCATCCTAAATATGGGCGTTGCAGGGTGGGTCTTTTTTTCACTTTAAGACATGTAAAATCTCCTTTCCTCTCATTGGGCCAATTTTATATTAAACTAGGCATAAATATTTCTTAGATGCCCATTTTCATAAATGGGTCTTTCAATTTTGATGGGCCAATAAATGTGGTCGTTACAGGGCAGGGCCAATTTACACTTAAAAATCATAAAAATTTCAAATGGACTAACCTAATTAAATTTTGGTATGCATGTTGCATGAGTGACCATGTACTTCAATTGTTCTTGAAAATGTGTTCAGAACGGTCAACTAATTGCAAATCCCCTTAATATTTGTAATAAGATGGGTAAAGGGTATGCAGGTTAATGGTGACTGAGTATTTTGGTGCAATTTTGGGCCAGACCCAGTAAATCATTATAAAACAATTCTAAAGAGATTTCAAAGTGTTATTTTCACTCAAAAAAGGCTATGTTTAATAAAAGTAAAGAGATGTTAAAGCCAGTGGAGCGATCAAGCCCTGTTGGGCCCTTTGTTTCCCTTTTAATCCAGATTCTTTTTAAAACTGTACATAGAGGATATAAAATGATTGGTCATTGAATACCGAATTTATTAAACGGGTCATCTATAAACGGATAAAAACGAGACTGAGTTTAAAAACTCGGTATTCAATGAGAACAACTTTGATATGCTACTGATAATATGACCCGAACTTGTGCGGTAAAACGAGAAAATTACGCTTTTTATCGATTCATGTTTTTTCCGCGAAGCATATAACGCCGTTTATGAAATGACGTTAGAAAACACATTATGACGTCATTTTCATAACGAAAATATAACTTTGCTTTCCGGTCTTAGTTTATTTGCATATTTATTACACTAGTTCAATAACACCCGTGTTGTAACAAAAATATTCAACGGGGTTGTTTCACTTCCACGATTACGGTCATTTTTAAACAAAAATATATCTTAGAAATTATCTTATCTTATCTTCTTATCTTAAAAATGTAAAGAAAATTTGTTTCGCCGGAATATGCAAACGAAAGGACCATAATAGTCCTATATCGCTCACCTGAGTAGGTCAACTCATAGCTTGTCAACCATGTTATGAATACCAGAGATAATTTTTCGTTAATTTTCAACCTCTCTCTTACCATGGCAACTAGATCTTTTTTTTTTTTTTTTTTTTTTTTTATAAAATTAAAATCTTTTAAAAACTTCAGTAGACCTACATCTAAAAACATCTCTGCTAAGTTTAAAATTAATAAGCCTGATGGTTTGGGAGGAGAAAAACTTGTTTTAAGATTTTTGGCAACTTAAGCCATTTTTCAGCCTTTCCGTTACCATGGAGGCAAGATTTTTTTTATGAATTGTAATTCTTTTAACAACTTTTGGCGAGTTTCACCCGAGAAACATCTCCGCAAAGTTCCAGCTAGATTGGTCCAGTGGTTTAGGAGGAGAGGAATTTTTTCTAGGATTTTCGGCGATTTTTTTGCCATTTTAAGCCTTTCCGTTACCATGGACACCAGTGTTTTTGATAAGACTTAATTCTTTAAGCCCCTTTTGAAGTGCTCTTCTGGAAAATCATCCCTGTCAAGTTTCAGCTTGATGGGCCTAGTGGTTTAGGAGGCGAAGGATTTTTTCTAGGATTTTTGGCTATTTCGGCCATTTTCAGACTTTCCGTTACTATGATAACAAGAGTTTTTGATGAAATCATAATTTTTTGACAACTTTTAAAGAGTTCACCCAAGGATCATCTCTGCAAAGTTTCAGCTCTATTTGCATAGTGCTTTCGTCGGAGAAGAAGTTTTTCTTAGATTTTCAGCAATTTTTGACGATTTTTCAGCTTTTCCGTTACCATGGAAACCAGAGTTATCGATGAAATTAAATTCTTTTTACAACTTTTGAAGAGCTTCATCCAAGGCACATCCATGTCAAGTTTAAGCTTGCTTGGCCTAGTGCTTTAGGAGGAGAAGAATTTTTATAAGATTTTTGGCAATTTTTGGCCTTAATGAGACCATGGCAACCAGTGTTTTTTATTAAATTGAATTTCACCAAAGAAATATCCCTGCAAAGTTACAGCTTGATTGGCCTTGTGGTTTAGGAGGGGAAGATGTTTTTAGAAATTGTTGACGGAAGGACGGACGGACGGTGAGTGATCATGATAGCTCACCTTGAGCTCTTTGTGCTCAGGCGAGCTAAAAATAACATAGTTAACAGGCCAAGTTTTTTTGTTTTTTTTTATTTTTATTTTTTATTTTTTTTAAATATATATATTTCTATTAAAAGAAAAAATAATGAAATTAAAACCGACACGTCAAACTTTTTAAAATTGATAAATCGATATGTTTTAATAAAGATTATTCTGTTTGGGTGTGCACAAAAAATGAACAAATATACCAGGGGTTCTTTCACTCTCTAAATGAAAATGACGTGAAAACTGACATATCAACTAATAATACTATTTGAAGATACTTTTTTGCAGGCTTAAGTCTTGGTGAATGTCCATATATCACAGCTTAATCTCAATAGTTATTACAAACTTTTGAGAAACTTAATAGGAATTGAAATACCGGCGAAAAATAATTTGTCTCTTGTTTATTCATGCTGTTGAATATATAGAGGATATTGAATGAGTGGCCATTAAATACTGAATTTATTAAACGAGTCATCTATAAACAGATAAAAACGAGGCTGCGCCGAGTTTTCATCTGTTTTAGATGACGAGTTTAGTAAATTCTGTATTTTATGAGCACAAATTTTATATTCTGTCTATAATATGACCCGAATTTTAGCGAAAAATCGTCAAAATTCTTCAAATTCAACGTTTCAATTTTCCGCGAAACTTAAAACGCCGTTCAAAAATGACGTCATAAAACATAGACGTCATTTTCGCGGTTTCAAAATAGTATTGCTATTCGCTCTGAGCTCATTTGCATAGTTATTCCACTAGTGTGTAATAACACCCGTGTAATATCAAAAATATTCAACGGGATTATTTCACTCTGGCGACGTAGGTCATATTATAAAAACATTTTAGGCAGTTATCGAAGACCCCTTGTGAACATATTGTGAAGTTTCTCGGCAGCAGTTTCATGTCAGAGACAATTGACAACAGGACAGTTTGTACTCTGTGGCTTGTGTTCGAGCGATGTGATGGCACATTAAAAGATGTCATAGAAACCTCACCAAAAATAAGGAGGGAGAAATATGACGCATTCAAATGGTACGCTGATCAACTTTTGAGAGGACTAGAGTTTCTTCATGACAGAAATATCGTTCACAGAGACATGAAACCTTCGAATTGTTTGGTAAGTTTTATAAAATGCACGTTTGTTTATCCATCTACTAAGTGTTTATTGATTTGTCTGCCACCAATGGTTCGATAACCGTGGATCTATGTGGGATAGCAGCTGGATACCAGGAAAGGATGAAATGGTAGTACTGGAAAGAGGAATTCCAGACATCCGCTGTTAGGTGCTCCAGTCGCCGCGATATAACTGAAAGATTGTTGAAAGCAACGTTAAACCCCATACACACAAAGAAACAAACAAACGAACTTACTTTTTTTTATTCTACTTGAATTTTATTGCATGTATTTATTTTTTGTGGTTGTAATTTCTAAATGGTTGTTTGATGTGCCCTCTCTGGAACGATCGTTCATTTGTTTAAATATGTGACCCGTCACGCGAAAAGGGACCATCTGGATAGTGCGTAAAGTGTCGACCCTTATCAGACTGCGCGGAGTGCGCAGACTGACTAGGGTCGAATCTTTTTGCACCGTGCTTATTTTCTGAATCTAGAATGATCAATCTACCTTATAAGGAAAGAACTTTTAAAATGCGTCTTCTGGTTGACCTATGCTGGATCAAATCTCTTTTTCAATAGTTCATTTTACAGCATTCCCGGATGGTCCCTTTTCGCGTGACGGGTCAAATATTCATAGTTTAATCGTCCTTAATCTAAGAGATAGGATGCTTTTTATTCTTACAAGATTTTTTGTTTTAATTATTGCATCACAATAAAAGGTTTGTCTTAAAATGTATGAAATATTTACGTCAAAGAATGAACATTCTAAAACTTGGATTGAAGTAAGAGCATCACGATATTTACTCCTGATTACATTTCTTGTTCAGTTAAAAAAAGTCAGAGGAACTCGACCTACGGTGAAAATTGCTGACGTTGGTGCGGCCAAACAAAAAGATTTGGTAAGTATAGGATATCGCTAGGATCGTCTCAGAATAGTTATCAGAACTTATTGAAAGCATGAGCGAGGACAAAAGTGATAACTTTGATACAAGATTTGAGCTTATGCGTGACATTTCCAACAATTTGAAACGTGCATGAATTGAATCATCGAGGTGCCCAGGCAGTTCCATACAACAGGAAGATTGGCTGTCTGTCTTAAGACACGTCTAGACCTGATCTATCTGTGAAATGCAAAGCGAAGACTCTGGTCAGACTGTGCAGATGCACAGGCTGGCCAGAATCTCTGCTTGGTCCACATTTCAAATTGTTACAAATGTCATACACTGTGCTCATTTGTCAGTGGGATTTTCTTATAAAACTCTTCAGCTTTTATCAATCATAAATTTACGCAAATCGAATAAAGACTACGAATTGTAACCATTTTCAAATTTGCCGAATTTGAAAAAAGGGATTGAGCTTAGAACTCGGAAATAGTTATTTCAGAAATAATAAGGACATTAAATTTCGGGTATATGTTTAGTATCTGATTTACATAAAAGCAGAAAAAAATAAGATCTTTACTCTAGAATTGTCGATTGGACCTAAGAAACATTCATATATATGCCTCATTACATTGCAGGAATTACACTATTGTATATTATATATATTATATATTGTTGGAAATTTAAATTTAGATTTTTTTCCGAGCTTGTATATTACTGATTGATGTTCATATCGGATCTTTAGCTTTAATAAAGCAGAACGGTATTCCTATCGCCAACCAACGCCATACTAGTACCTGTAGAGTTTCAACTAGTTCTTTTTGAACATTTCAGATCTGCACTACGGCTCGTAACCGAGGTACCTTCGCTTACTGGGCTCCTGAGATTGTCAGATCGAGCACCATCAAGTTTCACTCAAAGGCGTCAGATATATACAGCTTAGGCCTTATTCTATGGGAGTTGTGGTTTCGAGAATTTGCGTACAACCAATACAATATCATAAATGGAGAAGTACCCTCCAAGTTACCCGATGTTCCTAATGTCAAACAAATCCTAAAGGTGTGCCTAGCTCAAGATATCTTTGCTCGAGCCAGTGTGAAATCTTTGCAACAGCTTCCTTTGTTGAAAGAAAACGAAATTGAACATAGCAACAAAGTAAACACTCAACACGTATCTTAACAACACGATTGGATAAGACGATTATGCTTCGTAAATCAAACAGAAAATAAACTATAGGCCTAAGTGGACCAGGGACCCGTTTTACTTAAGTTCTTAGTTCGTATTTAGTTACTACTGCAGAAGCACTTTTAATTTTTGACTTACGCAAAAAATGATCTTAGGATGTTTAGTAAAACGGGCCCCAGGGGTCCGTTTAAATAAGCCTCTTACGATCATATTTATCGTAAGTCGAAGTCATAAATCGTACCTGGTCTTTTAATTCATTGTTAAATTCTGACTTTCAAAATCTCATTAGAATCGTCTTTAGAAGACGATTCTAATGAGATGATGCATGACAGAAATACATATTCAGTTACTACTGTAGAAGCAACTTTATTTTTTGACTTGCGCAAAAGATCATCGTAAGATGTTTAGTAAAGTAGGCAGCAGTGTCGTTCCACTGGCACGTTCATGTTGGTGACCGAGTTTATATATGTATTTTATTTGTACGTAGATCATAATCAAACATCAAGGTTTTGCATGATATCACTTAACAGTAATGATTTGGGAAGGGTTACTAAATGACAAAATCATTCTGTAAATGTTTACTTTAAATCTGATGTAGATGTGTTGAAAAAGCATTGTATAGGGTGACCCCTTTTGCCATGACTTGCCATTACAAGGCAAGACAAGGTGTCCGTGATCTAGAGGTAGAGCGTCAACCTCTTGACGCAATGGTCCTGAGTTCGATTTCCGGGAGCGGCTATCGATCTTGGTCCTTTCATTGGCCCACACATTTGACACGAGTACCGATGAATGTTCCAGGAAGCAGAATCGACAGGGATTAAACTAAGTTGTAAGACCTTGTTTCCCAATCGATGTAAAATAAATAGGTTTAAACCATTACAAGGCCAGACGAGAATTATTTCAATCGTAAGATATGAAGGATTATTGTGTGAAAGTTTTGGCAAATTATATAAATAATGAGAAATTCAGATAAATAAGGAATTTTACATAAAGCTCCTTTTTCCATGACACATAATAAGATTGCACAACAACTACAATCTGTGAAAGGTCACGTGATAATTAACATTCTGTGAAAGTTTCATGAAAATCTGTCTTTAATTTTTACAAAGTGTTAACAATAATTTTTGTGCAATGAAAGACTGTTTTCCTATAACACGACATCATATCACCAAAAAACAAAGAAATATTAAAGAGTTCCGCCCAAAAAAAACCTTTTCAGTCAAAAATCATAAATTATGTAAAAAAAATATTTCAAAGAAAAAGATTCTTTTATGTTTCACTATATTGGACTATTTTTTGTGACTCGACAACCCTTTACCCCATTCGGAACATCTCTCGGCCAATCTCACGATCAACCATTCGGAACATCACTCGGCCATTTCCGTAAACTACAACATACATGTACCTCGGATGCAATCGGGAACTCTCGGCGATTCTACGGAATAGACCTCGGGAATAATACGGCCGCTGCCATGAAAGCGCGTCATTTCGCACGTGGGTTTATATGACGTCACAAACATCAGCGATCCTTCTAAGAATGACGATGCATAAAACGAAATCATGGAAAGACTAAAAGTGGCCACATTATAATTTAATAACAAAACGCAGTATGTTACTGCGTTTTGTTATCAAATTATAATATGCCCGAAATTTCTGGACAGATGATCGGAGAGAATTAATAGCGAGCGCAGCTCGCGAACGGCCGAAGGCCGTGAGCGCGAAGCGAGCATTTATGGTAACGTGTGTTATTCTATTCTATTCTATTTTACTGTCAAACGAAAAAATCGTGTCATTTCTCACCCGGAGTGAATTCACTTGCAGGATAGAAAAAAAGTAAAAAATTGTATTGGAAAAATACCTCAATGTATCGTTCGTAAAAGAAAGATTTAAAAATTGAAAAATAATTTAAGCTATCCCGTTAAAACGAGGTTTCTGTAAAAGTTTTATTTTCTACCGGAAGCAACAAAACAAAGCCAAAAGCGGGGCCGACCGAAGCGATTCACGCGGTCATTCCCACAAAATGTGCTTTAGTGATAGTTATACAGAATGACAATGCTAATTTTAACATTCTTACCTTTAGTCCCAACACGTATACGACCTGGAACATGTTTAACCCCCAAATTTACATGATGCATGCATGTTAAGATTAAAATGTCAACACAAACATTCTTGATGTCATCAATAATGGACAATGACGTCACGAATAATTTAGTCTGGAAATTTAAATTTTTCAATCATAGACTTGAGGACTTGTTATGCATGCAAGATGTTTCTTACGATTTTCAATGTGTTCAATATAGAAAAGAGTGACTATAGTTGCCTTGAAATAACCAAAACAAGAATGTAACTATTAATTTTTTTTCAGGTCATGACAAAACATTGTGGGGAAGAAGGAAATGCTAGTTTGTAAAGTTTATGTTAATATTTTTGTCTTTTGTTGTTGTTTTTGACGCATGTACAAGGACCCGTTTTCAAGAGCATTTTTTAAGTCTGAAGATAATACAATAGTTTAATTCCAGTTATGTTCAAAAAGGTTTATGCATTCTTATTTGCCCAAATGAAAACAATTTTGAGTACACAGTTGTTTTTTTTAATTACTTCCGCGGAAAGTGGCCCCATGAACACTGTTTACTTTAGTGATAAATCTTTACGGTTTTGCTAAATGTGATTAAATCTGAGCTTATGAAGAAGTTATGTCTCGATTTCATAGAGGTATGAAACTTAATCGCTTAACTGAAGAACGAATCATTAAGAATCTATTGGAGGAATAGATTATACATCACAAACATACATTTACTCAATACATTATTGGTGTTATGTAGTGGTACTTAAATAAAATAGACAAGGTAGTAGCCTATTTTATAATTTAGTGAAATTTATTACCCTATGTAGATCCATGTAGAAAATGCAGATTCTATGGGAAATTTCAAACAGTTCCTTAGAAATGTTTTGATATTAACCAAGGCGAGTTCTTATCACGTTATTGTATTAAAAACTGCGGCTGTAAGTTAAACCTACGATTTCAAATTCGAAACTTTTTCTAATGTTAAGTGGGCAATATACAATCGGAAAATAAAACATTGATATTTGAATCTTGCTATAGAAATACAGGCTCATTAATTTGAGCTCGTATTCATTCAGGGGATTTTTCCCTTTTATTTTTTTTATTTTTTTATTATTTTTTTTTTTTTTTAACAATTTGGGAAATCTCATCTAGTCCATAAATAATGATTTCTTTTGTTTGTTGTTCACATAAACTTACACTATGACTAAGTCATTTTCAGTCTAGTATCTGGGGTGACTTCAGCTTTTTCCAGGAGAGAAATTACAAAAAGGTTTGTTTGTTTTTTTTACCAGAGAATAAAAAGTGCAAGTTGATTTGCGAAAATCTTACGTCACTTAATTTGTTTTAAATAAGGCATAACAGAATGAAATGTGCAATAATTGACAATTGATTTCGCAACTGATAGATCCTGGGATTACGCACTAAACTATAAAATACATATGCTCTCTCTCTCTCTCTCTCTCTCTCTCTCTCTCTCTCTCTCTCTCTCTCTCTCTCTCTCTCTCTCTCTCTCTCTCTCTCTCTCTCTCTCTCTCTCTCTCTCTCTCTCTCTCCCCTCTCTCTCTCTGTCTCTCTCCCCCTCTCTCTCTCGTAACAAATAATTTGTCAACCAGTACACAAATTTCTGCGCTCGCTTTTAAGGCTTTGCCTTATTTCATATTAAATTGTGATTTTCTTCACGCGTATTAAATAACCGAAGTACCACCAGAAAACGAATTACGCAAAATATGACCCAAAATTACTACACTTACGTCCGAGGTACTTTCCAGTTTACGGAAAAGTCCGAGCGATGTACCGAATGCCTCGGATGTATGTAAGGCGGATGGGTATGTAACGAAATCGTGCATTTTCTTAGGCGGAAACAGTGTAAGAAAATTAGCACGGTAGATTTATATCTTTTACAGTGAATAACGGCTGAAAAATCTTAATTTTTGAGAATGACAATCATTCTCAAAAATTAAGATTTTTTCAGCCGTTATTTAAGAATCTAAAGATATTTATATAAGGATACTTAAACGAGTAGCGTTGGCGACGTCGAATGTTTTCACTCTCAGTTTCGAGGGCTGACGCCATTTTAACTGACGTCGTCGAGTTTTTCAATGGTTTTCCCGTACTTTTAAAAATAATCCGTCTATGTACATCCGAGGTTGATCGTGAGATTGGCCGAGTGGTGTTCCGAATGACGATCAACCTCGGATACATTCGGAACACCTCTCGGCCAATCTGAAAATAGAGGTGCGTTCGTTAGAGCGAGATTCTTAAGATTCTTATTAAGATTTTTAAGATAAAGCGTTCGGTAGAGCGAGATTTTTAAGCCGCTCAATAAGAATCTTAAGATATCTCAATGAGGAAACGAAGATGGTTTTGCATTGGCTTAAAACGAGTTGTCATGACGACGTCGAATATTTTCACTCAAAATATCGAAAATCGTTCATTACGATGTCTTAAAAATCTCATTTAGATGGATTTTTCATCTTGCTCTAACGAACGCACTTTAGGTTAAGTGCGAAAAGATTATATCCTAATCAATTCGTGCAATCAGTGTAGTCTGACTGGGGTCGACACCTTGGGCACTATCTAGATGGTCCCTTTTCATCTGAGTGGTCACATTATAGAGCTTTGCTTTAAGATACCAGCTTTAGAATCCGTCAACAGAAGATGATGAGATGCGCTGAATTTCGAATTTGGAAAGAACAGCCAATCTTGCTCGAGGGACCATGTCTATTCAGCGACCAATTTTATTATTCGACCGTTTTCAGTATACCATTCCTAAAATCAAAATATCTTACACAGAAGAAAGTATTGACATAAAAAGTATCGTAAACTAATCATATGTTGTTAAAACTCAACAGAATCGTCTTGAGATGATTCTAATGAGTGTTTGCAGCATAGGATTTATTATTAATCACATTCAATCAAATGTTTCTTATTTGTAAAAAAAGGCGTGTACTAAAGAACCATTCTCTTTTGCGACCGCTTTTTGATGGTACAGTAAGTGGTCGCTTAATACAAGTTTTTCTGTATAGAGCGTTTTCAGTCCATCTAGCATAAATAATAGCGATGATCAAATACATAGCTTCATTGTAGCTTACCAGTGTGGGTTTTTTTTGCGTTTTTTTTTTTTTTTTTTTTTTTTTTTTTTTTTTTTGTTTGTTAATGCATATGGCGTTACGCACAAAACTAGTACAAGTTTTGCACTTCACGATGGTCGAAATCTTAGCGCTCGAATTTCGGAATGATATTTCTAAAAACGCTTACATTTAAATTACTCAGCAAAACTGGGTCGCAAGGGTCGAAGTTTAGCGGTACTTTATCGAAATATGAAATTTTATTGAATGTCTTTCTACTTTTACTAAATCGTGCGGTAACGATTTTTGGTAAGACAAAAATAAAAATATACAAAATAGTGTTTCTAAAACTAAAAAATAATGAGTAAAATGAAAAAAATGAAAATCCACGAATAAGTTTCCGGTTTTGTACGTTACGTCCAACGGCGGATCTCAGGCTAATCTTGGTCTATTCTGTCTGCCAAAACTTATTCACAGCAGGAATATATCGTGACCTGCAGATGAGTAAATTGAAAGTCAGCATGAAAAAGAAACAATAGGGTTTCAGAGGCGGTTCGTTTGAACCCGCCCCCGAACCCTTCTGAATCCACCACTGAATTCATGTGGCTCATTTTACCTTCACCTGTCTGCCTTCTTGGCGGCATCAACCTCTCTGAACCATTTCTTCCAGCCTTTGCACATTTTCAATAATTACTCCTTCTATTGTAGAACTGAAGATTTGTAGTTATAATTCAGCTTTGAACTTAATTATGATTTTATTACGGTATGACACGAAAAACTTTATTTCATGGTATAAGAAACGGGGTGAATTCGTATTTATGTGTAATAGAAAAGATTCCAAGCTGCATATGCTTAATTGAGATCTTAAAGCAATCACACTCTTGAGTTGTGGCTATATGACAATCCTTTAGTAAAAACTGAAAATTGTAAGCCTTTTTCTTTATAAGGAGAAGTTTGTTGGTACTTCCTTCTTCATTTTTGTGGAAATTACGGAACTCAAAACAAAGGGCTTATTTTCAAATTGGAACGCGTATTTGATTTTTTTCAGCTGAATGGCCTTATATATCAAGCAAATTATCAAAGTTTTAAGCTGCATGCTTTGTGAGTAGGAGATTGTTAAAAAAATGGTTTTTATTTCAATGTAAAATAAGGAACCTCATAACACGGGACTTATATTTAAGTTGGTGCACTAATTTTAAGTCAAGATCAATGTCATATTATCAAGGCACTATTTTTCAAAATAAAAACTTGAAACATTGTCCATAACTTTTGATTGGTAGTGATAAAGCCTTTTATTCCATGTGATGATTGCTTGTGACAAGATCTCACTTATGGTACCATCTTCAATGTCATATGCCAAGGTTACTGTCAATTTTCAAGGTCAAATTACGTATAGTTAAAGCTAACTTTTGCTATTACTTTTGGTTGGTAAGTCATAGAGCCGTGATATTTCACATGTATATAGCTCGTGGCAAGAGTTTTACACGCATAACGTTACTTCAGTGTCATTGGTCAAGGGTCATTCAGTGGAGGACATTAAAACTATTCAAGTAGGTATAACTTTTGATTTGTAAGACATTTACTGTTGAAAATTGGTATAAAGCATCAGTTTTATACAATCAGAAAAGACTTTCATTTGGGATTTCCTTCACTCGTTCATAATATCAAATGAATCACCATTGGTCTCTAATAAACACACCTTGTTTATTTCTTCAATTCATTGTAAAAAAAATAAAGATAATGAAAAGAAGCAGTGACAGACCCTGGAATGTTTTATGTGCTTTTTGAAAGTCAGAAAAATTTATTCTCCATCCGTACTGTTATATATGGGATTGACATTAAAACCCTATCTGAAGTATAGACCTTAGACAACTAAAGAAGGGATATTGAACACTTAAGATAAGGCTGCAATGCGATAGAGTACTCCAGACTAACTCCGAAAAACTTTCTAGTCTAAAAGGCCTATCCCACGAAAACACATGACATTTCTCAACTTGAAGAAATTTCGATGAATATGGCATCAAATGATTGTGGGGACGGTTTAAAAGTTGTTGATGGAAGTGTTCTTGAAGGGGTGAGCCTAGAAAATAAGAGTTTAAATACTTCGTCATATAAAACCTTTTAAAAAGAAAATTGTATGAATGTCTTTTCGTACTCAAATGTATTCGTAATCAAACGTAGACTTTCTACTTCTACTTCATACTGCTTCACAATCAAGCATGATTATACTAAGCAGGCCCGTTGTCTGGGAATAGAGGTTAATATCAGTTACCAATATCAAAAGAAAAACATTTTAGGTAGGACGTTTTTTTTTAACCTTTTCTGGGTGTAAAACAGTATTAAAACATAATTCTTGGTGTAAAGTGAATGAAAATGTAATGATATAGAACTTCAGAGAATTTCACAGAAGGCATAACATGTCATTTTGTGCGTAGGTTTAACTATTCGGTTATAGGAGAGTTGATTGTTATTGTTTATATTGAGAATTTCCCGCGCATGCGCATTACTGGTAGGCAAAAAGAGTCAGATCTCTATGCGAGAAGACAATTAAAACTGGTTCAAAGTCAACCGTTCATTTAAATTTAAGACAAAAATAAAATTAATATTTTTTGTACGAATGTTTCCCGTTAATGATCAATCGATATTTAAAGAATCTCTTACGTAATAGCGCTTTATAGGCTTCCCGAGATTAGACTATTTCGTCCGACTTATTGAACGAAGTTGCAATCGACGATAGATCTTTTAGCTATTTAGAATTTTTTTTTCTCTTTAAATAATGTATTTGTTTGGAAAGATTTTAACCTAGAATCTTTGAATAAACATGGCCTAGGGTCTGTCTTATATAGACGCTCGAATTGCGCAATCTAGCCCGAGGGACTCTAAAACACGTGTCCGTGGTTTAGCGCAAATGTTCTTCCTTTGTAAACTTGATCTTTCTTTTTTGTCAATTTTCACGTCATTCATAAAGAAAGTTGAAAATCATGTATGAAACATAGTAAGTATTTAGGTTTTCAAACATTCGTAACTCTGTCTACAGCAGCCATGAAAGTTCTTACAAAGCTGTAGTTGCACCGTTTCTGTAAACAAATCCAGAAATGGTTATGTTTTAAGATTTTTATAGAAAGTTGGATGAAAACGGCGGTGGATGAAGGATTTCTATATAAAAAAAGATACTAATGTACAATAAAGGGAGAGAAGATTCGTTTTCCTAGTATTACAAAGTTTTGTTTGAATTTCTGTGTAAAAATGAAACAACTATGCTTCAAATAAGGGTTCGCTTGAATCCCTTTAACCCTTTTTTGCTTCCGCCACTTGAACAAGTTAACTTTCTTAACCGCTTTCCAAAACATAATGAATTTGTATGCCATGAACTAGCTAAAAAAGTTTGACTCAGATTAATCGGTTCACTGCGTCAAGTAGAATAAAATTTTGTAACTACAGTCGATCGAGATCTGTTGTATCTGTAGTCGCGCCGTTTTAAAGGGTAAAATCAGACGAAATGTTCTCACGTGTTGAATGTTATTTCGGAAAACGTAAGAGGAATAAGTAAAATTCATTAACCCTATCTAATAAAGTAATTTTACCGAGTTTAAGATGACTCGGGTTAAACAACGTTTGGGGAAAAAGTGACTTGTAACTTTAATTCGTTCACTCGCCAGAATTTTAGAACTTTCTACTTATTTTTCCTTACATTCATTTTATATTTTTGTTTTTGAAATGTAGTTTAAGTCGTCGTTGAGCAACAGAACATCGCAAATCTATTTTAATCAGGCTGTATTGCGATGTTTCGTTCGCCACCAACGCTTTCAATTTCAAGATTTTTTTTGTCGTCTGGTCGGGGTAAAAAACGAAGATTTACAAAATAAAGATCACATTTCATCTTTAAACAAATAAAGATATTACATATGCTTCAATTTCTTTCCTACCCGTTAAAACTCGATTTTTTTACCCTCTTATTTATCATTGGTAACTACATAAAGCAAATTAGAAAAATGGTTAGGAGTACATTTTCGTTTTTGGCGGCTTCCATTTCCCGCTGAATCAAACGCTGCGTTTCAGATATGCAGTAGGCCTAACTTATATTTGATTAAAAATTATCTCGGCCTTTTTAGTATTGACAGCTTGTTCAAGACACGGAAGATCGATCTACTAAATGAACGCGGCTCAGAATTGAAAAATCATGTGGACATTATTTATCGCCGCTGAAATGGAATCTTAAATGAAATATTTTATCAAAAGCTTGATTTAATCTATGACTGATAAGAAAAAAGATTTGTGTCAAAGGAATCTTCACACTTTATGCCTAATGAAGGGGTAAAAGTTGTGTCCAGATGAAAGCAATCAATCAGTAGCGTATGCATCGTCACGGTCAGATCAATTAAAATTTGGCACGTGTTATAGAAGTTGGTCATTATGACACATGCAAGTGTGTGATAAGCGGCTACTGTTTTATGTAATGGGTAATATCGATAAGCGCATCCGGTTACGGTCAGATGAAAGAGATTCCGCGGCCGTGTAGTATGGTTCCTTGCGTTAGGAACAGCGAACTTTATGACACATGTTCGTGTTAATAGCGGCTGATATTCTTATGTCGCATAATGAAAATTCTTTGATAGGATTTTACAATCTAAACTAGAAAAGCTGTTTAGTCGGCAGATCGTGTGTTTGGCGACATTCGTTTAATATCTTAAATTAACAAATTTTCTAAATGTGCGGGGGACTTTTTACGGAAGTAAATCGGTTTTCAACAGTAGGTTGCGTTCTCAAAATTTACAGATTTAACTAATAATTGGATTAATAATTTTTTGACAAATAAGGGAAAAGGGCCATAAAAACCTTTCCCAATGTTTGAAATTTCTGTGACAGGATGAATAACGGAAATGGGATAAAGAAAAATCGGCATTTAAACTCGAATCAGCTCAGTATAGGTAAGATATACTATATTTCGTTTATGAGTGAACAAAAAACGTAAATACAGCTTAATTAATGTCGAATGCGCGATATATCAGTTGCTCAACAGCGATTTGTTTGCATTCATTTGCATTTCTGGGTGGATATCTTTCGACGAGAAATATTCTTTTCACAGACAATGTTATGTGATGACAACTGCATAATCAAAAGGTTGGATGATTTATCTAAATTTTGACACCTTTGTCAACAGGGAATAATCATTAGAAATATACAATCCAATAACTTGAATATTGGATATTTTACTATTTGTGTATGCAACTGGTAGATCTTTCTGCCTACAGCGATTCCCCGGATGTAAACATCACATGACCCGTGACGTCATCCGTCAACTCATGTATATAAATGACATCAACAGAAGCGATATCAAAGGATGGAATCCAGGAAGGCAGCCACCCTTGGTCACTTTCATGACAAAATGTTGAAGCTACCTTTCATTTTAACTTCTATCCTGTTTTAACAAGAGGCATTAGAAGTTCCAATAGCCTGCTGGAGTATAGATATGAGCATATTTGAGTATCTATTAGGGCATTTATGTACTTCAACTTCAAACATGAAGTCAAGAGACAGAAAAGGGGAGGTAATCGACGAACTTTAAACTTTGATACCTTCCTTATTTCTCAATTGATTTTGATAAAATAAACAGCAAATGTCTTCATAAACCTCATAGATGACAACCAAACAAGATTATCTAGTTGATTTTACAAAATTAATTTTCCTCTGATAATACTATCAAAAGAATCAATGTTTGTGCTAGAGATGACATTGCATATAAAATGAGCTGAGCTACCTGGGTAATTTTGCCACATTATGACCTCCTTTAAACTAGGGAAAGAATTTTTCTTTGACAATTATGGGGTCATCGCTTTAATAAAAATACACTCTTAAATGATTGTTTAGGGGAAATTCATCTCATTGATAAGAAGAAGTCTAAAAAAGTTCCTAATATTAAGGCATTTGAAGTGAGCTTCTTTGTAAAAAAAAAATATAGGGGTGCTACTTTTAGGTAGGGGGCTATTATTAGAGGAAATGCGGTAAGTGAATCTTTAAAGAAAGAACAAGGGTGCAAGCCCAAGTTTAAGAGTTAATTTAAATGAATCAAGGGTTCAAAGAAATAATCAACACAGTGTTTAAGTACTTTTGATACAAAGATGCCACAAAAATATCGCCTTGTTTGCCAAAAATGATGCCACTTTCATCCTTTTCCATTCCTTTTGTAATACCACAAATGTTGTCCAAGTGAATGTGGATTCTGCACGCAATGTCTATTCACGTTTTCTTACCATTAGTAGGCATGCCGTTGGGACTGAACTTGAATTTTAAGCGAGATTATGGCATGACGCTAATGTCTATTTGATGCACAAAGTCTTCTGAAAATTATTGGCAAGGTCCAACCTTACAGATGTTCAAATCTTGATGGAAAATCAATCATTTGTTAGTCTTATTAAGATTATTGATGTACAGATTCTTTAGAAAACTTACACTTGTGACAAACTCAATATAGAGTGTGTGAAACTTCATTTCATTTTACAGTTTTTATGCCAGTGTATCGAAAGATCGGGGGCATATTGTTTTACCGTTGTCCGTCTGTCCATTTGTCTGTCTGTCTGCAAATATTAACCAAAAAAACTTAACATTGCCAATATCTTTAAGCCTATTCAAGATACAAGGCTCATATTTGGCATGATGATAGATCTCAATTATCTGCATCTGCTGTTACCAAAGTCAAGGTCCTGTGACAAGGTCAAGGTCATTTCAAGGTCAAATAACTCAAAAACTTGCCCAAAAACTTACCATTGCCAATATCTTCAAGCCAATTCAATTTACAATGCTCATATTTGGTATGACGATAGACCTCAATGATCAATTTCTGCTGGTACCAAAGTCAAGGTCATATGGCAAGGTCAAGGTCATTTGTCAAAGTCAAATAACTCAAGAACTTAACCAAGAAACTTAACATTGCCATTATCTTCAAGCCTATACAAGATACAATGCTCATGCTATTTGGCATGATGATAGATCTCAATGACATGCATCTGCTGGTTCCAGAATCAAGTCATGTGACGAGGTCAAGGTCATCTGTCAAGGTTAAACTTTTCTAAAACATAACCAAAAACTTTCATTGTTCAGTATATTCAGGCAAATTATTGATACGCTGTCTCATAATTGGTATGATGAAAGATCTCAGTGATGTACATCTGTAGGTATCAAGGTCAAGGTCATGCTAAAAGGTCAAGGTCATCTATCAAGGTCAACATTTAAAAAAAGATGCTGTAAGGAGGGCATTTGTGTTTCACAAACACATCTTCTTGGTATAGTTTTTAGCTCACCTGAGCACAACGTGCTCAAGTGCTCTATTGTGATCACTTTTTGTCCGGCGTCTTTGCGTCGTCTGTCGTCCGTCAACAATTTCTTTAGACGACATCTCCTCCTAAACTACTGGGCCAATTTTAACCAAACTTGGCAGAAATGTTCCTTAGGTGGTCCCCTTTAAGAATTGCTAAAAGAATTGAAATCGGTGAAAAACTGGTTGCTATGGCAACCAAAGTTAAAAATTTAAGAAAATCTTTGAAATTTTTCTTTTTCTGAACAAGCAGCCCTACAGCCTTGAAATTTGGCATGGATGATCTGTTCATAGACCTTAATATAAATAGCTAAAATCATATCTGTTGGGCCACCAGGTGTGAAGCACCAGGGGGGAGGGGGTAATACTTTGGGTAAATTTTGTAATCTTTAACCTTCTTCTTCTTCTGAACCACAAGCCCTACAGACTTGAATATTGGCATGGAGGATCAGCTCATAGACCTTAATAAAAATAGCTAAAATCATATGTATTGGGCCACCAGGCCACCAGGTGCGGAGCGTCAGGGGGGAGGGGGTAGTACTTCGGGTAAATTTTGTAATCTTTAACCTTCTTCTTCTTCTGAACATGAAGGCCTACAGCCTTAAAATTTTGCATGGATGATCACCTCATAGACCTAAATAAAAATAGCTAAAATCTTATCTGTAGGGCCACCAGGTGCGGAACACCAGGGGGAGGGGGTAGTACTTTGATGAAAATTTTGTAATCTTTAACCTTTTTAGCTCGACTTTTCGAAGAATGGGGGGGCTATTCCAGTCATCCGGGCGTCGGCGTCAGCGTGGGCGTCGGCGTCGGCGTCGTCGTAATGCTTTGGTTAAGTTTTTACGTGCAAGTGTTTAAAATCTCTGTTTCTAAAAGCTATTGTTTTGAAACTTTGCACATGCTTCTGTGACCATAATATCAGCATCTAGACAAAGATTCATTACTCTGATATTGAATTTAGTGGAATTTTAACCCTTTTCAGACTTAGAAATCTTGGTTAAGTTTTTACGTGCAAATGTTGTTTATCTGTAATATTTCTGTTTCTATTAAAGCTATTGCTTTGCAACTTTACACATGCTTCTGTTACCATAATATCAGCCTCTGGACAAAGATTCATTACTCTGATATTGAATTTAATGGAATTTTAACCCTTTTCGGACTTAGAAAATCTTGGTTAAGTTTTTACGTGCAAATGTTGTATTTCTGTAATATCTCTATTTCTACTAAAGCTATTGCTTTGAAACTTTGCACATGCTTCTGTGACCATAATATCAGCCTCTAGACAAAGATTCAATACTCTCATTTTGAATTAAGTGGAAATTTAACCCTTTTCGGACTTAGAAATCTTGGTTAAGTTTTTACGTGCAAATGTTGTACATCAGTTATAGCGCTATTTCTACATAGGCTTTTGCTTGGAAACTCTACACATGCTTCTGTTACCATAATATCACCCTCTTGACAAAGATTTATTACTCTGATATTGAATTTAGTGGAATTTTAACCTTTTTCAGACTCAGAAATTCTTGGCTAAGTTTTTACATGCAAATGTCGTACATCAGTTATATCTCTAATTCTATTAAAGCTATTGCTTTCAAACTTTGCACATGCTTCAATGTTCATAACAACAGCCTTTGAATAAAGATTCAATTCTCTGGTATAGAATTAGTGGATTTATAACTCTTTATGGACTTAGAAATTCTTGGTTAAGTTTTTACGTGCAAATGTTGTATTTATGTAATATCTCTATTTCTACTACAGCTGTTGCTTGGAAACTTTACACATGCTTCTTTGACCATAATATTAGCCCACAGAAAAAGATTCATTACTCTGATATTTAATTTAGTGGAATTTCAACCCTTTTTGGCCTTAGAAAATCTTGGTTAAGTTTTTACGTGCAAATGTTTTATGTTAGTTGTATATCTGTTCTTACTAAAGCTATTGCTTTGAAACCCTGCACATGCTTCTGTGACCATAATATCAGCCTCTAGGCAAAGATTCTTTTCTCTTGACTTTCATTTTATTGAATTTCCAATGTCGATATTGATTTGCTGTTACTATCCAGCACTAGGAATAGTCGAGCTTCGCTGTCCTCCGACAGCTCTTGTTCTTCTTCTGAACCAGGAGTCCTACAGATTTGGATATTGGCATGGATGATCAGCATATGGACCTTTATAAAAAATGCTAAAATCATGACTGTAGATTCACCAGGTGCGGAGCACCAAGGGGGAGAGGGTAGTACTTTTGTGAAAATTTTGTAATCTTTAACCTTCTTTTTCTTCTGAACCACAAGCCCTACAGACTTGAAAATTGGCATGGAGGATCAGCTCATAGACCTTAATAAAGATAGCTAAAATCATGACTGTAATGCCACCAGGTGTGGAGCACCAGGGGGGAGGGGGTAGTACTTTTGTGAAAATTTTGTAACTTTAATCTCCATCTTCTAATGAACCAGGAGCCCTACAGATTTCAATATTGGCATGGATGATAAGCATATGGATCTAAAATAAAATAGCTTAAATCGTGAATGTAGGGCCACCAGATGCGGAGCATTTGGGGGCAGGGGGTAGTACTTTGGATCAATTTTGAAATCTTTAACCTTTTTCTTCTCCTGGATCAGGAACCCTACAGACTTGAAAATTGTCATGGGTGATCAATATATTGACATTAATAAAAATAGCTAAAATCATGCCTGTAGGGTCACCAGGTGCTGAGTGTCTTGGGGAGGGGGTAGTACTTTGGATCATTTTTGAAATCTTTAAACTTCTAATGAACCAGGAGCCCTACAGATTTCAAAATTATTATGGATGATCAGCATATGGACATTAATTGAATTAGATAAAATCATGACTGTAGATTCACCAGGTGCAGAGCATCTTGGGGGAGGGGGGAGTGCTTTGTTTAGAATTTTGAATCCCTACAGCCTTTATATTTGACATAGATTGATCAACTCATTAAAGAAAACTTTGAATTAGATAAAATCATGACTGTAGATTCACCAGGTGCAGAGCATCTTGGGGGAGGGGGGAGTGCTTTGTTTAGAATTTTGAATCCCTACAGCCTTTATATTTGACATAGATTGATCAACTCATTAAAGAAAACTTTAAAAGTCTCAGACTCAGCCTGTATTTCTGGCATAGATTAGCTAATCACAGACCTTTTATGAAAAAAGCTTAAATAAATAATGACCAGGGGAGGAGAAAGGGGGGGGGGGGAGGAAGGATTATTTCAAATGTTATCTGTTTGAATAAGTGAACATTTCTTTTTCTGTGGTTGAATGGACATACCTAGGTAATGAAGCTTTTTTCTCAGGTGAGCGACCCAGGGCCAACGGCCCTCTTGTTTGATACAGTTTTTAGATATTTTGGATCCTGATCCTAAAACACTGTTGGTGTCGAAGCCTGATTCCCACCAAAACAAGTATCATTCTTGAAGAACCCAATTGAAAACAGTAAATGTCGACCACTCCATGATTTTTGAGACAAAGCTGCTTTGACTGTACAATAAATAATAATTTCTTGCATACAAATGATCATTAGATTAACAGGTGGAATAAATGATAATGGTAGAAAAGGAAAAACATGTACAGTGATAATTATAAATGTAGTTTATCTACGGCATGTTTGGCAGTCTGACCAGAGTGGACACTTTTTGCACTTCCCAGATGTATCCTTTTTGTTTGACAGGTAAAATGTAATGTGTATTTAAGAGATGAAAAGAGTATTTTTCTCTTATTTCATATTATATGAGAAAATGCAAAGTTGATTTGAACAAACATTAGTGTTGGGCAATCGGTTTCAATCACAATCGCTAATCAGTTACTAGTTGGAAGAGAAAATCAACTAATGATCGATTGTACAAACATTTTCCTAGAAATTAATACAGCATTCCCATTATCATCCTTCAAAGAATAGAATGTGAAAATTTATTCAAAACTCATGACCTAAAGACTCTTTCTGCAGATTTTTCTACCAACTTTATGGCTCTGCATGAAACAGTTGTGACTGCCTATAAACCTATAGGCAGTTAAAACTGTTTCACACTGAGCCATCAAACTGATGTCGGTTTCAAAAACATTTATAATGGCTTTCATTTATGTGTTAGGAACTGATTTATCAATTATAAAATTTCTT
Organism: Fragum whitleyi; assembly: GCA_948146395.1. Lineage (NCBI taxonomy): Eukaryota > Metazoa > Mollusca > Bivalvia > Cardiida > Cardiidae > Fragum > Fragum whitleyi. Next base: position 26,650,872 of record OX411548.1, on the reverse strand, counting down.
AGTCAATTATCATAATAAGAAGCCCAAACCAAATGACTATTGATTATAATCGATTGATTTGCCCATTATTAACAAACATGTGGTATGGTTTTCAGTTTCACAACTCCATATATTAAAATAAATACTATGCTCTTAAAATTTATATCATGAAACAAAAATGGAAAGGTTTCTCCAAAACTATACAGATTTAATAAGGGAATAATTTGTGCGCAAGCAAAAAAAAATAGCTGTGCTTTTAAAATTGTTTTCATTGAGAAAAATAACCAAAGTGTTGTTCAATCAAAATGCACAAATTTGATGGACATAACTAAAATTAGATTATTTTCCTTTGAAAGGGCGGACAAATCCTCAGAAATGCGGTAGCTTTTTGCTGTCTCCTTGGAGAGAGTTTGAGAGTGGAAAAGATAAGAGCTGGGAGAAGCAACCCAGGATTAAGGTAAGCACCGTGTATCAACGTACACCGGATATAGCGATTAGTGAGTCGAGGGAAATGTCACGGGGTGTTGTACAAGGTGAGCTTTTTTCTCTCTTTTTTGTTAAATCACGTAAAACTTTCCTGTAAGCATACAAGACAGGCGTTACTGATATAACCATGTAGCTATCAACCCGTATCAAATTATTGGTTAGCATCCATAAGCGGCTACAATTAAAAAAAAATACCCCCCCAATCACCGATGATTTCCGTTTGTCCATCGCGAAAATACTGTTTTGACTGATTTTTTAGAGTTTCTCATACTAAAACCCATGATAAATTGCCTAACATAACACAGAAAATCGCTAGAAACACTCCTGCCTTTTGTATGAAGTGAATATACCGATAAATTCACATGTTGTTTCTTCTCCCGGTGTACGGCCTATAGGGAGATGGTGTACGTCGTATAGCAAATCTCCCGTTAATAGTGTACGGCCTATAGCAAGAAAAATATTTCCTAAATGGATTGTCTAGCGCTAAATTAAAACGTGTTGATGGATAAAGTTATCTTTTTGTCTTTTGTACATTCGATGGAGCCTTTTTCCCTTACCAATGCAGTTGTCATGACTAATTTAATCTTTACCACAAATGAATACCTGTTTCAGTATAATGTTATAGACAAACCTTGGTAATTGTGTGCTTTTAAACAGGCTTTAGACAAGTATGATATGTATAAATTGGGATCAGCGAGATCCTCGCTGTCATTTTCTCTGTCTCGACTTAAAGAGCAAAGAAACTCGGCATTACTGGAATCTCTTTCATCCTTTCCAAATTTTGGATATCAAGATCAAACGAGTCGTACTGTTACTGCTCTTTTGTCCCTTACTCAGTTTGAAGATATGATTTTAATTTCAATTGTAAATAGTGACCATTCTTTCGGTGAGAATCATTTGTGTTTTATTTTGAATGCCCCCATAGCTTTTATCAGTATAAACATGGCCAAGCTTCATGGGTATATCCAAAACATGGACATTGTCCATATGTTGTCGGTACCGTAGTTGTCGTCGTCGTATGATTAGATAACAAAATTGAAATACGTTTTTTTAATCAATTTAATCACGGCCGTGCTTCATGGGTATATCCGAAGCATAGACATTGTCCAATTGTTGTCAGCATCGATGTTGTCGTTAGGTTCACCAGCCGCCGTGGTAAGACTTTTAAAGTAAGCCCCAATCAAACATATTTTAACAAATTTTTAACACGAGGGTTCAGCGCAAAACTGTGAGCTGTCAGGTGAGCTAATAACATACAAGTAACTTTATCATACATCGCGAAAACGACCAACCATGAACTTTTCAAAGCATTAAATATGTACGCTATTTAAGAGAGTTATAGGTTGATAATTAGATTAACACATTTTACCATTAGATCTTAACGCGATTTGAATTGAATCCGCCGTCATAGCGCAGTTGGTAGCGCGTCGGACTGTCAATCTAGAGGTCCCGGGTTCGATTCCCGAAGGGCCGCGGTAATAGCGCAGTTGGTAGCGCGCCGGACTTCTAATCCAGGAGTCTATATTCGCACGGGTTCGATCCCCGGCCGCGGCACTTATCCTTTCCGACACTTGTCTTCCACCAATGGGTAGATAATCGTAAACCTAAGTGGAATAGCAACTGGAGGCTAGGAAAGGAATGTGGTGGTAGTACTGGTGTGAGAAATACCAGGAATCCATCGTTAGGTGCTCCAGTCGTCGCGATATAACTGGGAGATTGTTGAAAGCGACGTAAAACCCCAATTCAAATCAAATCAAATCAAATCGATTCCCGACGGCGGCATTCATTCTTTCCGACTTTTTGTCTCTCGCCAATGGTTTGATAATAGTAAACCTATGTGAGATAGCAGCTGGAGACAGGAAAGAATGTAATTGGTGTACTGGTGTGAGAAATGCAAGGGATCCTTTGTTAGGTGCTCCAGCCGCCGCGATATAACCGCAATAATGTTGAAAGCGGCGTTAAACCCCATTCAGTCAGTCAGCCGATTTTAATTACGTTAGAATCCATACCCCCCCCCCCCCCCTTACACACACAACAACAACAAATTATTACATAAATTATACCTCTATAAATTATACGTATTCTTACCCTGTTAATTTTCTTAACATGCGCATGTATTGTTATGTTAATGGTCTTTTACAATTTAAATGCTCTGGGTGTTTGAGTCTCTTTCGATCGCCTTTGCTTTTTAGCCAATGAAACTTAACTATTCAAAAAGTATATCCATCCAACTTTCTGCTCAACCAAGTGAAGTCTAGAGTAATTGGGTCATAGGGGGCAATGACTGTGAAATCCAGACAGTGACGTCATATCGAGTCTGGTGAACTGTCTGCAACGAGGGTCTATTTTACCCTTAATTCGGCGATATATTTTTCGAATGCGATGGTGATAATTCCGGCAAATCTTTATGCACAAAATAATCTTCACTCTGGTAAAGGTCAGTTCTACAAATTTAAACGTTGATGAAAAGGTTATCTAGGGCATTGTATTGGGTTTCGATTTAAGTTAAGAATATTACAGCATCGGCTTGATTATTTTCACATAGCCTATTGCTTAAACATGTTTCTAGAAGGTACGGGCGCATTACACTTACTGGAGAATTGAGGATGTTAAACTTACGAAAATTGTTACATACACTGAAAAGACGCCATGAATTTGTTTTGTACCCAGTGCATAGGCTTTGCATACGCTCTTTACTTCGAGGGCCCACCTACTCAAATTTCGTCCGCTCAGAAAGTTTTGAGCGCTTTCTAAACCTTTGCTCTTCCGCCGTGTCCGTTTTGCACACCCCTTGTCCCTGTTTGGCAGTCAGACCAGCCCTGCGTTCAGTTACCAAAACGCCTGTTATTTTCGAAAATGATACCGCGCTTTGCACGCAAATGCTTGTGTTGGGCAAAATTTGCAAATTGTTTCTCGAACGTTTTCATTCAGAAGGCAGGGCGGACCTCGAGGCCTGAGATTCGTAATTAAAATTTTACTAGTATCCTTGTATCATGACTTGTGATTACGATAAATTTGTATACACTAATTGGCCAAACCCTGGCATATGTTTACGATTAAAACGTTTGCAGAACGTTAAAGCAACGGTACCATGCTAAATGGAAATCCCCATGTGGAGATCCGTTCTAAAACTAAGCTAACTTTTGTCACCAAGAACTTCTTACAGCAACAGCCTTCGACTGCAAGAGATGTGTCTTGATTTTGTGTAGTAGGTTTACTATACTAATCTGGATTGTAAAACAATTGTATGTGGCTTCGGCTAATCTATCAATTTCAAAACGGTAAAGAGACCAATCCGATTTATATTTATTATTGTATACCCCTACCTATCTGGGAACGTTTGCATGGTGTAGGTAAACGGTATTTCAACCAGTCATGCGTTTCGAAAACAAATCGTTCCCAAGCGCTTCCATTTTGAACCACAATTGAGACAGGCTTGAAATGGATTTAGATGATGTCTTTTCTAACGTATTCGTTGGTTCTTATTTTTCGGGGATATTGGATATAGGAAATATATGTCAATTCAATATTGTTATCGGTCATATTGATGTGCGTGAATAAACATGGTTCGAAAATACGCGTTAATTATTACCATGTGATTATCATAAATCGTCTGAGGCCGCTCAAATGTTTTGGGTGGAATCGTGATTCTTTATCAACCTTGTTAAAAATCACATCTTTTTTTTCTCTATCTGTTAATATTTTGATGTAGAAAGGTATCTTGTAAAAATCAAAGACCACATGGTTAAAACGCCGCGATTATTCAATGACATAAGACGATAGGGTAAACATTAGATAATAGTATTCTGATATATTACAAGAAATCGACCTGCTATCCGATTCTGAAACAGTTCGTAAAACTAGTCTGACATTAACCTGACGCTTAATCTGTAGAAATGCGAAATTTTAGCTAACAAATTGAATTCAACGAAACAACTTGGTTTCACAGGAAGTTGCCTTCTGCAACGGGACTAGCCGTTGTCTAAGACAACCATGCTAAAAATATGTTTACAATCAATGTAATGAATAATTATGTTAAGAGGTTCATAAAGTTCTGTAAATGATTATCATCTATATTTTTTAATCAATATGATTAACGATTCCCCCGTTTTTCGCAATAAACTAGAAAAGAATCCTAATCGAAAACGCCAAAATGTTACTACAGAGTCATGTAGGCGTTTTCATACATAATTTCTTATTTTGCGCGCCTTTAAGTAAGGATATTTTACCCTTCCCTTGAGCTATATTCGTACACTACTTTTTCTATCGTTCGTACACTGATTTGAAATTGTCTGCTATAGGCCGTACACCGGTAGATTTTTTCCTATCTAAATATTGTAAAAACAAACAATAATCTCGCAGTAAAATTTAGTATGTAAAATCTTTGGACAACAAAGAAAGTATAGCAAATTAAATCGCGGGCCAGTTACGTAAAATATGAGCATTTTCATTCGATTTCGCAGAAGGCCAAGAAAATTGTCAGTGATTAGACGGTTTATTTTCCTTTATTCTATGACAGAACCAAATTATTTCATGTTTTCCAAAGAGACAAACATAACCGACTACCTCAGTGGTGTATATTCGTTTTATACTAAGTAAAATCACAACAAACACAGAAATAATAAAAGGAATACTAACCATGGATCCCACTTCGTAGATATTTCCCTCGACTCACTAATCGCTATATCCGGTGTACGTTGATACACGGTGGTAAGATGATTAACAAACAGAGGTACCGATATGAAGGGGAAATGCCAGTCTAAAAAGTTAATTTCTCAAAGAAAAATATACTGTTGGTACTCCAGTGTTTATCCTAGGCTAGGGGATTGAGGAATTGTTCCACTTTTTTTAAAGATCCCCCATATTATTAGATTTGTAGGGGATTTTTTACTATGAACAAAGAGCATGGAATACCAGTTATTTCTCAATTGCTTCGATTGTGTGCTGAAATCTCCCACAATTATGAAATCCTAGAATAAACACTGTAATCGATTGAATAACTTTGACTTGTTGATTGAAATGATTAACAACATCTTGTATTTTATGCAAGCATTATGGAAATATTTTAGAAATGAAGAGAGTATCTATAAATTTCATGGAGGAATATAACTAAAAACCTAATCATAATGTATGAATACGCGAAGCGAATTCATACTAAAGTGTGGTTAGGTTTTTATTTTCATTCCTCCATGAAATTGATAAATACTCTCTTCATATCTTATAATTTGATTTAAGTATAGGATAGAAAAACTTATCAGATTTATCAATTAAGAAAGTGTAATGGGACTATTTTGTGCGGAAGCTTACAGAATAGCTGTGTACTCAAACATGTTTTCATTGAGTAATAAAACCAACTTTTCAGTTAATAAGAATGCAAGAATCTTAATGGAAACAACTAGAATTATTTAAAATCTAAAATTCAAAATACTCCCTCTGGCAAACATTTAATAAAATTGCTGACAAGGTCAATCTTGGTTGCAATTAAAAGTTTACTGCTTAAGTATCAGACTGCCTATATCTTTAATAATTGAAATGACAGACTAACTTAAACTTTCTCATAGTGAAGCTTTGGCGGACTGTAAAGACTAAGATCAGCCTTCACAGTTATGGTCTTATCTTACATTACTTGCATTCTTCTTATTTTTGGGAATAAATGAGGGACACTGTTTGAAATAAGTAACCTATTTTGCTGTATTTCTCCTTATTAACACTTGCAGGATTGATACAAAATATGGACAGGGACCTTTAATTTTGTACCCTCCCTCTGTGTAGGCAGCTACAACTACAAGAGCATCTGGGACTCACATCACATTATTTTGATGGTCCTGGCGATTAAGAATGACCCAAGGGCATTGGCACTAAAAACAACATATTTCAATAATTTTGTAACTTATTTTTTTGGAAGCAGCAAGCTCAGTTAGTGATCAAGTCTATTTATTTTGAGTCTATAAGTTACAAAATCGTTACTTTCCATGATTAATCTTTAATATTAGCTTGTAATAATATGAAGTTTCCAGCTGTCAAATAGTTTTACCTTTATCTTAGATAAAATAAGACGAACATGTGGAATTCAGATGCGTAAATAGTTGGCTCGAAATTGAAGAATAATTTTTAAGGCGTTAGAAGTTGCTTTATTTTTCCAGAATGATTCTCACTAAATTTTGGAATATCAGTCTTTCTTTCTATTCATTACCAGATTAAATCTTATTATTTTAAAGGCTCTGACATGATGAGGTCATTACTTCCAAATGATTTTTATGAACATTTTCAAAAATCATAATTTCCAAATCTGTGAAAGAGCAGCTTTAATGGTCAAACTTTTGCAGGCTTAACAGCAGTTGTCCCATGACAAATTACTGGTCTTTTATAGATAACTTGGGTTTTTTTTATTCAATATTTTGTGCCAGATCATTCAATTTCTAAAGCCCAAGGCCCCTTGCCATAAGTATAAAGAGAACCCCTGCTATATTTGAAATTTTGCAGATAGGAGAAAGTTAAAATTTCTTGAATTTGTTCGATACATTCAGGAAATTGTTAGAAATGTCAGACAAATGCTTTACTATTTTCAGAGCACAGCATCTTACAGGTATACAGCTTGTAAGAGACATCTGTAAAGGTCAACTTGATGGGGGTTGTGTCAAATCTACAGAAATTACATTTAGACCTGGTCCTGTAAAAGCTGGTAGTTTTCTAGCTGACACACAGACAGCAGGGTAATCAATTTATATACCCCTTTAAATTGGCAGAAAGATGTTGTTTTCATGTATGGTTTCAGAATGTATAGCTTGGCTGTATTTTGAGAGAACCCCAGGCATCACTATAGCTTTGGCATTCTTGTTGTTGTGCAAATACTTTGACATTTCGTGACATCTCTAGTTCTACTGAAAGCATTCTCTTTAAACCTTGGCACACATGTTCACTATCAAAACCTAGCAACCTATAATATGATGTTAAGGGGATAACTCTAGATGCATTTTACATTATTATCCACCATCCACTGCCCAACATCTGAGTGTAGGCACCCTAGGTGGTGATCTAAGTTTTATTGAGGGGTTAGAGTTCTGACCAAGATCATATTCTTATAATCAGGGACCGAGGTTATGAATCTTTTTTCATTCTCAAATGAAAATTTACTCAAATTTCAAATGTCAATTAAAGCTAAAATTCAGTAATAATACTGTCATATGCTTATACAGTTATTAAAAATTCTTAGTTTGAGAAATTTCTTTGTTGAGAATTAGAAAAGTTTCAATTACCTCAGGACATGATGCTTTCAATACCTATTGATTTATTTGATCTCTTTCTAAAGTCTGATTTACAAGACCAACATTCATGGTAAGGCCTAAAATTAAATTATATGGTCATCAAAATTTTTCTCCCTCAAGAGAAGAATCACCCTCAGAAATATATTTAAGTTGTCTGGTAAACTTCAAGGTAACTTGTGAAGGTCAAATGTCAAAGTTGACTGTTTCAAAATATTTTGGTACATTTATTCTTGAAAAAACTTTCTTGCCCTGGCCATTCCAGTTTTTGCGTCTTGAAGTATGCTAATAAAGAATTGTCTTTTCGCACCATGAGTTCAGTAAAATATAAATTAAGGTTTTTAGTCCCCTACCGGCAAACGCCGAAGGGGACTATAGGTTTGTGCTCTGTCTGTCTGTCCATCCCTCTGTCCATCTGTCAGTCCGGATTTCAGTTTTCCGGACTTTTTTTCTTAACCCTTTGAGATATTGAGCTCATTTTTGGTATGAGAGTCTGAATCAATGAGTTACAGAACAAGTTCCAGTATGGTTCCGGTCCATTGATTTTTGTGGAAGATACAGATGCTGGACTTAGAAAATTACCAGAATATTCAGTTTTCCGGACTTTTTTAGCTCACCTGAGCACGAAGTGCTCATGTGAGCTATTGTGATCACCTTTCATCCGGCGTCCATCCGTCGGTCGTCGTCCGTCGTCTGGCGTCCGTCAACAATTTCTTTAAACAACATCTCCTCCTTAACTACTTGGCCAATTAACACCAAATTTTACAGAAATGTTGCTTAGGTGGTCCCCTTCAAAAATAGCTAAAAGAATTGAAATCCATGAAAAACTCTGGTTGCTATGGCAACAAACAGTGAAATTTTGAGAAAATCTTTAAAATTCTTCTTCTTCTCAACCAGTAGTCCTACAGACTTAAAACTTGGCATGGATGATCAGTTCATAGACCTGAATAAAAATAGCTAAAATCATATCTTTTGGGCCACCAGATGCGGAGCACCAGGGGGGAGGGGGTAGTACTTTGGGTAAATTTTGTAATCTTTAAGCTTCTTCTCCTTCAAAACCAGGAGCCCTACAGACTTGAAAATTGGCATGGATGATCAGCTCATAGACCTGAATAAAATTAGTTAAAACCATATCTGTTGGGCTGCCAGGTGCGGAGCACCAGGGGGGAGGGGGTAGTACTTTTGTGAAAATTTTGTAATCTTTAACCTTCTTCTTCTGATGAACCAGGAGCCTGACAGATTTGAATATTGGCATGGTAGATCAGCATATGGACCTTTATAAAAATAGCTAAAACCATGACTGTAGATTCACCAGGTGTGGAGCACCAGGGGGGAGAGGGTAGTACTTTTGTGAAAATTTTATAATCTTTAACTTTCTTCTTCTTCTGAACCACAAGCCCTACAGACTATAAAATTGGCATGGAGGATCAGCTCATAGACCTTAATAAAAATAGCTGAAATCATGCCTGTAATGCCACCAGGTGCGGAGCACCAGGGGGAGGGGGTAGTACTTTTGTGAAAATTTTGTAACTTTAACCTTCATCTTCTAATGAACCAGGAGCCCTACAGACTTCAATATTGGCATGGATTATAAGCATATGGATCTTAAATAAAAATAGCTAAAAGCATGGATGTAGGGCCACCAGATGCGGAGCACTAGGGGGGAGTACTATGGATCAATTTTGAAATCTTTAACCTTATTCGTCTCCTGGATCAGGAACCCTACAGACTTGAAAATTGTAATGGGTGATCAATATATTGACATTAATAAAAATAGCTAAAATCATGACTGTAGGGTCACCAGGTGCTGAGTGTCTTGGGGAGGGGGTAGTACTTTGGATCATTTTTGAAATCTTTAAACTTCTTCTAATGAACCAGGAGTCCTACAGACTTGAAAATTGGTATGAATGATCAGCATATGGACATTCATTGAATTAGATAAAATCATGACTGTAGATTCACCAGGTGCAGAGCATCTTGGGGTAGGGGGAGTGCTTTGTTGAGAATTTTGAATTACTACAGCCTTTATATTTGACATGGATTGATCAACTCATTAAAGAAAACTATAAAAGTCTCAGACTCAGCCTGTATATCTGGCAAAGATTAGCTGATCACAGACCTTTTATGAAAAAAGCTTAAATAAATAATGACCAGGGGAGGAGAAAGGGGGGGGGGGAGGAAGGATTATTTCAAATGTTATCTGATTGAATAAGTGAAAATCTCTTTTTCTGTGGTTGCATGGACATACCTAGGTAATGAAGCTTTTTTCTCAGGTGAGCGACCCAGGGCCAACGGCCCTCTTGTTTCTAAACCCTTGGAGATATTGAGCTGATTTTTAGTATGTGAGTCCGCATCAATGAGTTACAGAACAAGTTTGAGTTTGGTTCTGGTCCATTGATTTTTGTGGAAGATGAGGATGCTGGACTTAGAAAATTACCAGGAAATTTCAGTTTTCTGGACTTTTTTGCTTAACCCTCAGAGATTTTGAGCTGATACATAAAATCTGATACAACTGTAATATTTTGGAGAGCTAGTAATTCCTTTACCACCCAAAAAGATACCCCTCTAGGGATATATATATAAATCCGGTATGGGACTTGGAATTGCCATGCAATACTTCAGAATGCTTGTCATACAATGAAATATTGACTTCTTTAGATAAGGTTTGAACTAACTTTGTTATCATTACTCATCCTTTCAGGATATTTTCCTCTTTACACAAAGCTTTGGCAGACTGTATAGACTAAGATCAGCCTGCACGAACATGCAGTCTGATCTTAGCATATAGTGCCTGCCCACAAATGAATAATAATGAGATAACATTTTATTCAACCCTATAACGCAATTGGTAGCACGTCGGACTGTGAATCTAGAAGTCCCGGCTTCGATCCCCGACAGCGGCACTTATTCTTTCCAAATATTTGTCTCACCAATGGGTTGATAATCATAGACCTATATGAGAGAGCAGCTGGAGGCTAGGAAAGGATGTGGTTGTACTGGTGAGAGAAATACCAGGAAACCATTGTTAGGTGCTCCAGCCGCCGCGATATAACTGAAAAAATTTTGAAAGCGGCGTTAATCTCCAGTCAATCAAATCAATTTATTCAACCCTATTGATTATACATCGATTGGGATATAAGTTCTAACAATGAAGATTAATCCTTCATTGTTCTACTTCCTGGAAAATTCACCAGTAGTTGCGCCAAATATGTGGGCCAATGAAAGAGCCAAGATATGAGATCGAAAACTCTAGCTGAAATGATTCATAAAATGGAAGTTTGCTAAAAACAAACTTAAATCAGGGTGGCAAGGGGTAAAATTCTGTTTCAGGAGTGTATGTTAATTAATGCAGGCAGCTCTACCATGTATGTTCATGGGGAATATACCCTGTAATCTTACTTTGAAAGGTGGAAGAAATGTGGGTCTTTTCAAGCACTAATTGTAAGATAAAATTTTTGCAAAATGTTTGAGAAATGTTTCACAATTTGCATGTGCAAAGTGTGATACAATTTCCAAACAATTGCAAACATTTAGGGCATCCTGACCATATTGGGGTAATTTTGTACTGACTCTCTGGATATTTTGTTTCAGGAGTGTATGTTTATTAATGCAGGCAGCTCTTCCATGTATGTTGATGGGGAATGGACCCTGTAATCTTACTTTGAAAGGTGGAACAAATGCAGATATGGCCCCACCCATAGACTACACAATTATGGTAAGGGTTATGAAAATGTTGCAACAGCTGTCTGATAAAGTTAACCTTGAAATATAGGCTCTAATAGCAGTGTTTCCTAGCCTTTAATGATAAAAAATACCTCATTTTTAATTTCAGCCTTAAACTAAACAATTTTTAATTTCAGCCTTAAACTAAACAAGAGGCTTTCAAGCTCTACATTGCTATTATATAACCTCATTGAATTACTTATTATAATATGGCAAATGAGAAAACTTTGATATTTATTGAAGGTTAATTTTCATGCCTCGGCATTGATTCATAGAGGTATGTTGTATTTTACCTGTCTGTTGGTCCATTTGCCCCCCCTCCCCCTTCCCCCTCAAAAACTAAAATATGGCCATTACTTTAATTGGCAAGGGATAGAGCCTTCATATTTCACATGTACATGTATTATGCTTGTGACAAAAACTTTCTGTTGGTACCAAGGTCACTGTCATCTGTAAAGGTCAAGGTCATTTTTTTCAAGGCCAACACGAGGGGTCATTGCAACACTATTGTAAGTTCCTCTATGTACAAGGTGAATAAAAAATTATGTAGACTTGTTACAGAAATTTTGATTTCACAGACTTTGAAAAGAAAACTACACTGTCATTAACTTGTGGCATTTTTCTTTTTGTTGTGTAAATTTGGATTAAATCCAACAATTTGTTCACCTGTAGCAACGTTCTTAAACATGTAGTCATTTGGTACTGGTGCACGGTAAGGACGTTAATATGACGCTACGGTATTGATAACTTTGGTTGAAAGCCAGCTCTTTTCAAAATACTCAACTCAACAATAAACACAATTTCTGTATCGCATATCCATTCGATAAGTAGTATTTTCATATCCGTCTGATCCAAAATGATGAACTTAAATGTGCAATGTGTCTTTAAGATACTGAACTGATGTTGATTCATGACAATTACAGATCAAACGTCAAGAAGCCCATTTTCATTCTCCAAGTTTTATCCTTCAGTAATGCTCTCCATTCTTAAACAAACATTTTAAACCATTCAAAAAGAAGGTATCTGATTACATTTGAAGACATTTTAGCCTAATTTATCATTTTAATCTCTCAATTAGGTTTTCCATAGGTCCAGTAGAACTTTATTATGGCCCGGTTGCTTATGGCTGCACCGATGCCGTCATTTCAATGTTCAAAAATTGACACATGCCCTTATCTTACTGACTTTGAATTTGAAAATGCCGAATGGATTATGCTTAGATTTTAAACATCCTAACATATTACGTCAACACGTAAATAGATGAAGTTTGGAAGGGTTTGGTCCAAATTTAGGGGACAATTACAGGTAGTTATACTAGGAACTAACGTTGCAAAAGGAATGGCGCCAGGGGCACCTACCCAGGAATATAAAATGTTGGATTTTAAGCTCGGCTGTTTTTGAAGAAAACCCGAGTTATAATGATCACCTTGGCATTGTTTGCATTGTCGTTGATGTTGGCGTTGTTGTTGGTGTTGTCATTGGCTTGACAAACTTTAACCTTGGTCATAACTTTTGAATGGTAAGTCATAGAGCCTTCATATTTCACATGATTAATGCTTGGGACAAGGCCCTTCTTAAGGTACTAAGTTCAAGGTCATCAGTCAAGGTCAAGGTCATTTTTCAAGGTCAAATTTCTTCGAAAATTTTAACCTTGGACAGAACTTTTGAATTGTAAATCATAGAGCCTTCATATTTCACATGATCATTGCTTGGTACAAGACCTTTCTGTAGGTACCAAGTTCAAGGTCATCAATCAAGGTGAAGGTCACTTTTCAAGGTCAAATTTATTTGAAAAAAATTAACCTTGGTCATAATTTTTGAATGGTAAGTCAAATCGCCTTCATATTACACATGATCATTGCTTAAGACAAGACCTTTCTGTAGGTACCAAGTTCGAGGTCATCAGTCAAGGTCAAGGTCATTTTTTAAGGTCAAATTTGTTTGAAAAAATTAAACCTTGGTCATAATTTTTGAATGGTAAGTCAAATGATCATTGCTTTGTGCAAGACCTTTCTAAAGGAACCAAGTTCATATATTTGCATTTGCCTAAGAAATAATAAATAGCCGAGCGTTGGCAACCGCTTGCGGTGCTCTTGTTTAAAATCATAGTCATAGCAAACTCTCATAAATTTAGTAATATGTCAACATTAAATGGTTTGAGAAGTGTACAAAATTTCATATATTTCCTTCAGAAAATTCCAAAGTTATAGTAAAAGTCCACATATTTTTTTATCCACCCTCGTATATGCACTTACAATAGTGTTGCGATGATCATTCTCAGTAAGTTTAACAAACACATTAGACAGTAGAACAAATTATAGATTTGAAAATAGAAATAGAAATAAAAAGAGAAAGCTAGCTTCAGTATTGGTAATGAATACAATCAGGGGTCCAGGTAAGAGGGGGCAAAGCCTGTCTAAAATCTGTATTTACCAATGAAACCCTATGTTGTGGGTACTCATTTTGAATCGTCTCAATGAAATGTTTCAAATGAGTACCAACAATATAGGGTTTAAGTTAGGAATAATGAAAAATTTAAAATTGAAAACCTTAAATACCCCTCCATCTCTAACTCTGAATACATTTTGAATTTTGACATTTATAAACAGAGAAAGAAATTGTCCTTTCTTGTATATTTCCAGGTATTTAAACCCATGGCAGAATATTTTGGTGTCAAATTCGATTGTAATGTAGCTCGAAGGTAAGAATAAGTAATAACCAATCAAATCAGCCCTGCTTTTAGGATGACAAAACAGTACTAACTGTTTGCAAATTACAGGCTTACACAAAGTGGTGTATAATTTGCAAACAGTTTGCAATGTTTTGTCATCCTGAAAACAGCACAGCTTACATTTGAAATCCTTTTTCATAGAGAATAATATGTTTGTGTCTGTCTTGAAATAGCAATTTTAATTGTCATGAATAGGCTCTGCCAAGTCATGATAATTTCTCAAAATCAAGAACAGATTACAAAGATATTTTTAGTCACTAGCATGTTACTCTTTTTGTTTTGCACATATTTTTCAGGGCTTTAACTTTTGGGAAAATTTTGAAATCAAAGAAATTCAGGTGAAACTGGATCTGGCCATGATTGTTGATATGCAAATTTTTCAGAAATAGACTTTGCGTCAAAGTTTTGAGTCCCTGTATAAGATGTAAAGTCTATCTTGCTCGAGCGACCAAGTCTATTAAGCGACAATTTTATTAAGTGACCGCTTTCAAAATTTCCTTCTTTAACCCTTTCCTGTTTTACAATATTTTGGACCTGTCCAAATTCAAAGGTTTTGCAGACGAAAACTTAAAGTGGATTTAATTTTAAAAAGAACCTTTCAGAAGGGTAGAAAATAGTGTGGAAAAAAAAGAAATTGCTTGTCAGAAGCAATTTCTTCTTTTTTCACTATGTTTTCTCAACCATAAAATCACAGGCACGTAAAAAGCAGGGATTAAACAGCAAAGGGTTTAAATGAAAATATCCTGAAAAGAAGGTATTGTTGGTCTGAAAGTTATTGAAAACGAATCCTATGTTGTTAGAACTCAACAGAATCATCTCAGTGATTCTATTTTAATTATAATAACATAGGATATTGAGAAATTCACAATAATATGCATATTTATTCAAAAAATATGTTTCTTATTATTCTTTAAAAGTGTGTATAAATCGGCCGTTTTTTTGAACAACCTCTTTTTGGTGGTCCCTGTAGTGGTCACTTAAAACAAATTTGACTGTATAGACTAATTCTTGTTACAGTAATTTCGTTTCTGTGTGAATTTACAACTATTCCATGGTAAAAGTTGAAGTATTCAAAGGCTCAGCACAAAACAGTTGTTACTAACATAAAGGCAGTTACAACTGATTCACACTGAGCCATCAATACATTGAATCGATTATTTGGGGATCAACTTCTGGAAAGAATTCAGGAACTGGCTCTCTTAATACAACGCATATTATCTGATATTCCAGAGGTTTTTATCCAAAAGGAGGTGGTGAAGTATTCCTGACTGTGTACCAAGTAAAACAGCTGTCTCCAGTCACACTAATGGACCCTGGTAAAGTAACCAGAATATATGGGAAATCTTTTGTGGCTGGAGTCTTACCTATCAGAGTAAGTGATTTCCTATATATGGAATTCTTCTAGGAACTGTTGGATCGTGTTCGAAAATCATTTGAAATAAACTGATATAAATATATGATACAAATATATATCAGACTTCATTTAAGATTGAATATGCTACTTCCAGTGTACAAACAGGCTGAAAAATACATCAGGGCCTGAGGTTATAAAAGTGTTCCCAGGCTCAGGCTCAATTTTCTCAAATTATAATCAAATTATATGTATGAAAATAAAAGATAACATTAATAATGACAACTTATTAATATCATCTTTTATGTTAATACATTAAAATTAGTAATAAAACAGAATTACGGCTTTAATCTCAAATTGAAAATTGAGAAATTTTTAATTGAGCCTTAGAAAAGTTTTATAACCTAAGGCCCAGAAATAGAGTCAGTTTAACATATTTATTTCTCATTGAAACTCTATGTTGTTGGTACAAAATGTACTTTTTTAATCATGTCTAAACTAAATTCTGAGTACCCTCAGCATAGAATTTGAGCGAGTATTGTTGAAATGTTTCAAACTAAAATCCAAAATAACCACTCTATCTGTAGCTCAGAAGTCTACAGCTTAAGGTTTTGGTTGCCTTTTAATGATTTGTAGAAATTTCTAAGTTCTTTTTCTTTATAAACATATGAAATGATTTGAAAATGAATTGCACATCCAAATGTGTGAATAAAATAGTTTTGACACTGTCTAGATAGCAAGTGAGATGGCCCAGAGTTGTGAGAGAATGATTCGTCAAGATTATCCAGATGTCGATGTAAAGATTGATGTAATAAAAGAACAAAGTGCTGTTGGTAATGGTACAGGGATAATGTAAGTGTACAAAAAAGATGGTTTGCTGAACATGGTTCTTGTGGAATTCTGCTTAAACATGCTTTAAGGTAGTGGACATGTAATATTTCTGTAATGTTTGAACTTTACCAGTGTTAACTGAGGTTTTCTAATGATTTTCATTTGCATGATGTTAGGTGACATCACTTAAAGAGAAGGATATCTCTGGGCCTGAGGTTATAAAACGTTTTTCATTCTCAATTCAAAATTTTCTCAAGTTTCAATTTGAGATTAAAGCTGTAATTCTGTTTTAATACTCATTCTAATGTATTTACATAAAAGATAATCATATAAATAAGTTGTTATAAAAAACAACTTATTAATAATATCTTTGATTTTCATACATATATTTGAATTTAAAAAATTCTCAGTTTAGCCAGAGAAAAGTTTTATAACCTCAGGCCCTGAATGCTGTTGTTATAGAAGGCAAGGATAGCTATGGGAGAATTGGAATTCTTGGTTTTAGGTTCAAAATATATCATCTGGGAAATGATTGAGCAATATATCCTACATTTCCTTTCAAAAACTAATGAATAGAATTTTACTGAATTTCTGAAGAAAGATAATCTTATGCATCTTTCAGTTTTAAATTGGAAAGATCTCCCGGCAGTAACTAGGTATTTTATTTAGGTAGTGTTATTATCCTTTTTACGCATGTAATAAATTATAATATTTCAGTGTTTGTGCAGAGACAGATAAAGGTTGTATTTTTGGAGGATCAGCTATAGGAAAGAAAGGTCAGTCTTAGTCCTTATACTGTTAAATTTAAATTTGGTTTCAAACAAATGTACCATTTTTAGCTGCATTTGCCTTTGGCCAGTGAGTATTTGTCATGGCAGTGTGTCTGTTGTGCCTCCTAAACTAATTGGCGATTTTGACAAAACTTGTTCCTTGGGTGACCCTCTTCTAAAGTGTTTCAAGAAATTTGGATTGACCCCCCAAATATTGACATGGCAGGGTAGGACTTTTTAGCTCACCTGAGCACAAATTGCTCAAGTGAGCTATTGTGCATCGTCCGTTGTCAGTCGTCTGGCGTCTGTTAACAATTTCTTTAAACGACATCTCCTCTTAAACTGCTGGGCCAATTTAATCCAGAAATGTTCCCAAGGTGGCCCCCTTCCAAAATTGCTAGAAGAATTGAAATCGGTGAAAAAATCTGGTTGCTATGGCAACCAAAGTTGAAAATTTAAGAAAATCTTCAAAATTCTTCTTCTTTAGAACAAGCAGTCCTACAGCCTTGACATTTGGTATGGATGATCAGCATATAGATCTGAATAAAAATAGCTAAAATTATATCTGTTGGGTCACCAGGTGCGGAGCACTGGGGGGGGGAGTTCTTCTGGTTAATTTTGTAATCTTTAACCTTCTTCATCTTCTGAATAAGAAGCCCTACATCCTTCAAATTTGGCATGGAGGATCAGCTCATAGACCTTAATAAAAATAGCTAAAATCATATCTGTTGGGCCACCAGGTGCGGAGCACCAGGCAGGAGGGGGTAGTACTTTTGTGAAAATTTTGTAATCTTTAACCTTCTTTTTCTTCTGAACCAGGAGCCTGACAGATATGAATATTGGCATGGATGATCAGCATATGAACCTTTATAAAAATAGCTAAAATCATGACTGTAGATTCACCAGGTGGGGAGCACCAGGGGGGAGAGGGTAGTACTTTTGTGAAAATTTTGTAATCTTTAATCTTCTTCTTCTGAAACAAAAGCCCTACAGACTTGAAAATTGGCATGGAGGATCAGCTCATAGACCTTAATAAAAATAGCTAAAATCATGACTGTATTGCCACCAGGTGCAGAGCACCAGGGGGGAGGGGGTAGTACTTTTGTTAAAATTTTGTAACTTTAACCTTCATCTTTTAATGAACCAGGAGCCCTACAGACTTCAATATTGGCATGGATGATAAGTAATGGATCTAAAATGATATAGCTAAAATCATGAATGTAGGGCCACCAGATGCGGAGCATTAGGGGGGGGGGGTATTACTTTGGATCAATCTTGAAATCTTTAACCTTATTCTTCTCCTGGATCAGGAACCCTACAGACTTGAAAATTGTCATGGGTGATCAATATATTGACATTAATAAAAATAGCTAAAATCATGACTGTAGGGTCACCAGGTGCTGAGTGTCTTGGGCAGGGGGTAGTACTTTGGATCATTTTTGAAATCTTTAAACTTCTTCTAATGAAACAGGAGTCCTACAGACTTGAAAATTGGTATGGATTATCAGCATATGGACATTAATTGAATTAGCTAAAATCATGACTGTAGATTCACCAGGTGCAGAGCATCTTGGGGGAGGGGGGAGTGCTTTGTTGATAATTTTGAATCCCTACAGCCTTTATTTTTGGCATGGATTGATCAACTCATTAAAGAAAACTTTAAAAATCTCAGACTCAGCCTGTATATCTGGCATAGATTAGCTGATCACAGACCTTTTATGAAAAAAGCTTAAATAAATAATGACCAGGGGAGGAGCGGAGGGGGGGGGGGGGGAGGGGGAGGATTATTTCAAATGTTATCTGATTGAATAAGTGAAAATCTCTTTTTCTGTGGTTGCATGGACATACCTAGGTAATGAAGCTTTTTTCTTGGGTGAGCGAGAATCTTGAAAAATCTTCTCCTCCCAAACCTTTGGCCTTATTTCAATGAAACTTGGCATGAATGAACTTTGGGTGACCCTCTTCGAAAGTTGTTCAAGAAATTTGGATTGACTCCCCAAAAATGGGCATGGCAGGGCAGGCTAATTTTCACTATGAGAACTAGTCTTCTCCACCTAAAGCATTGGCCCAATTTGAATAAAACATGGCATGAATGATCCTTGGGTGACCCTCTTCAAAAGTTGTTCAAGAAATTTGGATTGACTCCCATAATTTGGGCGTGGCAGGGCAGGGCTTATTTTCACTTTAAAATCTTTAAAAATCTCCTCCACCCAAACCATTGGGCAGATTTCATTGAAATGTGTCATGAATGATCTTTGGGTGACTCTTCTAAAGTGGTTCAAGAAATTTGGATTCACCCCCAAAAATGGGTGTGGCATGGCGGGGCTAATTTTACTATAAACAATTTAAATATCTTCTCCTCCCATATGAGACAGTATTTCTCTTGAAAATGTTAACTTCAAACTGTTCTGACTTATTCAGGAGATTAGAACAGATGGTATAGACTAAGGTCCGACTGCACATTTAGGCAGGCTTATCTTTGTCTTTACCTACTGTTATGCAGGAATATTCCAGGATCAGCAGAACAAAGTTTAACTTGTAGTTTAATGCACTAGAGAAACATAATGAAAAAAATAATGGAGAACACCATTCAAGATACCTTTATCTCATTGCATGACAATCCCACTTTGAGATACCCCTGAAAAAAGGGCTTTGGAAAACATTGTAGAAAATGAAGATTTTGCTTAGTATAAAAATTTGGTATCAAAAATGGTTAAAAAGATTTTGGACAAAAGTTCTCCATTTCTATAAGTTATAACTTACTGTATGAGAAGAATGACTAACTTGAAAAATAATTAAGCATTATGATAAAATTGCAAAAGAAGAGCTGCATTTGATTGGATACATTAAACTTGATTGGATATCCATACCCTACACTTATAGCCTTATTTTAGCTACAAAAGCAGTATTTGCCCAATAAGTCTTTTAATTGACCTTGTATTGAAAAGCATTCAATTTTATCCAGAAATTACTGCATAGGTGAATAAAATGAGAAAAAACAGAAAACAAAGCTGAATTTTTAGCTCCACTGGCCGAAGGCCAGCAAGCTATTGTCATGGCGGGGTGTCCGTCGTTCGTGCGTCCGTCCGTGCGTGCGTGCGTAAACTTTTCTTTAAACATCATCTCCTCCTAAAGCAATAGGTGGATTTTGACCAAACTTGGCCAGAAAGTTCCTTGGGTGACCCTCTTCTAAAGTTGTTCAAGAAATTTGGATTGACCCCCATATATGGGCGTGGCAGGGCGGGGCTTATTTTGACCCCGAAATCTTTGAACAACATCTCCTCCTGAACCACTTGGCCAATTTCAATGAAACTTTACCAGAATGTTCCCTGGGTGACCCTCTTCTAAATTTGTTCAAGAAATTTGGATTGACCCCCAAATATAGGCCGGGCAGGGCGGGGCTTTTTTGGCCCTGAAATCTTAGATTTACATCTCCTCCTGAACCATTGGGCCGATTTCTTTGAAACTTTACCATAATGTTCCTGAGGTGAACCTCTTCTAAAGTTGTTCCAGAAATTTGGATTGACCCCCAAATTTGGGCGTGGCAGGGAGGGGCTTAGTTTGTCCCTGAAATCTTTGAACGACATCTCCACCTGAACCATTGGGCCAATTACAATGAATCTTTACCAGAATGTTCCTAAGATGACTCTTTTCTAAAGTTGTTCAAGAAATTTGGATTGACCCCCAAATATGGGCGTGGCAGGGCGGGGCTTATTTTGACCCCAAAATCTTTGATTGACATCTCCTCCTGAACCATTGGGTCAATTTCAATGAAACTTAAGCAGAATGTTCCTTGGGCCACCCTCTTCTAAAGTTGTTCAAGAATTTTGGATTGACCCCCAAATTTGGGCGTGGCAGGGCGGGCCTTTCTTTGATCCCGAAATCTTTGAAAAACATCTCCTGAACCACTGGGCCAATTTCAATGAAACTTTACCAGAATGTTTCTGAGGTGACCCTCTTCTAAATTTGTTCAAGAAATTTGGATTGACCCCCAAACATAGGTGTGGCAGGGCGGGGCTTATTTTGACCCTGAAATCTTTGATTGACATCTCCTCCTGAACCATTGGGCCAATTTCAATGAAACTTTACCATAATGTTTCTGAGGTGAACCTTTTCTAAAGTTGTTCAAGAAATTTGGATTGACCCCCCAAATTTGGGCGTTGCAGGGCGGGACTTACTTTGACCCTGAAATCATTGAATGACATCTCCTCCTGAACCATTGGGCAAAATACAATGAATCTTTACCAGAATGTTCCTGTGGTGACTCTTTTCTAAAGTTGTTCAAGAAATTTGGATTGACCCTTAAATATAGGCGGGGCAGGGCGGGCTTATTTTGACCCCGAAATCATTGAACGACATCTCCTCCTGAACCATTGGGCCAATTACAATGAAACTTTACCAGAATGTTCCTTGGGCCACCCTCTTTGAAAGTTGTTCCAGAAATTTGGATTGAACCCCAAATATGGGCGTGGCAGGGCAGGGCTTATTTTGACCCGGAAAGTTTGAAAGACATCTCCTGAACAACTGGGCCAATTTCAATGAATCTTTACCAGAATGTTCTTTTGGTGACCCTCTTCTAAATTTGTTCAAGAAATTTGGATAGACCCCCATTAGTTAAATAAGTTAATTCCTTCATAAGTCAGTTTCAACTTTGAAAAAGTCGGAATTCCTTCTGAATGCTCTTAACTTTCATTTCCTTCAATTTCAATATCTCTCTTTCAAATCTTGAGATTTTTAAGCCAGTGGAGCGATACAGGCCCTCTTGGGCCTCTTGTTAATGCATTTGTTTCTAAATGATTATTAATTAGCTATATATCATGTAATTAAAGGGGTACCTGCAGATTCCGTTGGCAAAGAGGCAGGAGAAATGTTACTTAACCAGTTATGTCATGGAGGATGTGTGGATGATTTCCTACAAGATCAGGTCTGGACAACCCCTAACTCTCATTATTATTAGCTTGGCTATTTGGAGAATATTTGAGTACCAGGGACCGTTTTACTAAACATCTTGCGATCATTTTTTGTGCAAGTCAAATATAAAAGATGCTTCTACATAGTAATTAAAAATAGTATTCTGCCATACATTATCAGTGGAATCGTCTTCTACAGACGATTCCAATGAGATATGGCAAGACAGAATCTAACAACGAATAAAGATACCAATAAGGATTTTTGATTTTGACTTACGAATAACAGTTTTTTCGTAACATTGTTCGTAAAACGGGCCCCTGGACCCCATTTTTTTATGCTAGACTAAAATTCTGCATTTGTGTGTAAATTGTCTACCCTAGTCAGACTGTGGACTGCCCAAGCTTACTAGTGTCGAAATATTTTTCACATAGCTGATTTTCTAAACCTACCTTCCTGTAAAAAATCTTTTGAAATCAGACCTCTGATTGACTTCTACTGGCGGAACTTCTTTTCGCAGTTATCAGGCTGTCAATCTAAAGGTCTTCGGTTTGATCACTGACAGCGGCACTCATCCTTTAATACCATTCGGCTCCCACCTATGGGTTGATAATAGTAGACCTATGGGAGATAGCAGTTGGAGGCTAGAAAAGGATGAAATGGTAGTACTGGTGCTGAAAATACCAGGAATCCATTGTAAGGTGCTCCAGCAGCCACAATATAACTGAAAGGTTATTGAAAAAAGTGTAAAGCCCCCATTCAAACAAACAAGTAATCAAACATTTATTTGATGGGATTCCTCTAGATTGTCTCTTTTCAATGGATATAAATATAATAAGCTTCACCAATTTTCACATTATTACACTATTTTATGCTTCTCAATGAAAAAACCTGAAGAAACATTGTGAAAAATGAAGAAATTGCTTATTACAAGCAAGATATAGATTTATCAAAATTTCACCAGAAGATATTCTTGTCTGCAGGCTTTATCAATTTGGAGCATTCAAAATTTATTTGTCTGGTAATGGATTAACACATGATAACTGGAAAACTGGTTTTATACTATTTTATGATTATGATGTGGATTCTATAAATAAGTGGTTTTGCTCTTAGGATAAGCCTTAAAAACTCTCATTTTCTTCAAGTGGTTTATTGCAGTAACAGTATTTTCTCAAGAGATGAAAATGAATTCCCCATAAAAAGAGCAAACCATACAAGTAGATCTGTTGAAAAAAGAAATATGTATATTCAAAGTATCAATATGACTTGTTTTGCTTTTCAGTTAATCATTTTGATGGCATTAGCTAATGGTAAATCCTCAATACGCTGTGGACCTGTAACCTTACACACGGAAACTGCAATATATGTGGCTCATCAGTTAACTAATGTAAGTTATCAAGGATATTGAATGAGTAGTCATTAAATATTGAATTTATTGAACGAGTGTAATTCATTGATTGATATTTTCTGCGTAAATATATAGATCTAACATGTTTGTAAAATGACATCCTTGCCATCATTTTCGCAGTAATGAAACGACATTGCTATACTCTCTCAGCTCATTTGCATAGTAATTACACTAATGTAATAACACTGATGTGATATCAAAAATATTCAATAGGGTTATTTCACTCCTGTGGCGTAGGTCATATCATAAACTTGTTTATTGATTTACAGACTCAAACTGCAGCATGACCTGTTGTGGAATCAGAGAATCTTTGTGGTTAGAAAATACTGTGGGAATGATAGTCTTGGCTAAATTTGTATAGAAAATAGGAGGAACTCAAATTTGAAATGAAAACCAACATAATCAAAGAAATCTAAAAAGATTTTCGTTGATTCCTAGAGAAATTAATTTTAGACAAAAAAAAACACTGAGTATGACCATTATCATAGTATTAAGGTAGTGGACCCATAATAGTTCCGCAACGTTTCGGAAGTCAACAACTTTAACAGTGTTAAGTGAGGTTTCCTTATGATTTCATTCAGGGAAACCTCAGTTAACATTATGTAAGATAATGAATTTTGAAATGTTGCAGAAATATTACAGGTCCACTCCCTTGAGGCTCAATTTGACCATATAAAATTTTGTCTATTCTTTGATTGAAAAGTTAATCTCCTCCTTTTCTTGTTAATTTTCTTCAAAACAGTCACTTTCAAATTGAAGAAAAATAAAAAAGACATAAAATTTATCTTTATTTTGCCTCAGAAAATGGGTACTAAAAAAGTTTTGTGATCATATTTTGTATAGCTTCTTTGAGCATTTATTAGGAGACATACGGTCTGTGATACTGGATGTTTGTATTTGGAAAGATTAGATTTTATTTTACATGACCCATTGTGTTTCAGGCTAAATTCAAGGTGAACAAAATCTCAGCAGGACAGACTGTGATAGAATGTGAAGGTATAGGATTACAGAATTCCAGTTTGTGATGATTCTTATTTATATGTCTAGGATTTGTAGCGTTAGATGTAGTTACCTCTTTTTGACCTATGACCATGCATTTTTGGATACTGAAAAAAGAAATATCGTAGAAAATAATTGTGAGAAAAGGGGAAATTGCTTTTTATACACCAATGAGTGGGATAAGCTGCTGGAGTTCCAAAAAGGATGTGTCTTTAATGGAGAAATACTAATATCCCTTAGTTGTGTACATTAGTCACTTCTATAAGACTTAAAAACTGTATTTACCCTTCAGACTCAGATTTCAGCTACACGAAAGACAGACAACTCGAAATAAGGCTTAGTGCAAGGCAAACTCTGCAGACCATGATTAAGGTACTGCAACATTTCGGGACTCGTGATGTTTTACATTGTTGACAGAGGTTTCCTAATGAAAATCATTAGGAAACCTTGGTCAACACTGTTAAAGTTCATTACTTCCCAAACTTTGCAGAAATATTACAGGTCCACTACCTTAAACTGCCCCTTGAGGATCAGTCTGTTCTGGATCTTTAGTGTTTGCTGTCTCCAATCTTTCCAAAATGTACTTGGAATAAATACAGTACATTGAACTGTGGCATTGAGCTGCTATTCAATCAATCATAATCCAATTTTTATGTGCAATAAGTGGTTTTGGGTGGTTTAAGCTCATTGTTATTGTCAGAGTTGTTTATATAGTTCAAATTTGTCATTGTCAAGGGCGTAACTACCATTTTGCACATTATGCAAGTGCATAATACTTATAAATCCTCGTTCAAAAAATATTGTTGATGAATGATGATAAAATGGAAACTGCAGCTTATTTAAGCTGTAGTTATGATGATTTGATTAATCACAAACATTCAAATTCTAAAAAGGGGAGTGAGTGAAGGGTTTTTATCTTTTTTCTTATTCCTCATATTGCCTTTATCCTAAATATTCTTTTGTGGTTGCTCATTGACTGCAAAATTATTTTAAAATCCTAGTTACGCCTGTGTTGTCAGGCAAAAAAATAATTTAAATAGCAAAATGATAGCTTAATTTATACTTAATCTCTCTAAGATACTTTATAAATGTTCAAAATGAAAAAAAAAAAAAAAGTGAATGTCTACTTCTTCATTTTACAACAAAGCTACAGAGAATGTGATTTCTGTTTTTCAAAGCCTCAACAATCAATTCCTCAAACCTCGTTAGATATTTATTTTTTTTTTCACAAAACAAAAAATAACTGCATATTGTTATTGTTCTAGAAATATCCATGTGATATTATAAAAAATATCATATGGAGTGTTATCACACAGATATTTGTATAGTTAGAAGATAATAAGAGGTTATTTAACATGATCGTGTACAATACTGAATTCTTTTGGATGAGTACCCTGCAGAACCAGTCTATATTTGACGAGGCGATAGCCGAGCAGGGCACCACACACTGGAAGTGTTACAATTAACGATTCGCGACATTTGAGAGAGACAAAGGGAATAGATCCAAAATGATCCGGTTAAGGGCGTCAAATGCAAGTCATTATGAACATGTTGAAATTGAAACAAACATTTGTTCTAAAAATAGAATTCCAAGGTGAGTCATGTCGATAAGTGCTTACTGATAATAATATGTAATTAACATAAAACAGGTTGACTACCCGTCGTCGCTTGAAATATACATTTTCATGTGAACAAATGATAAACAATATAACAAATGAAGAAATCAAGAATCTTCTCAAGATCAAACTTATTTAAATACCTCCAAACAGAGGGTTAGATACATTGAAAAGGCTGCGAAAAGTGGTGTTATCTATATTCGGGACTGTAGCCTCGCTTTCATCGTACATTATAGCTTGCCTCACTTTCATCGTACAATAAAGGTTGTCTCGTTTTGGAATAAAATCCGTATTGCACAGTAGCCTCGTTCTGGTTGTACAATATGGATCTAGATATTTCACTCTCACGTGATGCAAAATAAGCAATGTCATTGGTCTAAAATGTTTAGGTGTGAAATAAAGTTTTTTATTGTGGTGAAGCAGCAATATAAGGGAAAAGTCTGTTTTTGGAAAAAACTGTATTTGCTGACTTTGAAAAGAATGGCACTAGTTAGTCTTTACCTCTGCTTGTTGTGTAAAAGAACTACTTTCAATGTTAAATCTTGTCATACTGAATAAAACCCATTGTTATAAAGTTGCATTAAGGTAGTGGACCTGTAATAGTTCTACAATGTTTCTGAAGTCATGAACTTTCACAGTGTAAACCAAGGTTTCCTAATGATATCATTAGGAAACCTCGGTTAACATTGTGAAAGACCATGAGAAAGTTTGCAGAACTATTATGAAGCAAATGTTAGCAGCATTTTCTCCATAATAAATCAAATATTCTTTTTACTTTTATTTACTGAATCTACACATCTTCATTCTTTCCATTGCCATAATTAGTTATCTTTACATCTTTTATCAATTGTATTTCTTTCTATATTGTCATTTTATATAAGATAATTTATAACTTATCATTGCCTTAAGGTCTGCCTTTCATTTGATAACAATTTATTGACGTTTATCAGTTCTCAACTTCCTTTTGAAACACCATAAATAAGGAGCATAATGATTTGAGAATCAGTTGAAACTGTGTGTTTAGTTAGAACTTTGTGTTCAAGTAGAACTTTGTGTTCAGTTAGAAACTTTGTGTTCCGTTGTTAGTTAGAACTTTGTGTTTAGTTAAAAAACTTTGTGTTCAGTTAGAAACTGTGTGTTTAGTAGAGAACTTTGAGTACATTCTTGGACATCTAAAACCTTTGTGATTGCCTTTTGAATACGTTTAGATTATAGAAATTACTTTGTGGACAATTTGTTAAATATCGTTTATTGGAATTGATTAGCTTTGTGGACTTTTGGACCTTTTTAATTTACAACATTAAATTATAAAACTTCACTTGCTTTCATTACTTGAGCGACTCTTCCTACCTTCCATCAAGCATGATCCACAACAACAACAACAGAAATCCCCACGTTATGGGTAGGCCTTTTTCTGCTCATAATAGAACTATTATTGGTCCACCACCTTAAAACCAAAAAGTTGAAGACTCTTGAAAAATGTATTGCATTGAGATAAAAGTTGTTTTTATGACATTTTGGATTGGTGTATGTTGATGTGTGTTTTCATCCTAACATGAGTGGATATTAGCTGCTACATTTGTGGATAGATTTCAAAATTGTTTCGCAAAATCATTCCTGTCAATGAGTATATGAGCCATTTGAGGGAAATATGCTGTCTCTCAAATGTCACAGTCATCATAAAGATCTCGACCAGAGTACAGTTTTAATGGAGGCAGGTTTTGAGCATTTGAGACGCAAGAAAAAGTAACCAGGACTACTGATGGGCAGATTTATCGATTATAAACGACAATCAGTTGGTTTGGGCTTTTGATTTTGATAATCTACTAAGAAATTTTATAATCGAATTATGAAAGCCATTATATATTGTTTTCAAAACCTACATCAGTTTAATGGCTTAGCGTGAAACAGTTGTAACTGCCTATATATTTTTATTGGCAGTTACAACTGTTTCATGCTGAGCCATGAAGTTAGTTGAAAAATCTGCAGAAAGAGTCTTTAGGTCATTAGTTTTAACAAAACTTTCACATTCTATTCTTCCAAGGATAATACTGGGAGTGCTGTATTAGTTTCTCAGAAAACGATTATACAATTGATCATTAGTTGATTTACTCTTCCAATTAAAAAACAATTATCAATTGTGATTTGAAACCAATTGCCCAACTTTATTCTTCCAAGGATAATACTGGGAGTGCTGTATTAGTTTCTCAGAAAACGATTATACAATAATCATTAGTTAATTTACTCTTCCAATTAAAAAACAATTATCGATTGTGATTTGAAACCGATTGCCCAACACTAGCCAGGACCCTCAAAACTATGTGATGTGTGTTCCGTAGACTCTCTCATGCTAAACTAGAGAAAAGAATTGAAGACTGCTTAAAACAGTCTTTAATTCTTTTCTGAAGTTTAGCTCCCATTACTGATGTAAATCTATTGATTTATGTTTATATTTACCAGAGAAAAGCTCTAAATCTACTAAATGCAAGATGATAGCATGAAATAAATAGTCTATACCAAAAGCAGGGACTCCCAAAATTTAAGAAAGGACCCCTAAGATTTAAATGATTGAGTCCTTTGGACCCTTATTTGATGATTTCGGACTGGATCCAAGACAAAGGTCAGAGCATGATTTCTACAAACAAGGGATAAGAGCAAAAACTTAGTATGTGTCTATACAATATAAAGACACATACTATGTTTTTACTCCAACCCCAAGATATTCAGTTTGAATTCAGAATAATTTGTTCTTTTGAAGATGTAAAAGTGCTATAAGAATAAGTTGTTCATATAGGTCAAAGGTCAAGGCTACATTTCAACATGAAATGTTTAAAAGCTTAAAATATGTTTTCAATGGACAACCATTCTAGTTTCAAAAGATAATTAACTCACAAAGAAAATTTGGCTCTAATGAGATCACTTAAGATCTGGCTGAATGATTTTGCTGGCTGATCTTTGTTGATTCCTACTGAAAAATATGAATATTCCAGATTCAGTATGACAAGAGTTGCGACTGTTTGAATGCCTTGTTCTTTATACCAATTTAATGTTTAATGTTGTTGAAAAAAGGTGCAATAGCTTTGTTGTTAACCTTATCTGTTGGTTGTTGAATATTCATTTATGACAATCTAATGGCAGCCTATTAAAACTGAAAATGATACTGTTTTCATTGCTTATAGTACCTTTAGCCTAACCATCTGGGCCAAAGATAATTGAACTTTTAGGATCACCCCGAGTCTGTCGTCTGTCGTGCATTGTCCATCGTAAACTATCTTCAAACTTCTTATTCTCCTGGACCACTGAGCTGATTTCAATGAAACTTTACTAGAATGTTCCTTAAGTGACCCTCTTCAAAAATTGAGCCTCAAGTGTTTAAACATCTCCTTTGAAAATTTGGAATAACATTTCCTCTCAACAACTAGGTGAATGTGAATGAAACTTTTCCAGAAAGTTACTTGGATGAGATCCACTGGATCTCAGGTGAGCGATATTGGGCCATTCAGGCCCTCTTGTTTTGTAACCTACTGATAATCTACTCATTGTTTAATTGCATATTTATTTTAAACTTAACTTTACTGGAAATGTGAAATTTAATGTTACAGCAATTATATTTTCAGATTTCAAAAAAAAAGTCTTCAATTTATTGCAGAAATTAATCAATTATAACAACTTTAAATTTTAATAAATTCTCAAAGTGTCCAAAAATGTTCTATAGTCGGAAGTTACCTTCTTTAAATTACTTGGCAATGGAACCAATGAAATATTTCTCAAACTAATAAAATAGAGATCAACTTGTAAATTTCGTGTTATTGTTGAATAGGATTGCGTCCGTATCTCAAATGTTAAGGTCACTCTGGAGGTCAATGTGAATTGGAGTTGGCTTAGATAACTCTGTTTTATGTTTTCTTAAAGATTAAAGTAATTCACATAAAGCTTGTGATGTTCAACTATTTTGACAAATTATTTCAGAAAAATTGCATAGGGTTCTATTGAAAAAAAAAAGAGGCTGATTTTCTCAATTCTCTTTAAGAATACAAAACATCCTCCGCATTGTCAAAGAAAATCCAAAGTATCAAGAGAAGCTCTGCAACAACACACTTATAAGTGATGAAAAAGAATTTTTATTTGCGAACCTCAAAAACACATTTCATTTGCATACCAGTCGGTTTTGATTAATAACCATCATAAAAAAATATGTGGGTGAAAAATCGTAATTCTATGTGATTTATTTGTAATCTTAGCCGAACTTCCAGCACGCTCCTTTTTGAGAGGATTAGTTTTATTTCAAACCGTGTTGGTATCGAAATGAAATACGACTTGTGTGGGGTGATTTTGCCATACCATCCTAGATAGAACTAATTCATTTCATAACGGGACGGGAATTTATTTTAAATCGGGCTGTGGTCACTGTTTCGATCACTGGCACACACCTTTCTGACATTTGTTTCAAACAAATGGGCGGATTGTCATAAATGATTTGTGACGATCAATTGCATTTTCGGAATGGATGTTTGGTAGTACTGGAGATAGAAATTCCGAGAAATCAATGTATAAGTCATCGATCCACCGCGATATGACTGAGAAATCGTTGAAACACCGCATATCGGAATCCTTCGCAACTGACTTTACTAACAGTCCATGCCCAAGGGTACCAGACATGCTTAGAAACTAGGTTTTACAATTATTTATCATTCGAAGAGAATATTGAGGAAAAATGTAAAATATTTTTTGATTAAATCGGGTGCATCAAAACTGTAGTCTTTCAAATCAATGTATGGCAGAAGTTAAGAAGAGGTTTTAATCGCTGTCTTTCTGTGCAATCTAACTCACTAAATGTGGTGGTGCGATGTGCGTCGTTCAGCGTTCAAAATTTCTTCAAGCATCTTCTCATTGTAAACCGGTAGACCAGTCTTGATGGAACATTTTTTAAACTCTAAGAAAGATGTTCAATTAATTGAAATCTGCCCTAGACTCTAGGTACCATGAAAATAAATAATCCTAGCATTACCTAGTGGACCTGTATCAAGTTTGTTCAAACCATACCATTTGGGTCATATTTGGGTTCTGTCCGAGAGCAACCAATTTTACAAAGAAAAAAAAGATACTCAACGTCAATAGAACGTTACCACCAATAATAACTACCATACACCATTGAACATTTTATTGATAGTAAAGAAGGTGTTTGATACATTGACAATATGAAGTGCTGGGGGAACCACAAACAATGGTTTTAATCAGTGGCTAGGAGTAAACGTCTTATTTTTATAAGAAGAAACTTACGTAAAATTGAACAGTCTTAATTACGGTTATGGTCACCGTTTTCATGGAGAACTGCAGTGATTTTGAAACGTAAAATTCTTATCACACGCTGTATACCTCATCGAAGAATAGCCTGTGATTCATCCATGAGAGCCTTTATGAGCTGCTGTCGGTTCCCTAATTTCTCTGCAGGATTGTGATCGGGAGAGAATGCAATACATGTAACTGAAATTACATTATTGACTCTAAGAAACCTAAATCAACCTTGCTGAATGAAACTGAGCGTTGACCTGAAAATGTCAATGTCAACGTGTTTCATTGGGAACGGGCAAACAAATAATCTCAAGATGTTTTGAACATTACGTATCGTTGTAAACTTCCATTGACCAAAACAAGATTTTTTAAGGCCCCATAAATTACTCCCACCACCCAACGAATAGCCTGTCTACCAAAAGTCACACTGACACCGTCAACCATATCGAGATAGAGTCTTGATTCCTCTGTGAAAAGAACACTGCCAATGTCGATTACTTAAATACATGTACCTAATTATCCAATACAACCAATTAACTTGATCCTGTCGATGGTCTGGCGTTAAAACGTTTTCCTGGAAAGCTGTATCGGCGCATTACACGACCAGTTTTAAACAATGACCTATAGTATTGACAATCAGTTCGATCGTGTTGACGTCACCTTTTTGCCTATCATCTACAGACCAAGATTTTTATGGCTACGGGCAAGTTTCGTTGTTGTTGGACGAGAGCAGTTTATTCGGTCTACAGTTCGAAGAAGAGACGGTCCTGCTTCAACCATACATTTGGGAAAAACTTTCAAGAATCTCAAGTGTCCTTATTTCGGTATGATAACTGGCTTGCATAAACCATAAATAATTTGCGATAAATTTTGCATAAACGCCAACAACGCAAAATTTACCTAATTTGCATGTGATGTTTTGTATCAATAATAAAAACAAATTATCAAAAAAATTAATTTGCGCGTACACATAACCCAGTGTAAATTTTGTACAAAGTATTTTGCATAGGACACATTAGCACTGTTTGAAAGATCCAAGGGTGTTTTGGGTGGTAGCTTTCTAGAGACGGTAAGTAAATTTGAAAATCCTTTTATCTGAACAAAGATGGAAGACATTTAGATTTGTTGTAGGTAGCATGCTCTAGGGGACCCCTACCGAGACTCTTCATATCAAGACCCTAGGGAGATATTTGGAGTCTTCTCAAGCGCAACCCATTTTTCATGTAGAAACATAGAGCGAAGCCTTTAAGTAAGGGACAGGCAGTTTGGGTGTTTCGTATGGAGCATCTTCTGTAGAACATCTACTAAGTTTCGTCATGTTTCCATTGTGATTGGCTATTTGGGATCCACTGTCGTGTGCATCACATTCCACATAGAATCAAATTATTTCTTGTGCCCCAGATCGGGGGCATATTGTTTCAGGTCCGTGTGTTTGTCCGTTTGTTCCCCTAGAAAACTTTTAACACTGGTCAAAACTTCTGATTAGTAAGGGATAGATCCTTCATAATCCACATGAGTTTTGCTTGTGACAAGACCTCTCAGTTTGGACCACTTTAAAGGTTATCTGTCAATGTCATTTTTTCAAAGTCAAATATGTCGAAATTTTAGACTTCATATTAACTTAAGTATTGCCACGGATTACAGTATTGGATCAAGGTTTGCTGTAGATTACAGTATCAAACGAAGGGCGTAACGATCATTACTTAAGTGTGTAATAGAAATAAATCTTCTTTTGAAAAAACGTCGTTGATTAATGATCATAATATCAAAACTATAGCTTATTCAAGTTGTATTTAAGATGTTTTGATTATTCACCAACGCTAAAATCATAGAAAAGGGATGCGGAAAAAGGACATCCATCTTTTGTCACAGTCCACACATCGCCTATCCTATATATGATATGTTTGTCGCCTTCCGAGTGCGTATAAATTTCAAAAGCTTAGTTACGCCTGTGCAAACTACTGTATGTAAAGAATGACAGTGGTGGGGTATTGGTGTTCCACAAACACGTCTTGTTCGTCAATTATCTTCTAAAAATACCAGACAAAACTTACAAACAAGGGCATGAGTACATTTATAAACATTATGAAATTGATACTAATTCCCATTCTAAACCATTCCTGATCGCTAACTCTACGATCCATCCATTCATTCAAATCACTCACTCAAACCATTCAAAAACGCCCCAAAATCGTTCAAAAACATTTCGAAATCGTTCAAGACGAACAACATTTCATTTAGATCGATTAACCAATCCACAATTGTAATAGGATGGTATGGTTTTAAAGCGTATGATTGGTCAGTGAAGACACTCAAGCAGGAAATTCCGTATACTTTATTAAAGTAAGGTAAAAAAAATATCTATTATATTGTCCAATTTGGACGAAATAAACGATATTGCATTACCGTGTCCCTTGAATTTCATTCAAAACACTACACTCATTCAATTTCATTCCAAACTCATTCACCATGTCATTTTCACTTTCCCTAGCCGTATCAGCTACAAGGAATCTGGACAAATGTTAAAACAAATGGTAATCTTATGATAAAATGATATGTAATGTCCTACCGGTGGCTAATGAAAGCTCGATTGTGTGATGTAGGACCATCATCAGTATTCCGTCTGTGGATTTTGGAAAGAGTTCATTATTCGAAAGAAAACGATTAACCTCGAAAACCAGTGGGTCTTCCTATTTGCAGCTCTATATCGTGAGACCCCGCGGGTCCCCGGGGCTGGATAACTTATTTAAATAAATTTAACCATCAATGGGTAACCAACCCTGTGGTCAGGATGACAAAACGGTACAAACTGTTCGAAAATTATACATCGCTTTGCACGCAAGAACACGTGCAAAGCGAAGTTTGATTTGCAAAAGGTTTGCACCACTTTGTCATCCTGAACGCAGGGATGATTATAGACCCGCCAACAAGAGACGTTTTAAGGTCGATTGAATCTGGTAAATATTCGATGTGATCTTCTATAATCACTGACACTCTGTCCGTAAATCTGAAGATAAGCCTCCGTCGGGACTTTGTTAATGATTAATAATCACAGATCGTTTGGTGATTTATAAGGTAGAACGACCATTTCACGGTGATCTATGATACGAACCAGGGCTCGATATTTCCCAAAAATTGTTGTCTGAGTTAAGCCTGTTTTACGATTGCCACCGATGCTGTATGATATCCAGCCTGCGATTTTTGATATGACGTTTTTCGACACCGTACGATCTTATTTTCCGCTAAGACGTAAGCCGTATGTGACAACAAAATTATGCGACAAACGCACGTGTTTTATAAACCCTTTACAAAAATTCTTGCGATGCTCGTGCGTAAATCGCGAGGTAATCGAACTATCGCCGCGCGGACATCGTGCGATTTTTCAACTTAATTATTTGTCGACCACACGGACACCGTAGGATGATACGATGAAATTTTACAAGAGAAATATCACACTGTTACCGCACTGCCTTGTGATGCATGGATCTCCGACGTGTCAACGAATTACGGTCCAACGGTTCTATCTGGAGATTTTCTAGAAATTATATATATTATAAAAATATACACGTAATGTTTTATTATACAAAATGGCAAGGTCTATGGTACACGTAAAACCGTGTGATGATCGCACGGACACCGTGTGCCTCTGCCCGTGCACCCGCACGATTTTGGCGTCACGTTGAGTTTACGGTCGCCGCCGGGCCCCGTAATCCAAATGTAAACTGTGCTTAAACTTTGGTGCAGGTCAAATAAGTAGCAACACAGCTGTCCAGATATTTTTCTCGGAATATTGACTAGACACATGAGCAAATAGGTATACTACTTAGCACAAATTAATGTTAATGGTCAGACTATGATTCTGTGAAGGCGCATATATATATGCCGATCAGAGCATTTTAAGCTGGACTGTTTTCGTAGAAATTCGCTCGAGGTGTCGTGATCACCTTAGCCTAAACGGTTGTTCGCGTCTGTGTTGGCGTTGTCGTGACAAACTTTAAACTTTGTCATATCTCTGCTGTCATTGAAGATATCTTCGTGAAACTTGGCATGTGTTTTCAACGTCGGTATACAGCTATCCAGACTACATAGGAGGGATAACTCTGAATGCATTTTGGTTAGGAACTTAGAGTTGCCCTTTTTTACATAGATTTCATCTCTCAGCACCTGCAGCCAAGCATTGGGAGCTAATTTGGCGACGCTCTTGATTGGAAATGTCACGCACAGATTTTTTCATAATCATATAGGCTACTATACAGTGAAACCGTATCCTGCTATAGGAGGCCATGCTCGGCAATCTGCGCCGCATATGACAGGGGTCCAGATACTTTCCGCTATTTCCGACAGTGTTTTCATTGTTTCGTGACCTAGGTCACACCAATTTTATTTACAAATCGTGAATGGCTAACGACAAAGCTGGGACAAAGAAGCTGTAATAAAATCAGCGTAAAGAAACCTTCCCAAAACGGAAACGTTGAATGTCAATATTCATCGACCTTAACATTGATAGTGAACCAATCAATAACGCTTAACTGATCACACCTCCAGATTAAACGTGTTGATTGGTCAATAAAGGGGGCTTGGCATACATGTGCTACTTACGTTAATGGTTGTATTTGGAAAGTAGTAAAATCAGATATAAACGTCTGTGATCGGATTACCCACGTGTAAATTTTGTCTAAGTGTAAATTCAAGTAAGTGAATCAATGGCGTTTTACAAATATTTGATGGTTTGTTTTTGTCTTTTAAAAGAATTTGATCACTTTATTTGATATGTTTATAAAAAACATACATATTTAGTAATTTACATATATAGTTCCGCTTCAGTAGTCAAGTCAATCGTATGATGAAATATACATTGAGTTGAATTTTACTATAGTCATGAGTGAGATTTTCACATTAGGCCCTATATCCTTTCAAATATGTCTACTAATTTTATCCCGTTATTTGGCTTCGGGCCAGTTTAAACTTTCCCAGACGACAAAATGTTAGAATGTCAAATATTTAAAGAACAGCCCGTCTACACTGAGAACAGCAAAATGTTGATCTAGAATGAACAAAAATAGTAGACAGGGTTGCCAGCTGTCTTGAAAAGTCAGGGAAATTGAATATGTTTTTCAAGGTCAGGGAATTTTGAAATTTGGTCAGTGAAAAATGAAAATCCTAAAAAGTCAGGGAAAAATTATTTCAAGGATTGAAAGATGTTTGCACTGAAAGGTTTCAATTGCTATGACATTCATAAGGCATTTGGTATTTGACTTTCACACTCACAATTAAGCATTTAATTCAAATTACAGTTAACAAAGTATAAAAGTGATTTAAAGAAGCATTTCCTTCTTAACTTGTTGTTTATAATTACCAGCTTTTATCTTAAAACTTCATTCAGCCTAATGATTGAAAGGCTTTGCAACCCTTGCCTCCAGAGCTGATTAATCAATCAGATTTTCTGTTGTATTTTAGGAATATAACACCAGAAAACGGAGCATCCAATCCTAAAAAAAAAAAAAAAAAAAAAAAAAAAAAAAAAAAAAACTCAACCTGAAATGATATAAATAGATACAATATAATGTACTTAAACTAAATAAAAGACTCCTAGGTAGGATGAGTCTGATCGTCCTATGTTTTATCCTCCTTTTTTTGATAGCTGATTGTCTACTTATTATGATAAGCTTGGTAGCTACTTTCTAATGTTTAAAAAAGAATATTTAATGCCAATTTGCATTTATATGCAGCTGAGAAATTAAATCAGGGATTAGTGATACAAAATATAAGGAAATCTTTTAAAATGGGATAATGTGATGCTTTATTGTCTAATGTAAACAGCTTGCAAATTATAATCAAATTTATCACATTTTATGTCCCTCATGTGTTTTTTATTACTGTAAAGATATTTTGAATAAGCTGGAATGGATAAAAAAATGATTTCTTCCTTACTTACCACTTGCTCGACTGTAGAAAAAATTCACATAAAAATGGGAAAAATGTTAGGTTTCTCCACTTTTGCTAGGTCAAGACTTCTTTAGGTATCCTGTGAACCAACAAAAAGGGGTCGCCTAAGGAGCTAGTTTAAGAATTAAAGTATTTGACGATTTTTGTCAGTGAAAAACATGAATTGGTCAGGGAAAAGTCAGTGAAAAGTCAGGGAATTTTGTTTCACCAAAGTGCTGGCAACCCTGGTAGATCTCGGAGATAATTGCTTCAAAAAAAAAAAAAAAATAAAAACGTGTGAAATAAGGAGATTGATTGATTGAATGGGGTTTTACGCCGCTTTCAACATTATTTCAGTTATATCGCGGCGGCCGGAGCACCTAACAATGGATTCCTGGTATTTCTCACGCCAGTACTACCATTACATCCTTTCCTAGCCTCCGACTGCTATTTCACACAGGTTTACGATTATCTACCCATTGGTGAAAGACAAACGTCGGAAAGGATATTTGCCGCCACCGGGGATCGAACCCACGACTTCCAGATTGGAAGTCTTATGCCTAACCAACTGCGCTATGGTGGCGGCTGTGAAATAAGGAGAAACGTAATTGTCTTGCTTTTCTCGATAGAAGACTTCTTTTTCGATTTATTGCATTAATCATTTAAACATTCATCAGATTTTGGTTTGGAACATTGAGGTGGCGAACGGGGTGGATGTTGAAGAGGTGTCCACTCCCAAACGTTGAAAAAGTTAAAAAAAATTTAGAATTAATGTCGCCATTTCATCGACTTCAAAACGTAATTAATGCCTAATTGAATGTTATTCAAAAGGGACAATTTTTCGCTCTTATTAGTTATTTAATTTTTTGGGCCCAAGGAGCCAGTATCGCTCCACATACATGTAAGGCAGATTTATGAAAATTCAACATTAAATTGCATTGATGGTATTAAGCTAGGATATAATCTACATGTAAGCAGAAACTCACCAATTTAATAAAAAGCCCCCCTTTCCATGACATGGAATAATATTTCCAAGCAGATGCAATTCCAATAGTCATATGATTAGAAACATTTTATTAAAGTCTCATGAAAATCTGTTAATAAATGTACAAGTTGTGATAGCACGAAAAGCTGCATCACAAAGGCACCTTTTTCTATGACGCAGTATCATATAACCAAATTTGGAGAAAAAATCTGATAGGCCTAAAACATGTTCCAAGGACCATTCTTGTAAAGTTTAATTGAATTCTGATTAGTAATTTCAGAGAAGTTTTTTTTATACATGTATTTCAATATGGGACCATTTTCGGTGCCTTGATAATCCGTAAAGCCAATGTTTTTAGCCCAATTATATTTTAACAGGAAATCCAAAAGACTAAATTTAGGTTAAGGTTCATGTAAAGTGTTTGAGACCCAATATTTAGGGCACTTCATAAGCCAAGAAAAAGCAGTATGTCCAGGTATTTTATATATCAAAACGAAGCTATTCGTGAGCACAAGCAGTTAGGCAACATAAGACCGCCGTAGCTATAGCGGTATAGCCAAAACATTGTGGAAAAGGGTCATTTTGTACCGAACAAGCAACTGCATGACGGTTGCATAAAATTGCCCCGTATTTTAACAAAGTACAGTCTGAAGTACCATCCAGGTAGTGCTACAACCTTAGATATAAAACTCAGTCTCAAAAGGCTTTTTTGAAACAATCAATTTCCATTTATTTTGTCAACATACATGTCAAACCGGTTTGGTCTGTTTTCAAAATAAATGTAAGGTATGGTGCAACATCACACCATAATATTGTGAAATATTTTCTGCGATTTATTTCAAATTATATTTTTTTTTAATTCAATGATCTACAATATTACTATTCATTTATCATTCTGTGAAATAGAAATTGATATATTGCTAAACAACCTTACAGGTATATAAACAATTAATGTCTATTTATGTTGTGATAACACACCATACCCTAAAAAGAACTACACGTTTACTAAATTAGAATGACATATATGACATATGTGTTTATAAAATAAGTCAAAATAAATTGCTTGCATAACTACGTTTTGGGGCTGAGTTTTTTACCAATGGTTGTAGCACTACCTGGATGGTACTTTAGGCTAGACTTTGTTAAAATATGAGCCAATTTTATCCAACAGTCATGCAGTTGCTTGTTCTGTACAAAATGACCCT
Organism: Fragum whitleyi; assembly: GCA_948146395.1. NCBI lineage: Eukaryota > Metazoa > Mollusca > Bivalvia > Cardiida > Cardiidae > Fragum > Fragum whitleyi. Next base: position 26,611,401 of record OX411548.1, on the reverse strand, counting down.
TTTCCACAATGTTTTGGCTATACCGCTATAGTTATAACAGTCTTATGTTTTTCAACTGCTTGGGCTCATAAATAGCTTCATTTTGATATATAAAATTCCTGGACACACTGCTTTTTCTTGGCAAACGAATGCCCTTAAAATTGGGTCTCAAACACTTTACATGAACCTTAACCCTGAACAGTGCTTTCAGAGAAGATTTTTTTTACATTTCATCATATTGGACCTGTTTTGTGTGACTCTACAGGCCATTCAGCAAATGCCATCAATCAACTCAGAATTTAACGAAGACTAAAAAGCATGCTCTTTAAGTAATAGTTATAGTTCATTTCTGACAATTTACGCGATATAACCTAAGCGGAGCGTTAGCGGAGCGCAAGGTTATACGCGTAAATTGTCAGAATATGAACTATAACTGTTTTACCGATCGACTTATTTTTTCATCAAATAACGTTAGTTCAATTGAGTTTCACGTCAATCAATGATGTCATTCATTTTCGTTGCGTCATACTTTCTTCAATCAAATCGAGGTAAACAAAAAGTAGGAGGAGCGAATTTAATTACCATCAGGTTTCTGTAATTTTTTTGTCATTTGGCGAGACAATATCAGTTGAGAACGTTCGATGAATAAAACCTCGTGATTGCTTCTAGTGGATTTTGTATTCCTTTTAAATGTTTTTTTTTGGGGGGGGGGGACATTATGGCTTCCTTTAGGGATTTTGTATTTTCAGAAAAACGGTTATCTACCTCAGCATATTCAGCTGCGCAGCGTCAGCTCGTCGGACAATCATTCAAATTGTACCCGGGTTCGACCCCCGATGGTGGCACTCTTCCTTTCCGACTATTTGTCTCCGACCTATGGGTTGATAATCGTAGACCTATGTGGGATAGCAGATGGTGACTAGAAAAGGAATGGTAGAACTGGTGTAAGAAATACCAGGAATTCATTGTTAGGTTCTTCAGCCGTCGCAATATAACTGAGGGACTGTTGAATGCGGTGTTAAACCCCATAGAATCAAACAAAACCACTGCATATTCATTATCAATGATATAAAGTTTGCAACAACACGCTAGCAGAAAACATTCAAAGTGCATTGACAAGCTCTAGTTACGAAGTTTTGGTTCCCAACCGATATGTCACACTTGAACGGTCACATTGTTTTTCGATATTAGTCAGCTATTACAGGCCTAACATGCTTCGAATCACCTTTTTTGCAAATATTTGTATACCTAGAATTTGGGCATTTGCAGAACTATTAAATGAAAATGTCATTCAAAAGATCCAAAGTATTCATTTTAAAATAGAAGAGAGATTTTATATCGTTTCAACCCTGTCGTCTTTTATTTTTTATTTTTTTTTTCATATCAATGTGAAAAAGTGGAGTACAGAAAGTTTCGGTTCGAGCAAACTCGTCGATGTCATTCTTACTGCTGTATACCATGTAGATTAATATTTTATTATCAGAATCATTGATTTATCCGCTAAATCTTGTCCTCATAAACATGCAGACAAATTATTCAAGAATTTTCTCCTCCTTTTAATGAGTAATTGAATCTAAGCATAACTTCAAAAGAATGTTCACAAAACATTTTTTTTAATGAATACTCAATTACAAGTTAAGGGTCGGAACATTTTATCAGACAATGTTATGACGTCACTGTCTGGTATTGAATGTAGTCTCCGCCCAATATGACCTAAAGTCACGTAGCTCACTTATTCGAGCAGATCATCAGGTTATGGGATATATTTTTTGAATTACAAACGAAATAGCGGCCTTTCATTGGAGGAAAAAATAGGGCGATCGGTAATAGTTGTTAAAGAATTATTTCTATCAAAGACTCTGGTTGCCATGGTAAAAGAAAGGTCGAAAATCTTAGAAAGAATTCTTCACCTCTTAAATCACCAGGCCAAACAAGTTGAAACTTTGCAGGGATTTTCCTCAGGTAAAATTTATCAATAGTAGTTTAAAGAATTCAATTTCATCAAAAATGGTTTCCATGGTAACGAAAAAGCTGAAAATTTGCCGAAAATTGCCGAAAATCTTTGAAAAAAAATCATTCTCCTCCTAAACGACTTGGCCAATCAAGCTGAAACTTGGCAGGGAAATTTCTTCGATAAAGTTCACAAAAGAAATTGATTTCATCAAAAACTCTGGTTTCCATGGTAACGGAAACCATGAAAATTGGCCGAAAATTGCCAATAATCTTAGAAAAATTCTCTTCCTAAACCCTAAGGCCAATTAAGTTGAAACTGTTCCTTGTGTAAAGTTCTTCAAAAGTTGTTAAAAAAATAATTTCGTCAAAAACTCTGGTTTACATGGTAACGGAGAGACTGAAAATTGGCCATAATAAACGATAATCTTAGAAAAAAAATATTCCCCTCCTAAACTTCTGAGCCAATCAATCTTAAACCTAGCAGGGATGCTCCTTGGGTAAAGCTCTTCTAATATTGTAAGAAGAATTTTTATTCAATAAAAAAAACACTCTGGAATTCATGATAACGAAAATGTAAAAAAAAAAAAAAAATGCTGAATACTTAGAAAAATTTCATCTTCTCCTAAACCATTGGGCAAATCAGTCTTAAACTTGGCTGGGATGTTCTTGGGTGTAGGTCTACTAAAGTTATTCAAAGAATTCAATTCTATCAATAGCTGTAGTTGCCATGGTACCAGAAAGGTTGAAAAATCACGAAAGTTAAAAAATTGTAATAGGACGATATTAAAGTTTGTTTCCTTCAAAATCACCCTTATTATACAACAAACAATCTCTGGTATTTATAACATGGTTGACAATTTATGAGTTGTCTCACTTAGGTGAGCGATTTAGGACCATGGTGGTCCTCTTGTGTAATTACTCGTCAATGATTTTATAGAGGGTGTAATTTCAATAATGCATGTTCAATTCCAGTTTATTCTTGTGCGAGCACAAAACATAATATCTGCCATAAAAGCTGCGATTTGATCTCTTACCGAAAATGAGTTAGTGGTTGTAAAGGATAGAACTATTTACTGCACACAGACATTTCGATTTTCGTGCAGCCTGGTGCAAATTTAGACTAGTCTAGCGACTGTGCAGTATTGATTGAACTGAATTTAAGACAACAACACTACTGCAATGTCGTATATTTCGTAACCCCTTGTTTATAAAACTCTGGTTCAATTTTTAGCTCCACTGGACGAAGTCTATGCACGAAGTCCAGCGGACTATTGTCATGGCCCTATGTGCGTTCATGCGTGCGTGTGTATACACTTACGTAAACTCTTTCTTTGGTCGTCTTCTTCTCTGAAACTGAATGTCAGAATTCAACCAAATTTCACAGGAATGATGCTTAGGACATGCTCTTTCAGATATCTTAGACGCTACAGCTGTCGATGAAATATAAAACAGCTGTCGAGTCACCGAAAAGGGACTTCTTATGGTGAATATAAAACAATCTTCTTCTCTGAAACTGAAGGTCAGCATTCAACCAAATATCACAGAAATGATGTTGAGGACATGCTCTTTCCGATTCCTTCTTTTAATCCTGATCAGGCCGATAGCTGAGACGTTACGATCTGTAGCGTCACATAAAAGAGACTCTAAGCGGCGAATTATTGAAAAAAAAAAACCTAATCTGAAACGACTGGGCAGATCAAACTTAGCAGGATTGATGCTAAAGGCCATGTTCTATCAATTGATTGATTGATTAATTGATTGAATGGAGTTTAACGCCGCTTTCAACATTATTTCAGTTATATCGCGGCGACTGGAGCACCTAACAATGGTTTCCTGGTATTTCTCTCACCAGTACAACCACCACATCCTTTCCTAGCCTCCAGCTGCTATCTCACATAGGTCTACGATTATCAGCCCATTGGTGAGAGACAAATAGTCGGAAAGAATGAGTGCCGCCGTCGGGGATCGAGCCATGTTCTATCAAATTCCTTCGATTAATCCTGATCAGACTGATAACTCTACGGGCTGTCGAGTAACTTTAAAATGGCCCCATATAGTAAAATATTTTCTAAAAATCGTTTTCTTAGTAACTACGGGTCAGAATTCAAGAAACCCCAAAGAAATTATTCATGGGACATGCTTAAGGCTTTCATATTCCTTCGTTTTATATTGATTGGTTAAATAACACAGGTGCTATGGGCTGTTTAGTTACAAAAAGGCGCCCGATATGGTCGAAAAATATAAGATTCTTCTTCTCTGAAATAGATTGTTAGGTTGTTCAAATGTAACTCTCTCAGGTTTCTTTGCTAAATATGGTGATTTGTTGTCGCGTCATAGGAAAAAGTGCTTTAACGAAGCGAATTTTTGTGTTAGACTTCTTATCTCATCATGTGACCTTGCAGAAATTGTAGTTGTCTTGCAATATTCTGTGTCATGGAAAAAAGGTGCATGTATGTAAAATTCGTGATTTGAATATTTCTATATTTATTGATGAATTTTCACGAAATTTTAACAGAACTGTCCATGGGCATATTTCTGCTGTTTGGACTTGTGATGACTTGTATGCCATTGAAAAAGGGATTCAAGATGCCCTTTCTAATACATCTACATCACATTTACAGAAAACTTGATTGACACTATGTTACCCTTTCCATATCATTGCAGTTAAGAGATATTTAGTTTATACCTATTTATTGGGAAACAAGTTCTTACAACATAGATTAATCCCTCTCGGTTCTGCTTCCTGGAAAATTAACCAGTACTCGCGCCGAATGTGTGGACCAATGAAAGAACCAAGATCGCTCCCGGGAATCGAACTCAGGACTTTTTAGGGGTCAAGAGGCCGACGCTCTACCTCTAGATTACGGACACCACACAGTTAGGTGATATAATTCCTAAACCTTGATGTTCTATCAAATGAAATACAACTATTAAATATATAGGCGCTTACAATAGTGTTGCACTGACCCTGCGAACTATAAGCTTTAAAATCAGTTAAAAGGGCCAGTGGATCGATTCTTGCCCTCTTGGGGCCCTTGTCACGCAGTTCCAGCTAAGTTCGGATTCAAACTTAAAGTTGCCGAAATTAATATTACATTGAATTCTACAACATTTCCTATATACAGGACTCGTGTTTGACCCTTTTACCAGGTTAATGGCTCTGAAAAAATCTCAAAATATTCTATTTTGACTCTCTCTCTTTTTAATGTCGGGGGAGGGGGGGGGGGGGGGGGGGAAATGTACATTCATGAATTTTCATTGAATCATACGTACTTTTAAAGATCTTATTATTGCCTTCATTTCGTTACATTGAGTGCAGATAAAATGAACTCATACGAGGGTGAATCAAAAATTACGTAGACTAGCGTTGCAGAAATTTTGATTTCACAGACTTTGATGAGAAAACTACATTGTTATTGAATAGAGGCATTTTTCTTTTTGTCGTATAAATTTGGATGAAATCCAAATAGTTTGTCACCTGTAGCAACCATTCTAAAACATGTAGTCATTTGGTACCGGCGCACGGTAACGAAGTCAATTATGACGCTGCGGTATTGATAAGTTCCATCTCGAAAGTCAGCACTTTTCAAAATACTCAACTCAACAATAAACACGACTTCTTCATCCCCTTTCCATTGGATAAGTACCATTTTCATATCCATCTGATCCAAAACGATGATCTTAAATGTGTAATGTGTCTAAACGATTCTGAACTGATGTTGTTCTGTGACAATAACAGATTAAACCCCAAGGGGACGTTTTCCATTCTCCGAGTGTCAACCTTTCAGAAACACTCTCCATTCTTAAACAAACCTTTTAAACCATTTAAAAAGAAGGTATCTGCTTAAATTTGAAAACCTTTTAGCATATTTTATCATTTAAACCTTTAGTTTTTCCATAGGTCCAGTAGAACTTTATTATTGTCTGGTTGTCTCTGGCTGCGCCGGTGCCGTCCTTTTGAAGTTTTAAAATTGAAGCATGCCCTTAGTTTACTGCATTTAAATTCGAAAAAAGCGAATGGACTATGCTTAAATTTTAAATATCCTAACTCTTAGCGTCAACACGTATTTAGGCGAAGGCTGGTAGTGTTTGGTCCAAATTGAGGGGACAATTACAGGTAGTAACACTAGGAAGTAACGTTACAAAATAGGTTGCGCCGGTAGCACCTACCCAGGTATATCAAATGTTGGATTTTTCACGCAAGAGTCATAGCAGACTCTTGTAAATTTGATATTTTGTCAACATTAAATGATTTGAGACGGTGTGCAAAATTTCATTGATTTCCGTCGGGAAATACCAAAATTATAGTAAAAGTCCACGTATTTTTTTATTCACCCTCGTAAATTTGAAAATTTTAACACGCAAGCCCTGTATCATCAGAAACTTGAATTATTTACACATGTTTTCCAAAAGTAATCAATGTTGTAATTAAGCTTTTATCTTTATTCTTATTTTGAAAATTCGGGGAAATAAATGTAACGATTTCTTTTGAATTTAGTTTGGTTGGTTTTTCCTTTCTTAATTTATACAAGTAAAAACCTATGTTGTCTGAAACTGGTTCAAATATTAACCAAACAACGATTGAATTCCAACTTGAAGGACGTGGCATTTAGCCAGGTGCTGTAGCTTACATGGGCGTAATATGCAAGTGTTGGCAGTTATACAGATTTGGTCAAAAACCTTTAACGTGAATTACAATTTGTTTACTAGTAGGAACACTGTACAGTATGGTGTTATTAGTAGTGCGTCGACATTTTGGACAAAAGGTCTAGAGTTCGATTCCCGAGTGCAAATATCGATCTTCGTTCTTTCATTTACCCAATACAATACAAAATACAATACAATACAAAATCTTGCGCAGGTGGGCCTATTTAAGGTCGCATTTTGAAATGTCATGGGAACGAATATCGATCATTCTAGATTTAAAATATCTACCAGACTGGACAATCTGATGAAAAAGTTTTATCGTGTATTTTCCAATTTCATTTTGTCTTGTGTATGAATAAAAAAAATATATTCATAAATGTATATTCTATAAAGATCTTGAAGATTTTAAATTTACTATTAATTATTTTGTAGGCGACTTTATAACGTACGAGGGGCTGACAAGGAGTGTCGACATTCAGTTATTCGATTTAGGTCAATCGGGAGACATAAAAAACTCTATTGGTGTTATATGACATGGAACGTCTCGGGGTGAAATTGAGTGATGCCATAATTATGATAGTCGCACAGACAGTGCTTAACGCTGGAATACAATAGTTTGATTTCAAATCAATTCCTAAAAATGAATCGATGTATCTGCACATCTGTACAGAGCTTCAATGTTAATTTTCAGAAAAATTAATGAACTAATTCTTGCTAATTTACGATTATCAAAGACCCGTGTCGGTTTGCGGACAAAACATCTGGGGTCCGTTTTACTAAGGTTCTTACGAAAAAATTGATCGTACGTCAAAATCATAAATCACACCTGGTGTTTTCATTTATTGTTGGAATCTGCCTTGCAATATATCACCGGAATCGTCTTTAGAAGACGATTCCAATGAGATAATGCATGACGGAATTATTATTTAGTTACTAATCTAGAAGCAATTCCAATTTTTGACTTACGCAAAAAATGATCGTAAGATGTTTAGTAAAACATGCCCAGATGTTTTCTTCATATTTATTATCTTTATCCATACCTTCATGTGAAAGTGAGTTGACGTAAAATCTTGATGATTTTATTTCCTAGAAAAGGAGACAGTTAGCAGACAGGAATTATAAATTTTCGGGAGTCGCGGCAACACGTCGTTTGTGTAGCATCATTAGCGACGTTTTTATAAAGATGCAAAATAAGATTAATAGATCTTGGAATGATAACACTTGATTTTAAACTCTTTGAAGAATATATTTGGTAAATATTTTGGTTTATTAATCAATCGTTATTTTAGAATAATAATCATTATGATGCGATCTATATTGACCGAGAATTTTGAATGTTTCAAACATGAGAAGTACGGTATTTTTTCCATTGTACGCCAGTATAGAGCGCGACGTCAAATGCGTTTATCAAAGACACGTCAGTTTACGAACAAACACATCCCTTGTTTTCTTTAGATTTTTTCTTTCTTATAGAATCGAGTCAGGTAGAGAATGTAGGGCCATCAGGTTAGTATTGATCAAAACAACGTGCAAGTGTTTGCGTCAGCGTTTGAATATTATACGCGTCAACTACAAGATACGAAGTACTTTATTTTACAACCTGATACTTTCTAACGGGGAAAATGCTCGTTTGATATGAAATTGAAAAGCTGTCGTTTATCGTTATGACCGATTATATTCACCTCTGCAGAATCTTAGGCCTTACATCTTTCTTCGGACTCTCTTTGTTCCCGTTCTTTTGGTTTGTACGTTTTCCCCCAGGGCGGATCCAGAATTTCTGTAAAGGGGGTCGAACATACCAAAAGGGGTAGTTTTCTTTGCAAACCTGAAGAAGACTCGAATAACTTTATGAGAAAAGCCCAAAAATCTATTGGATTCACCCACTCATATATCGGATTCGCAGAAACATTGACATTCATCTAAATGGATACCAACCTGTTATTTGTACCATCATTTCCTGTAATTTTCTTTGTTTATAGGTTTGAAGCAAAAAGTGTTGATCATGACTGTGCGAACCAATCTTTTGTCATTTTGCCGCCATATTTGTCGGTCAAACCAAGAACACCCACAATGCTCTATTCTCAAAAGAAGTTTTTCGATTGGTGCAGACGACTATCTACATCGTGATAAGAACCCGAACAAACCTACAGTTCTCATAACAGGTAAAGGAATTCGGGTTGATACATGCTGATAGGACAAGTCGAGTAGAATATACAATTGGAACTTTAAAATGACATTTACGTCAACACTTGGAAAATTAGAGAAATTAGAGGCATTTCGAAGGAGCTTTAGAAGGCATGCAATAGACCAAGGAGAAAAAGTTTTTAAAGTCCAAAAGAATTACAAGAAGATGGTATAATAGATAATTTTGTTTTCGATGTCAATTAGCAATGAAAAAGGTTGTTAGAGAGGGAGAGAGAGAGAGAGAGAGAGAGAGAGAGAGAGGGAGAGTTTTAAAACAACAACATGCTTAACTTCAAATACATGTATTTTAACTATACAAACATTTACTTGGCTATAAACTAAAACTCTTAATTTTTCAGGTAGTCTTGGTCAGCTAGGACAGGGCTTAGCCAAGGTAATGAGGTAAGCATGATTCTTTTCAAGAAGTTTTGAAAAATCAATACATTTAAATTACTCCAATTTATACAATATTTTCTACCTGAAAGACAAAAAATGTTAATTTATCTATTCTAAATTATAACCTGTGACATTATTTTGCACTAGTTTTATAACTAGTCCAAAAAGTTGTCATCCAACTATTCATTATCCATATGAAGCTTGTATAGTCTAAGTGTTTATGTCCCTGTGATGAACTAATAACAAATACTATTGAAAAAGAAGACATAGTTTGCACAAAGCAATTTCACCTTTTGCCACATTTTTTCTTTTTGATGGATATTTTCTTCTCAATTTGAACCCCTTCTGCCTTTTCAATGTCAACTATACTAAGCTTCTTTCTGGCCAATGATTCCAGCTACATGGGCCCTTGAAAGCTTGTCACAATTCATTCAACTTTTGTGATGCACAATTATTGCCTGTAACTGCATACAATTGCTTTACTTTGAAAAAGACAAATTTCATTAATTCATTTATGATTTAGATATGCATTGACCTTGCAACAATAACAATTAATGTCTTGTACTTTAGTGCATCAGATATTGTTTAATTATCTTACAAGTTTAATTCCAATGACATACAAGGGATGTGTTTTACATGGCTTTTATTGTCTACTCTGTTTAATAAATAATTGTAGCAAGGGCATGAGAAAGATGTCTTGCAGGAGCATTTCAAAATCACCTTTTAAAATAAATGTTTAGTTGGGGCAAAATATATTTGTATTGTCACCTTTAAAGAAGGCGATGTGCATTGTTTGGATGCTGTAAACTATATAAAAAAATCATTAGCTCATTTCCCAAAGCTTCACAAATCTGTATATTAGCATTTTGGTATTAAGAATTATGTATTATATTTGAATCTCAGATTGTGTACGCTCTTTACTGCACAGCATAAAATATGTGTCATTGGGTCAAAAAGTTTAAAATTCAGATATTTTTTCTGCATGGTCTATTTAACTTGTGGGATGTAGATATAAATATAATACCATATATCTACTTATAACAGTGCCCTCCCTAATAGTAACACCCCTACATTTTTTACTACGAAAGCCCACTTCAAATGCCTAAATTTTAAGAACATGTTGAAACTAAAATCTTCTCTAATTTGAGATGAATTTCCTTTAAACAATCATTTATATGATTGTTTAGGGGGAAATTCACCTCAAATTAAAGGGAAAGGGGCCTAAAAGACATCACTTTTAAATCAGAAAATGCATACTAGATAAAAGCTCCCTGACCAAGTTATGTATAGCTCCCGGGAGCATTTTTAGGAGAAATACAGTATCAGTAAATGTAATACTTAAAAAGATTTCTCTTTCATTCAAATGGCCTTGAATATGTAATACTATGTACATGAGGACGAATGATGAGGTTCAATTGTGAGAACAAAATGTAGATCATTAGGTCATTAGGTTTCTCCTTTTTGTACTGGTAACAATATTAAAGAGATGAAAAAAAAATGAATTCATGGATGTATGAAATTAGAAACCTTATCACAATTGATGAATATGATTTAAGGGTCAGCTAAAAACTATTATAAGTATCTGTTAATAAATATCATATTGACTATCAATTGAGTCGTAAAAGGGCCATGAAACAACTTGGATTATGATAATCCATGTCAATCACATTCAATTTGATAACAAAACAAAAATTCTTGTAATACAGATTCACTGCAGCATAGGAAACATTGTAAGAAAAGGAGTATTGAAAATTTTGCTTTCAATTAAGAAATTAATTTTTTATGCATTAGCTATGTTTTCCAAAGTCATTTTTGGTATACTATAACTTTTAAAAAGATGTAAAATTTTAGACTGATTCAGGTACAAATTACTAGCAGGTAACAATTTTAATGAAAGAAATCGATATGTGTTTGATTATACAGGACATCATAATAACCTTTATCAGGTTATTCAAATTTTTGTTTGTTTGAATGGGGTTGAACAACACTTTTAATAGGTTTTTAGTCATAACGCAGAAGCTGGAGCACTTAACAAAGGATTCCTGTTTTTTCTCATATAAGTTACTACCATTACAGTTAAAAGCATAGTGAAATTGACACGATGATTGATTTTGGAATGATTTTTTAATGAAATTGAATGAGTGTGTGGAGTGAGTTTTGAGTTAAGTTTAAGGGAGGTAATCCAATATATTGCTAATTTTGTTCTATATGAACAAAATTAGCAATATTAATTACCTCCCTTTATTAAAATATACATAATTTGCTGTTTGTGTTTTTATGTGGACCAATCAGACACTTAAAAATCCACATTGGTCAATAAAATCATAGAATAAGTTGATCAATTTGTGAAAAGTGTTGATTGTCTTGAACTATTTTGAAATGTTTTCTAATGATTTTAGAGCGTTTTTGATCGATTTGAGTAAGTGTTTGGAGTGATTGAATAGAGCGCTGAGTGAGTGATTAAGAATGGTTTTAATTGGAATGTGTGTCAATTTTTGGATGTTCTAAACTGTACATCCTTTCTTGCTTCAAGCTGCTACCCCTCTAAGGTTTACAGTTATCCACCCATTAGTGTAAGACAAATGTTGGACAGGTCATTTGCTGCTGAAATAGAATCTACCGTAATTCTCCTAATAAATGCTCCTGGGAGCTATCCATAACATTGACAGGGAGCTTTTATTTAGTATTCATTTTCTGATTAAAAAAATGTTAATCTTATGACCATAAAGCCCTTTTCCCTTTAATTTGAGGTAAATTTCCTCTAAACAATCATAATAATAAATGATTGTTTAGAGGAAATTCATTTCAAATTAAGAATAAGACGTCTCAAAACTTTCCTACAATTTAGGCATTTGGAGTGGGGTTTGTAATTAAAAAATGTAGGGGTGCTACTATTTTGGAGGTTGCTATTATTAGGGGAAATAAAGTTTGATGCTTTGGTTGAAGATTATAATTCAATCAATTCAAGTAATCCAAGGTTTGGTTCAAGATGATATCACTATTTTGTATTTTGACTGGGTTCAGCAAATATGTAGGACAAAAAAATTATTTCAATAACTCAGTTATTGACCGACAGTAACACATCTTGATTGAAAACCTACTACTGACGAATATTACACCAGTTGACTTTATGGGTACATTGACCTTAAAATTCTTTAATTTGTTTGTCTATCTGTTTGTTTGATAGGTTATAATTCAATTAATTCAATTAATTCAGGGGTTGGTTTATGAATATATCACTGTTTTGTATTTTGACTGGGTTCAGCAAATATGTAGGACAAAAAATTTATTTCAATAACTCAGTTATTGACCGACAGTAACATCGTGATTGAAAACCTACTTCTGATGAAAATTACACCAGTTAACTTAATGAGTACATTGACTTGAAAATTTCTTTAATTTGTTTATCTGTATCAGCCTTTTTGCAAAAAAGGTAATAATATATCAAAAAGTTATTGGACCCATGTTACAGAACAATTCTTAACCCTTGTCATGCTGAGCCCAGAATATTCCTGCTTTGACAGGAGCTATAGACAAACATCAGCCTGCACGTATGTGCAGTCTGATGTTAGTCTACACCACCTGCTTCTTACTTTCAAATTACAATTGTCAATAGATTTAGCAAATACAAATTGACCAATAGTTGGTACTTCCAGTGCTTTTTACTACTTGATTTTGATGCAAATTTTTAGCCAAAATTTATTCAGCATGACAAGGGTTAATTTTACACACTAGAAAAACTGTTAATAATATGACCTACGCCGCAGGAATGATATAACCCCATTGAATATTTTGGATATATTACAGGTGCATGCGTATGAGCTCAGAGCAAATAACAACACTATTTTGTAATTGCGAAAATGACTTCATAATAAATATATTGTGATGTCAGTTTTAAACGGCTTTATAAGTTTCGCGGAAAAATGAAATGTTGAATTTCAAGGATCTTGACAATTTTTCGGAAAATTCGGGTCATATTATATAAATAGAATATGTGCTCATAAAATACAGAAATTATCAAACTGATCATCTATAAACAGTTAAAAACTCGGTACAGATGACTTGTTTAATAAATTCGGTATTCTGTGATCACTAATTCAATATCCTGTATTTGTTGAATAGATTGTAAGAAAAAGTTAAACTTGTAATAAGGTTATAAGCCAATTATTTATTGTTACAAGCAATATTTTTTTTTTCACAATAAGTATAACTATCCCTAATACTTGTCATGCAAAATAAAATCCTACAAATTTAAGTTAAAATCAAAGCACTGAGGGCTCTGAAAGAAGTGAATGTATGCCAATATTTTCATGTAATTAAAAAATAACAAATTTTGGGATAGAAAACACTAACAGGTGGTGTGATTGATCAGACTGGATGTACTTGCTTGCTGATCATTCTCTTACAAAAACAAGAATATTCCAATTTTACCATGACAAGGGTCAACATTGAGTAATCTCTGCTTGTATTGATACAGCTTAGTACAAAATATCACATACCGTATTTGTCATAATAAACGCTCCCGGGAATTATACATAACATGGTCCTTGAGCTTTTATTTAGTATGCTTTTTCTGATTTTGAAAAAAGATCATTAAAATTGATGTCTTTTAGGCACAATTCCCTTTAATTGACGTAAATTTCCTATAAACAATCATATAAATGATTGTTCAGAGGAAATTCATCTCAAATTTAAGAAGAAATCTCAAAAAGTTAAAATATTTAGGCATTCTTAGTAAAAAATGTAGGGGTGCTACAATTAGGGAGGGCTCTTTTTTTTTAGAGGAAATACGGTCTTCTCTTATAATTATTATGAAGACTGTAGCAGTTGTAACCATATTCAGATATAGTAAATTAGCCTGTGAGTGACATTTACAACAACATTTACAACAATTTGATATGTTTGTGAGGTGTAAAAATTGAGTAGTCTAAATCTATACCTTGAGACCTTATATATCTACAAAGCACAAAGTAAAGACTCAAGTCAGTCTCAGCCATGGCCAGAGTCTTGACTTAGTGCACATTTAAAATTGATGGAAATTTCTTGCAAGGACTTAATTTGTTTTCTTTGGTACCTTGGATATCTTAACCCTTGTCATGCTGAACCTGAAATATTCCTGCTTTAACAGGAGGTAAAGACAAAGATCAGCCTGCACATATATGCAGTCTGATCTTAGATCATACCACAATAAATTTCATTTTTAAACAAGATAGGTATAAAACAATGCATTTTCGAAATCAATACTCACTCACATTTGGAAACATCCAGTGCTTATAGCACTTTGATTTTACATTTATTTTGCAAAGAATTTTATAAAAAAAAAAAAACAAGAAAAGAAGATGGACCATGTTGAATTTCATGGAATTTCAGAAAATTAGCCTCTCAATTAACCATTTAAGCTTATCTTATCCTTAACCCTTGTCATGCTGAACCCAGAATATTCCTGCTCTGGCAGGTGCTATAGACAAAAATCAGCCTGCACATAAGTGCAGTCTGATGTTTGTCCACACCACCTGATTTTTCCTTTTTTGAAACCAGAAAAGCTTAAAAATTCAATTATCAAAATGAATACCGCTTCACATTTAGTGCATCTAGTGCTTTGAGCACTTTGATTTTGTTGCAATTTTTTAAAATAAATTTTATTCAGCATGACAAGGGTTAAAATTTATTATTATGTCATTGTTTTGTCTTTTTACAGATCAAGGTATGGCAGAAACAATGTGATCATGTCAGACATTATTAAGGGCCCAAATCACATCCTAGAAGCAGGTAAAGAAATAATTTTCAAAGGGAAATAAACTCAGGAAATATATAGTTTTGGTATGTGAATTAACTCCCTTGCAGTCAAACAGAAAGGTTTTTAAAAAGTGTTACAGAGTTCAAATATGGTTATGTGGATTTTTTTAAAATAATAATAGAAAAAAAAACAGATTACAATTATTTCCATGATATAATTCAATCATTCATTGTCTCTAAATAAAGCATAATTCTATGTGAAAATGACACACATTCTTTAATACTTTTCAGCGGTTTAAAAGGAATCACAATGAGTTATCATTTTGACAAACTTATTGCCTAACCAGTGAAATCATCAAAAACTTACACCCTGCTTTCATTCATTTCACTAATTCTGACATCATCTAAGCTAAGCCGAATAAGTGATGTCATTGCATAGCAATCACATGCAAACTCACATGCTTTATGAGACTTGATCTTAAATTTTCATATTTTGAAGATCGATTGATATTTCATAGCAACAAAAGCTATATTTTCACCCATGGTCCAGCCACTTTTGAACATATAGGTTTTATTCTTCACTCAATGAAATATGAATTGATCTTACACTGAAAGAAACGATTATCCTCTGTATTTCCTCTAATCAGAAAGCAGCTAAAAAAGAATTCCCCCTACACTTCAATTCAGTTGGTTGAAAGTTGTAGATTTTTGTGTTTCCTCTAACATGACACTTATTTACTCTTAAAAATCATTTAAATGATTGTTCAAAGAAAAATAACCACAAATAAAAGGGGAAAAAAGCTGAGAAAGGCATCAGTTTAATTGGTATTTTGCTTCAGAAGATGGGTACTAAATAGGGATGGTAACGAGTACCAATTTTACTAATCGATTACTCGTTCACCTTTCCGATCGAGTACTCGAGTGCTCGGTTAGAATAGAGGACATTCATTGATTCTGTGTCTTTAAAAGTAAACATATACGGTATTTGCTGCATATTTTCGGTCGAAGGGGCAGTTGAAATAACATATGATTGCTAACTTATTTTAAGAAACGAAAAATTGCAAAGTGCATGCTTAGATAGTGTTATTTCTCGGTAATATTTCAAGTCGATATTCATCGGTTTTATAATATATAACTTTCGGTTGAGAAAGACCAAGTAACTACAACATCGATAAGATTTTGTGTTACAAGGTTTTGGAACGATGCTGCAATGTTCCGTTGATCGTTAGATCGAAGTAAATCGCACTGTCCCTGATAAGAGTACCAAAATTTGAAGATGCGAAAAGTTACAAAATGACGTGTATTGTTTGACAGCAAGAACAATGACAGTTGGCACTTGATTGCAATTCGGAAAAATATCGATGGATAAGACAATCGGCAGGCGCCAAGGTGTGCATACATTATCTTTAGCTGAACAGCATTTCATATGAAAGATCGATATTTTGAGAAAATATGAAAAAAATAGATTGGAAACGATTTAGCTATTATTTCATTTTTTACCGATTAATCGATTAGTGAAATTGGTAATCAATAAACGGACGTTCGAACGAGTACTCGATTAATCGAATACTCGTTCCCATCCCTAGTACTAAATAAAAGTTCTCTCTACATATATTGTACTGCTCGAAGTGGTATTTATTTGGATAAATATAGTCATTCTTGTGAAGAAAAATTGAGATGTTTAATATTCAAGCATTTATTACAAAATGTATACCATATTTCCTCTAATAATAGCACCCTCCCTAATAGTAGCACCTCTACTTTTTTACTAAGAAAACACTCCTCAAATGCCTAAATGTTAGGAACTTTTTGAGAATTCTTCTCTAATTTGAGAAGAATTTATTTTTATGACTGTTCAGAGGAAATTCACCTCAAATTAAAGGGAAAAGGGCCTACAAGATATAAGTTTAATGATAGTTTTTATCATAAAATGCATACTAAATAAAAGCTGTCTGACCATGTTATATATTGCTCCTGGGAGCATTTATTAGGGGGAATATGGAAGTAAAGTACATGTAAATGTATACTTAAATGTTTTACTAGGGATTTTTACCTCTTTCAGGGCCCTATATTTATGCAGATATTCTAGATTTCAAGAACCTTCAAGAGATTGTTGTCAATTACCGTGTTGATTGGATTATACACTTCAGTGCACTTCTCAGTGCCATTGGAGAACAGAATGTCCCACTAGCAATGCGTGTAAATGTTGAAGGACTTCATAACATACTAGAACTCTCAAAACAGTATGAACTGAAATTGTTTGTACCCAGTACAATTGGTGAGTATGATTTTTTTTTTTTTTTTTAATTTGTGATTTAACCGACCTTGAATATCCTGATGGATATACATCCATGGCTCAGCGTGGAACAGTTATAACTGCCTATAAACATAGGCAGTACAAATGTATTTTGGCTGAGCCATCTAAATATTGTTTCCAACAAATTGCCAAAGTTTTGGATATTTCAACCAGACTGGCTCAGGTTTTCACTGTCAATGAGAAGCTAGGAGGTTAGACTTAGACCAGACTGTATGTCGTTGAATGTTGTTTAAGAGTGGCCCATTACATGATTTTATCATCATTTTTCCATATAAAAAATAAAAAAATAACTCAATTTATCCTTACCTTGATATCAGACAAATTACCACACTTTGGGGTCATTTGAAACTGTTTTTAGCTCATCGGAGCACAACATGCTGAAGTGGAGCTTTAAGGGTGGTGCTGAGTCCGTCGTCCGTCGTGCGATATGTGTCGTCCATTGTGCGTCATCCGTCGTCAACAATTTAGAAAAAAATTCTTCTCCTGAACCACTAGACCAATTTCAATGAAACTTTGCCAGAATGTTCCTTGGGTGACCCTCTTTGAAAATTGTTCGTTAAATTCTGATTGGTCCATAAACATGGGCGTGACATCTCCCCCTGAACCAACGGGCCAATTTCAATGAACTTTCCCAGAATATTCCTTTGGAAAAATTGTTCGCAAAATTTTGATTGACCCATAAATATGGGTGTGGCCTGGAATCTTTGAACAACATCTCCTCCTGAACCATTTGGCTGGTTTAAATGAAACTTTACCAGAATGTTCCTTGGGTGACCCTTTTCAAAAACTGTTGGCGAAATTTTGATTGACCTATAAATATGGGCGTGGCAGGGGGCTTACTTTGAGCCCGGAATCTTTGAACGATATCTCCTCCTGAACAACTGGGCAGATTTCAATGAAACTTTACCAGAATGTTCCTTGTGTGACCCTTTTCAAAAATTGTTTGCAAAATTCTGATTGACCCATAAATATGGGTGTGGCAGGGTGGGGCTTATTTTGAGCCCGGAATCTTTGAACGACATCTCCTCCTGAACCAATGGGTCGATTTCAATGAAACTTTATACCAGAATGTTTCTTGGGTGACCCTTTTGCGAAATTTTGATTGGCCCATAAATATGGGCATGGTAGGGGGGGGGGGCTCATGAGTGGACTCAGTAAAAAATGGGTGGGCAGGGCTATTTTCACTTTAAATTCTAGGAATAACATCTCCTCATTAGCAAATATGAATGAAACTTTGTCAGAAAGTTACTTGGATGGGTTCCACTGGCCTAATAAAATTCAGGTTAACGGTTTAGGGCCATTCTGGCCCTCTTGTTATATAGATTAACCGTAAGTTAAAGGAAACCAGACAGTATAGGCTTTGATAAGACTGCACAAATGTCCATGCTGATCTTAGAGTCATGGGGAAAGGGGCCTTCTATTAAAATTTATTGCTAAAACAGCTCCTTCTATATTCATGGAGTGTTCCTTCTAATGTGACAATGCTCTTGGTACAGCTCCTGAGGTATCAGCACTTATTCTAAGAGGTAAAGATGAATTTTCCGAATTTAAAAGAATAAATATATCTTAAGTTATGTGCATTTCAAAATCCCTTTTATTTGCAGGTGCTTTTGGACCTGATTCTCCCAGAAACCCGACCCCAGATCTCACAATACAAAGACCAAGGACTATATATGGAGTGGCTAAAGTACACGCTGAACTTATGGGAGAGGTAGGTTTACCGTAATCCTACTGTATTTCAATTTTGATCACCCAACATTGATAGATCTAGACATATTGTTTTATCATTGTCCATTCCATCTTTGTGTCTCACAGTCTGCAAAAACTGAACCTGTGAACTAAACATATTCTGCTAACTTCAACACATTACAATGCTCATATTTGGCATAAACAATCATCAAAACACATTATTGAATGTCAATGTCAATGTTATCTGAAAAGGTCAAGGTCAAATCTCCAGGTCAACGTTTTATACAATTACATTTTCAGGGCCATAAGTGTTTCTGAACACATCTTTTACACAATGATTTAGCAGAAAGCAGGCAGTGAAGGCTTATTTTCAGACTGCACACCTGGGGCTTGTTTTACTAAACTTCTTACACAAAAATGAATCATAAGTCAAAATCACAAATCATACCTGTTGTTTTCATTCATTGATAGATTCTGCCTTGCAATATCTCATTGGAATCGCCGTAAGAAGACGATTCTAATGAGATATTGCATGACAGTCAATAACATATTTAATTATTACTGTAGTAGCACCTTTAATTTTTTACTTATGCAAAAATGATCGTAAGATATTTAGTAAAACAGGCCCCTGTACTGGCTGATTTAGTCTACACCATCTGGGCCCGAGGTTATAAAACTTTTCTCAGGCTCAATTAAAAATTTTCTTAAATTGAAATTTGAGATTAAAGCTGTAATTCTCTTTTATTACTCATTTTAATGTATTAACATAAAAGATGATATTAATAAGTTGTTATAAATAACAATTTATTAATATTATCTTTTATTTTCATACATTTATTTTGATTTAAAGTTTGAGAAAATTGAGCCTGAGCCTGAGAAAAGTTTTATAACCTTGGGCCCTGAAAAAGCTTTGTGTACAGCATGAATATGTCACAAAAATAGTATTAAACTAAGGATTAAACTACTCTTGTTGATCAGTCAAAGGGATTGTTTACCTACTGTCAAAGGAAAAAATTGACTTCATGGGCTCAGTTTGACTGATTTTCTATACCATCCAAACAACATAATTTTTTAGGGGTGAGGGAAACTATTGTGTAAGCCTTTATATTTGTAAGCAATTAAAATTGTTTTGCACTAACCCGTCAAATTACGAATATCGATTTTTATAAAACATTATGTCTCATCTTTCAAAGGGTGTACATATACAAATGATAAATTAATGACACAATATTGATAAAATAGATTTTCAATTTGACCTGGAATAAACTTTTTATTCACTAATTGAAAGACGGAACATATTTTGTGATCACCCTTTGCATCTGGGTGTCTGGCATTTGGGCTGGCAGGCGGTGACTTCAAGTATTTATTTTGGAATATAACCCTGTCACCTTATGTACAATTGACTTGAATCTTGGCAGTTATGTTCCTCTCATGATTACAGAGTGCAAAGACTATTACTCCAACTAGCTTATTTTTTTTAGTTATCTCACTTTGTTGTTTTTCATACTTGGAGATCCAAAAGTGAAATGGACATACCTTGTGACAATCTGCCATCTTATTTGAAGGATGGTTCTATCATTATTTAAGCTCTTAGTTTAATCAAATTCTTCAAGATTTTAAGTAAATCAAGTTCCTTGAACAACCTTACAATGAATTCAAGATCATAAGAGTCTATATTTTTTCAGTATTATAACCAGAGGTTCGGTATGGACTTCCGTAGTCTCCGTTTTCCTGGAATTATTTCTGCAGATACAAATCCTGGTGGAGGAACAACAGGTAACTTGTATTTTTGGTTTGGTGCTCAAAAAGATAAAAAAAAATCTGTATTCTGCGCTCCAAAACTATGTTTAAGGCACTCATCATGGTTGTCTAACTTTTTCCCCACACACATAAATTGGGGATGTGCACATAGAGTTTTTCCTGTGAGTCTGTGCATTTGTTTGTGTCAATCAGTGTGTTTATCCCAATTATTGTCTGGAGCATAACTTCTATAGTTTTGGATGAATTGAAAAAGTCTTTGTTCATTTGTTCAAATGGGTGAGTTCACATGTCATTTAAATACACCCTAGGTCAAGGTTACTATATGTACTGAAGGACAAGTGGGTCACAGATCGAGGTCAAGTGACATTTCTGTGTTTGGAGCATATATATCTCCTACGTTAATCGACATACAGTAAAGTCTTGGTAGTTCGTATCTCAAGGGACCGGGACAATTTATACGAACCAAACGTAGTACGAACCTACCAATGATAAGCGGTCGGTAGTTTTTTGATGACTCAGATCCTCCATCCGTCCGTCTGTCCGTCCGTCCGTCTGTCAATCCGTCCGTCCCCACCTAGAAATATATATCATGGAAAAAGGGGGCTAAATGTTTGTTACCTTACGTTAGCATGTAAAATAGTAATTCCGTCTGTTCGTCCCCACCTATTTCTCAATAACCCTTGGGCCAAATCAAATGAAACTTACTATGTGAACTTCCTATGATATAGTGTTGATGCATCTGTGATGGTTTTTGGATTTGAAACCTTGTCACGGGAAAAGGAGACTTAGGGTAAAAAACAGTGTTTCCCAAATTTCTCCTAGTCTAACAGTCAGAATTTTGTTAAATTTTATATTTGAGTAGCAAATCAGATGCCCTTTACTATAAACAATTTGAAATTAATGTAAAAAAAAATATATCATGGAATAAGGGGGCTAAATGTTTGTGACCTTTACGCTAGCGCGTAAAATACAGTTATTCTTTCATTTCTTCTAGTCTCATACTCAGAATTTGATGAAATTTCACATTTCAATCAGATGCCCTTTACCATTAAAAGTATTTGAAATTTGTGTCTAAAAATATGTCATGCAAAAAGGGGGTTTAATGTTTGTTACCTTTATGTTTGCTGTATAAGATAACACCTTATTTGAGTCCTTGCAATCTGACCACAGAGCATATCTCCTAAAGTATAATAGCTATCAACTTGAAACCTTATGGGTGGATAGATCTTATGGAGGAGAAGTGCAGTGCACAAGAACTACAACTCTTGCTTGCATATTTTTGGAGTTATTGCCCTTTGTTATTTTTAAGACTTAGATTATGTCTGGAGCATGTCTCCTAAAGTATAATAGCTAGCTATCAACTTGAAACTTTATGGGTGGATAGATCTCATAAAGGAGAAGTGCAGTGTACAAGAACTGCAACTCTTGCTTGCATAATTTTGTAGTTATTGCCCTTTGTTATTTTTAAGACTTAGATTTTGTCTGGAGCATATCTCCTGAAGTATAATAGCTATCAACTTGCCCAATCTTTATGGGTGGATAGATCTCATGGAGGAGAAGTGCAATATACCTGAACTACAACTCTTGCTTGCATAATGTTTGAGTTATTGCCCTTTGTTATTTTTATTACTTAGATTTTATAGGAGGCAAATCTTTGACAGTACATAGAATCTTTTATCTATTAGGCTTCAGTTTACTATCAAGCTTTTGTGGCGGGAGATGTTCATGTCCAACATGGCTCTTGTTTTTGTGACAATGCCTTATTCGGGGAGCATAATCTGTCTCTGACGGCTCTTGTTTTAACAAGTTCTAACGAGACCCTTTTGTAGTGAGTTAGGACTCAACAAATCTCACTTTCGTTTCGTCCATATTTTAATCCTAAATAAGGTAATTTCGGCAATTATTTACATGCCAATTATTAACTACATTAGAGTGTTTTCCCTTTGGATCAAATCACTTCGAGTACACATTCAGTAGACAATCAAGTCTACGAAGATTTGCACATTCACTTATGCATGATCGGTATGAGAAAGCCAGACGAAATACAAGATTTAAGGTCATTGATTGATCCTTTATTCGATTAAACCTGCCAAAAATTTACAAATCAAACAATGCCTG
Organism: Fragum whitleyi; assembly: GCA_948146395.1. Lineage (NCBI taxonomy): Eukaryota > Metazoa > Mollusca > Bivalvia > Cardiida > Cardiidae > Fragum > Fragum whitleyi. The sequence goes on along the minus strand of OX411548.1, from coordinate 26,588,621 downwards.
TAAGTATTGACGCAAAACAATAACTTCGATAAATACCAATCAACAGTTGTGAAAATCAAGGTATACGTCTATTGTTACACCTAGGAAAACTATTGATCGCACATTTCACACTTTCGGATTAATCATGTGAATTAGTATTATTTGAAAACTCTCGGGACTTGACACGCGCTACGAACTACGAACCACCGACATGTGAATTACTCGGAGCCTTCTTACAAAGATTAAGAAGGAAGAAAATGGGGACCAAAGAATGTATACGAACCAACACATACCTATGACCCACTGGCGTGCGAAGACTGAGATTTTACTGTGTTTCAAAATAACCTGGCACAGTTGTTGCCCTTGATGAGTACAAGTGTATTTCAAAGACTTTTGCTGTGTCAAGGAAAAGGGGTCTTTGGGGGAAATTGGCAGTATTACATTGTTTGTTATGATCAAAGTTGCTCTTGTACAATAAATATCAAATATTATCTATGTTGTTGTATGCTGTATATTTTGTATTAAAATCTATGCTTAAGTCTTATTTCACAAAACTTTCAGAACAGGTTGCTATAATAATGTTATCTTCAACCCCATAATGTAAACTAGTGACCATGTCAAATATGTGTATATTTTGTATTGTAGACTATGCTGTAGCCATTTTCCATGAAGCTCTCAGAACAGGTTGCTATGAATGTTATCTAGAGCCCCACACCATGTTACCAATGATGTATATTGATGATTGTCTCAAATCTATTGTGCAATTTATGGAGGTTAGTCATAATGTTTATCTATTAAATTAGACTACAAAGTTTGCAATTTACATTTTATTATTTTAACGAGTCCAGAAATTAACCTCTTACATTTGATTCCTGCAACTTTTTTACATCTTAGACCATTTGAAAATTTCGTAAGTGAGAAGGAAATTAAAAGGACTTTAGTCTGAAAGATGGTGATAGCATTCATTTTTCAATTAGTCATCTCTATAACTTGAATGATTTATTACAATATCAGCAAATGATATCTGATCATCTTATTCAAATTGAAAGACAAATATTGAGAATTTGTTACATAACAACTTCAATGTAGGGAAGATGTTTTGTTCCATCAAATATTTCTTTGCTCAATTATCAATACATTAAAATTTTGAGTCCATTCAAATTTATGTTTTTGTGATAATTGTTATTCCATTTTAGTTTCCACAAGACAAGTTGAAGATGCGCACCTACAACATACAAGCAATGAGTTTTACCCCTGAAGAACTTGCTGATGCAATAAAAACATTTATACCCCACTTTGAGATCTCATACAAACCAGATGGAAGGCAGAAAATTGGTAAGTAGGCTAATGATATAGTAAAACAATTTTTACTTTGAATTTTTTTGTGGATGATTTATAGAGTATAATTGCTCATTTCAGTGTAAGATTGATTCATATTTCTTGGGTGATCAACAATAGCTGTATTTTCAAAAATTGTAAAAATGAGACAAAGTGAGAAAGTTTTGTGACATTTTTAGCTTAAAGTGCATCATTTTGCACATGATTGCAATGCAACATTCATGATGACGTCACTTTTTGGGCTTAGCTTATAATTAAATGATATCAAAGAGTGAAATGAATATAAGAAGAGTCTAAGTTTTTGATGACTTCATTGGTGAGTGGGTGAGTTTATCAAGTGATAATCTATTGTTTTTTCTCGATTATCCACCAAGAAGCATTGAAGAAATAGTCCAAGCTTCCTGAATTCAAGCATAGAATTTCAGATAATTAGCACAACCTCGATCCAAACATTTGAAATAAATTCTAAACATTACAACATCCTTCTAAATAAAATTTAACAATTTTCATTGATAGTTTAATTATATTCACATAATTCTTTCATCACAAAAAATCTTTTTCCAAGCATCTCTGTTTTTTGATACCTGTTAATTCAAATTCCATGATAACACCTTTTTGGAAAAAAAGATTTTCTTCTTTTGCAATCTCCTGCATTTGGAACTTGGTATTCAATAAATACTATCTACAACCCACCAGCACAGTGAATTTTGTTTTAAGCTACCACTAATGGGTCCACCAAAAAGCGGTCATTTAAGAAATGGCAGCTTGATACACATTATGTTTGCAGATATGAAACATACTTTGTATTGAATATTCATATTATTGCAAAATTCTCAATAATCCTATGTTGTTAAAACTTAATAGAGTCATCTCATTAAGACGATTCTTGTGAGTTTTAGCAACACAGGACTCATTTTCAACAATTGTTGGACCAACTTTACTTACTCTTTTAAGATATTTTTTTAAAGAAGGGAATTTGGAAAATGGTCACTTACTAAAAATGGTCCCTTAATAGACATGGTTGCTTGAGCAAGATTATTGTATTTAGATATTGCAGCAAATCTATGTTCCTTCTCCCTATCAAAAGATCTGCCATACCTTTTGGCTACCAATAGGTAAATAGGTTTTCCAATGTTTAGAAATTTAACTATTTTTTTAACATGAAAGCATGTGCAAAACAGGGTAACATTATACTAACATTTTTCAAATCTTTTCATCCTAAATGTTATTTTCATCTGTTTGTCTGCAAAAAGCTATTACTTTATTAAACCAAAACTCTTGATTGGTAAGTGCTTTCATTCCATTTGGTAAGACTTATCTACTTCTCAGAAAGTCATTGTCATAAGTCAAATCCAGATCAAAATGAGGTTACATTTTATAATAAGTACTAAGAGTTGTTTAACCCTTTCCTGTTTTACAAAATGTTGGACCAGTCCAAATTCAAAGGTTTTGCAGACGAAAATTTAAAGTGGATTTAAATTGAAAAATAACTATTTAGTAGGGTAGAAAATAGTGTGGAAAAAGAAGAAATTGCTTGTCAGCAGCAATTTCTTCTTTTTTCACAATTTTTTCTCAATCATAAAATCACAGGCACGTAAAAAGCAGGGATTAAACAGCAAAGGTTTAACTTAAGAATCACATTTTCCTTAATTTCAATGACAGCTGACACATGGCCAATGAGGTTTGATGATTCCTGCGCGAGGAGAGACTGGAACTGGGGTCACGACTATGACATCATGGATCTGTGTCAGGTGATGTTTGACGCCCTCGTACCAAAATACAAGGACCAAACAGTCGGACGTAAACAGTCAGCCCCATGAAAGCACCATGAAATACAACACAGAGAGATATGGAAAAAATGATGCAGTTGGCCCCTTGAAAAAGAAGACATATTACAAAAACTTCTTGATCGAGTTTTAACTTAAGCTTTTGCAAGATAAAGCAAAACACAACCTTACAAAGTCCAGAGAAAAGATATACTAGCAAATTCATTGTATTCAAGGGTTTTGAAAACAATTTATTTATTCTTTCTTATTAAAAATTCCTTGAAATTCTATTTATAACACAGCAAAATTTTAATTTTGAATAGAAAAAGAATTTTGCTGCCACAATCACAACTTTTTTAAAAAAAGCTTTAATATTAAAGGATTGATGCACAATTTGTATAGTTATACATTTGATTAGTCACAAAATCATGAGTCACAACTCTAGTAATCAAATTTTGCTACTTAAGGTAGTGGACCCATAATAGTTCCCCAACCTCTCTGAAGTAAGGAACTGTTACAGTGTTAACCGAGGTTTCCTAATGATTTTCAATAGGAAACATCAGTTAACACCGTTAAATTTCATTACTCCCGAAACTTTGCAAAACTATTACGGGTCCACTACCTTAAGGTTTTCTCTTGAATCTAAGAAGAAATGTTTACTATTAAAAGAGCATTCCTTACTTTCAAGAGGGATTACTAAATTTATCTGAAGAATTTCTATCATTGTTTAAACTTTAAAATAAGATGTACATAAAGGATATTGCATAAATGCATGGTCATGAAATACCATTTTGTATCATGTGATCCCCCATCTGTCAGCCCAGACACGTCCACCTTTTTGTCCGGAGCATAACTCTGTCACTTTAAGTCTGCTTGTCTTGAAACTTGGCTTTTATATTCCTCTCATAATTATGGAGTGCAGTGCACTCTTCCTAGCTTTATTTTTTATCTATTTACCTTTGTTATTTTTTATGCGTGGACATCCAGCTGTGTTATGGGTGTATCTTGCTAAAATTTGCTACATTGTTGCATTTGCAAATAGTTCTCTTTAAGCCCAGTTTTATCAGTTGATGTTATTGACTTTAAAGCTGAATATCAATAGGATGGATGGATGAAAAACTGTATCTGTATATACATTGATTGTAAAAGCTTTGTGATCATAGATAAAATTGATTTTTTTCTATTGTTTGTATATTGCCTGCATTTTTAGCAATAGTTTTTAGCATGACTGGCCGAAGGCCAATGGGACTATTGTCATGGTGCTGTGTCTGTTGTGCGTCCGTCTTTCTGTGCATCCGGTTGTAAAAATTTTCTTTAAAATTCTTCTCCTCAAAAACTACTGGATAAATTTCAACCAAAGAGGGAATGATCCTTTGGTGACCCTCTTTCAAAATTGTTCAAGAAATTTTAATTTAATGAAAAACATGGATTGAATGGGTGTGTGTAATTTCCAAATATGGTAAAGTGAGTTTTCTCAGATTCTATTCTATGGATACCTATAAAATTTTACATGAATGATTCTTGGGCGACTCTTTATCAGTCAATAAAAAATTATTGTGATTGGATGAAAAATATGTATTTTATGGGTGGAGGTCATTTTCATAAATGTTATATGGTGGAAAGTTTGAAAATCATTTTCTCGGAATGTAACTGATGGGTATCAACCAAATTTCACTGCAATGATACTTGAGTGACTCTTTATCAGTCTACTAAAAATTATTGTGATCCGATGAAAAACATGTATTTCATGGGCGGAGGTCATTTCTCCGTATGTTATGTAGTGGAAACTTTGAAAATCATTTTCTCAGAATGTAACTAATGGATATCAATCAAACTTCATTGGTATGATCCTTGGGTGCCCCATTATCATGCAGCCAAAAATTATTGTGATTTGATGAAAAATATGTCTTTCATTGGTTGAGATCATTTCTCTATATGGTATTTAGTGGAATCTTTGAAAATCATTTTCAACATCAGTAGAACCCAAAATATCTTAAAATCTAGTCAAAACTTTGATTTGCTATTACAAGAATTTCAAGCCTGTGGAGCGACTCAAGCCATTCATAGATTTCTAGTTATTTGTTGCTTTCATTTCCTTCAAACTTATAAATGCAGTCAATTTGAAAAAAAATTGAAAAAATCATTCATTCTTCTATTATCCAAATGTTCCAAATTATTTTACTGTTATCCAACTTTCCAAACTATTTGTGTATGAACATTTTTTGTTTAGTATGTTAGATATGATGCTCATATCTTGTATTAGCTTGTCTTCTTTTTCCAAATACCATTTCCATGTGAAAAGGCCAAAGCCATTTATTTTAGTAAAAATGACAAAACAGCTATTTTAGGGGAATTATCGTGTTTCACACATGTCATACAGCGTTACTCTTGTGAATTTCAAAAAAAACATTTGTATTTCTTTCTTTCGTTTTTGCTTTTACCCAAAATTTATTCTTCTTCCTTTTTTTTATTATTCTACTTTTAAGAGCTGATTTTCAAATTACTTTTTTTCAGACAAAAAGATGAAAAGTAATAAAGTGCATAAATGTAATTTTGGGTCTGTCTGTGTTGATTTTGCTGACTGACCTCAATCAAACCTTTTCAGGTTAAACATTGTTATTGTCTAAATGCTTAAAAAAAATTAATTTTTTTTTTAAAAACTACCTGGATGGCCTTTGAGAGATCCTACATAACTTTGTTTCACTTCTTTAATTCACAAAATAACTGGTTGGTTCCATTTTATTATGAAAGATAAATAACTTTGTTTATCCCACTTTAGCTATGGGCAGTATTATGTGCAATTTTCTTACTAGTATGCAAATTCCAACAAGTTCATGAGTAGGCGATGGACAGAAGCTCCCTAGCCAAGCCACACAGTATATGAGAAATAGTTTCTGTTAAGTAATCCCCAAACTGCCTTCACGTATTTCCTCTAATGATAGTGCCCTCCCTATTAGTAGCACCCCTACATTTTTACTAGCAAAGCCCACTTCAAATGTATATAACACTGTTATTTCTTTTGTGTATGTATATTTTTACATTATTCCCTTTTTGAATAACCTAAATGAGATAAAATACTAAGATACTGTACTATTATTATATAAATGACATTCTACTTTTTATAGAATGTTGATCTCAATTTCATGACATTCCATTTTACTGAGGAAATGAATCTCATTCTTTTTTATCTTATAACCATTTAAATATAAATGACATCACATAGTTATTTTTAGAACAATATTATAATGCAGTTGTTTTTAGAATCTTGCATTCCAGTTAAAAACATCGACGAAAACAAGACAAATATCAGTTATAAGATAAATACGAGGGATGATCCAAAAGTTCGTAAAATGTGCTAATAAATTTCGCATTTCTGGCTTGTTGAGTATATAATTTGGTGAATGTACAGTTTAGTAACTGTGGATTCATAAATAGAATTATTTTTGCAGAATTATCATTAGCGGCCTACGGATACATTACCATAGTAACACATGTATGATAAGGCGGGGGAGCGTGAAAAAATATTGAAACTCTGTTAAATAAACCTAGTTTTCTGTAAGTTTTCTGAAACTGTAGTTGAAAATCCCTAGCTTAATTAAATAAGATGCTAATAGAAAATTATTTGTTATATTTTAAAGCTTGTTGGGAGACTTTTACGGGCACAGAATATTTTAAAAACACTGACTATTCGATTAAAAATGACAAGACGTCAAAACCAAACTATGAATGCCGTTTATTTTTCGTTTTTTTTTTTTTTTCGTGATCTATGTTATTGACCAACCCAAACATTTCAGATGTTTTAGAAAAAATGATGAAATTGTACAGAAGAGAATTTTTAGGAAGGCTATTAAAAGAGGGCTAGGTTTCGTAGAAGGATTTAGAATGGTGTAAGTGAGTTTGAACGATCGAACTTATCCCAATGATTCTCATTATTTTCCAAAATAATAGGCCCTGTATCTGGATCTCAGCTTTACTGGAAATGCCATGCATATAGAAATTGTAAACTAATTTGGTTCCAAATGTTATGAGGATAATTTCTGAAAGTTGGTGTATCAGGCACAGAAAGGAATAAGAGTTAGCAGAGGCTATGTAGAAGAGTGTTAATAATGACGTCGCATTTGACGTTCTTGCTCCCCCGCCTACATGCAGGGTCTCTTTCTTGATCTATACCCTTTACAGCCACTATTGAGTGTAAGCATATGAAATTTTTCTTGTTTATCACACAGATGATGTATTAAAAGACTGTATAATATTTATTTTGAAAGTAAGCTTTTCTGTGGATTTATAACCTCATTATACGAACTTTTGGATCAACCCTCATATAATACATACTTAGTGAATTGTATGAAAAAAATATCTAACTCGGTTGTGGGAATTGATAATTGTCTCGGCAGAGCCTCGCCAATTATCAATTCTCCCAACCTTGTTAGATATTTTTTCTCATACAAAACACTAAGTATGTATTATATATGTTAACCTTTTTGTATCATTGAATCTTTGTGAGAATACAAAGTTGATGAAAAACAAAATTTCTTGTCAGCTCATTTTCTCCTACATTTTGGATGGGAATGAAAGGAAACTTGCTATAATGACTCTGTAGGTTGTCTATTTGTGCCTAGGACTAAATATATTTTCATATTTTAAGTAGTTCCAGATTTATCTGCCCTTTACTTCACAAAATAGTTTAAATTTACAGATTTTTTTGGTGTGTGTGTGTGCACAACTCCTACAAATTTAATTGGATTGAAATGAATCTTGCCATAATGTAACCCTGATATTTGGTTAAGCATAAGACTTCAGAAATTCAAAAAGCTTGGGTCTTTCTTGTATTATCTGCCCTTGAATTGATTGAAATTCACTATTTTTCTTTTGTGATCAACTCGTCACACTTTGAATTGGAATGAACTGAAACTTGCAAAATAACTGTTTGGCATATAGTTGTGCATAAAATCACTTTCAATTTACACTCAAAAGGTCATACTATGTTATGGCACCAGTTGTCTGTCTGTCTGTTTGAAATATTTTTAGCTATCATTCAAGCTCACGTTACTGACAAGCCAAGGTTACTGATAAGCCCCATCGGGCGTATATGCGCCGCTCTGCGAAGCTCTTGTATTACTTAGATTCTAGCATCTAACACCCCAATGTTCACATTAATGTTGGTGATCTTGTTTTTCTGAGTTGTTCATTTTCCAGATCTGTCTTTTGTGTCAATCTTACTTTTTGAATTGTTAAAACTTTGTACTCACTCAGAAACTGGATTTTAAAATTCAAATATTTTTATATTTTGAATATTAACCTTTATTTTTAAATCTGAAAGTTTGTTTTTATATTAATTATGAAATTATACATGTACTTGCTTGTTTGCATTTTGATGGGTTAGCACAATACTTTTGTATTATAGGCACTTACAAAAGTGTTGCACAGACCCTGGCCTAAGGCTACAATAGCTTTGAAGAGACCCCTTGAATTTTAGCTCCACTGGCGGAAGGCCAGCAAGCTTTTGTCATGGCGGTGTGTCCGTCGTGCGTGCATCCGTCGTGCGTGCATCCGTGCGTGCGTAAGCTTTTTCTTTAAACATCTTCTCCTCCCAAACCAACGGGTGGATTTTCATGAAACTTGGTAGAAATGTTCCTTGGGTGACCCCCTTCTAAAATCGTTAAAGAAATTTTGATTGACCCCCAAATATGGGCGTGGCAGGGCGTGGCATTTTTTCACTTTGAAATCTTTAAAAATCTTCTCCTCCCAAACCATTGGGCCAATTTCAATTAAACTTGGCATGGATGTTCCTTGGGTGACCCTTTACTTAAATTGTTCAAGAAATTTTGATTGACCCCCAAATTTGGGCGTGGCAGGGCAGGGCTTATTTTGAGCCCAAAATCTTTGAACGACTTCTCCTTCTGAACCACTGGGCCAATTTCAACCAAACATTACCAGAATGTTACTGGAGTGACCCTTATCAAAACTTGTTACTGAAATTTTGATTGGCCCCCAAATATGGGCGTGGCAGGGCAGGGCTTATTTTGAGCCCAAAATCTTTGAATAACATCTCCTCCTGAACCATTGGGTCAATTTCAATGAAACTTTACCGCAATTTTCCTTGGGTGACCCTCTTTCAAAGTTGTTCAAAAAATTTGGATGGGCCCATAAATATGGGCATGGCAGGGCAGGGCTTTTTTGAGCCTGAAATCTTTGAACGACATCTCCACCTGAACCTTGGAGCCCATTTCAATGAAACTTTACCGGAATGTTTCTTGGGTGACCTTTTTTCAAAGTTGTTCAAGAAATTTGGATTGACCCCCCAAATATTGGGGTGTTAGGATTGGGCTTATTTTGAGCCTGAAATCTTTGATCAACTTCCCCTCCTGAACCCCTAGGCCGATTTCAATGAAACTTTACCAGAATATTCCTTAGGATCCCCTTTCCAAAGGTTGCTCACAAAATTTTGACTGGCCGATAAATATGGGCGATGCAGGGTGGGGCTTATTTTGAGCCCAAAATCTTTGAACGACATTTCCTCCTAAATCACTGGGCTGATTTCAATTAAATTTAACCAGAATGTTCCTTCCCTGACACTTTTTAAAAATTGTTCGCGAAATTTTGACTGGCCCTTAAATATTGGCATGGCAGGGTGTGGCTTATTTTTAGCCCGAAATCTTTGAAATACATCTCCTAATGAACAAGTGGCTGATTTCAATGAAACTTGAGAATTTTGGTCTAATGCGGGCCATACCCTGTTAATTATTATAAAATAGGTTAAGAGATTTTAAACTGTTGTTTTAATTCAAAGAAAGCTTCATTTTATTTAAGTCTAAAGATGTTAAAGCCAGTGGAGCGATACAGGCCCTCTTGGGCCTCTTGTTTTCTTTTTTATTATATTGACTGTACGACTATTTAAATTGCTTGTTTAAAATAAGCATTTCATTGTTTTTCTTGTATGGATATATTTTTCTCTATATTCTCTCAACTTCAATCATTTGAAATTTAAACTTCTTTAACTTGTTTGAATTTAGACAAGTCTAAAATGTTGTCATCTTTTCATAATTAAGAAATAGGACCTGTAATAGTTCCACAGCACTTCAGAACTCATAATCTGTAACAATGTTAACTGAGGTTTCCTTATGTAACCATTAGGAAACCTCGGTTAACACTGTTAAAGTTTATGACTTCTGAAATATTGCAGAACTATTAGGGGTTGATTACCTTTATACCAAATACAGTATGTTTTTATGTGAAATGTATACAAATGTCTTTTAAAGATCTTATAAATAATTTACAAATTTATGTACACTTCAATGTATTGACCCCA